>CM048827.1:14214394-14755145 GCA_026586065.1 Dioscorea zingiberensis | reverse complement strand
ATCAACCTCAAATTCCATATCCTCCAAATTAAAGAAGGATAAGAAGGATGCTCAATTTGCAAAGTTCACAAGCATGATAAAGTAGCTACACATTAACTTACCCTTCATGGAAGTCCTATCCCAAATGCCAAAGAAAGCAAAATTCATGAAGGAAATTCTATCCAACAAGAGGAAAATGTAGGATGTTGTTACAGCCACATTGAATGTCCAATGCTCTGCAGTTCTGCAAGAAAATGTGCCTAAGAAACTAAAGGATCTGGGTAGTTTAGTTGTCCCTTGTGTACTTGGTGAAGGGATTACGAAGAAATCATTAGCAAACTCAGGAGCAAGCATTAATGTAATGCCATATAGGCTGTATGATTATACCTGAGGAGTAACGAGTAGACTACGGCTCGTATAGGAGCCATATAATTTGAATGTTGCATTTTGATAAATCTACAAGTCCTTATAGAGGCCCTCTGGCCTTATATGCTAGGCAGTATGGTTGCTAGGTGCTACCATATGGGGGCTTATATGGCTGTCTATCAGAGCTTATGACCCCCACTATTTCTTTTCATACTGTGGCCCTCGAGGCATACGATTTATGGTACGGTCCACATAGGGTCCTGTACAGTCCAACGTGTGAAGTATACGGTCCTCCATACGACTTTCATTATGCAGGCCTATATGAGTACATCGGACGATTCTGAAAAGGTTAGAGGCGTTTACGTATAGCATATCTTCACTTCTCTAAAACTCCCTCGCGGTTTCCTCATAACTTCTCCATTCCAAATCTGGCGTTCCCCTGACCGCACTACCCTCCCTCCTTGCATTTTGGGTAAGCATCTATCCTAGGTATGTGTTGATTTAGGGATTTGGTTTATACGACCAAATCTCTATTTTTCATCTTCTCTAGAAACCTAGGGCTTGCACTTGGATAATTTCTGGGGGTGAGGTGTACACATGTTTGCACCAAATCTAGGCCACAATACTAGGATTTGAGGTCATGTCTGGTGATATAGAGAATGAGGGAAAGAGTATTATTAGGCCTCAGGCAGGTTGTATGGCCCTTGTAGGTGTCCGAATGAAGCCCGGCGTGTATGGCTCGTCACGATATCCCGATTGGTTCCCAACCCGGGGTCATGCGGCCTTCCTCACGACCCATATGTGGTGGGTATGGAGCCCGTATGTGGTCCTCATAGGCGCACGTACACACACCAAAGTTCACATTATTTCCATCTTCCTATCCTTTGAATGTACAAACATGCTTTCAAATTGTTTCTTGAGACATGCCTAGGAAACTTTTGACCTGCGCCTAAGAGGCGCAAAGCGAGAGAAGGGATCATCCTCCGGGAGGGCACCTCCAGTTCACTTAGGAGACATTTCCATCCACTTCTACCCATGCCTCGCTTCCTCCACTTCTACCTATGCCTCGCCCTCGGTCGACAGCCCGCACTCGCGTGATCGACTAGGAGGTTCTCCGGACGGTTAGGGATTGTTGACAAAGGCGCGAGTTTATCTCATTTGCAGATGCGAGTCGAGGATCGAGTCTTCTCCCATCCAACCCGCGCAATCTTTTAGATGGTACATATTGGAGGTGTTCAGCAGCATGTTTTAGAGGCTGATGTCGTAACACGGTATCCTAGCAACGCCTCCAGTGCCATCACCTTCCCGGCTCTATGGTGAGACACATTTATATAACCTACACCAAACTTGCACTATACATGAGTATTCTACTATATAGACTTTATCTCTTTCCCCGATCTGTGAGCTACTCACCGCCCGTCCAGAGCACATTATTTCCCTTTACCTACCTCTTTGGTTGTTGTTGCTTGGTGGGCACCGTGACAACCAAAAGCGTCATTGATGATCGACCCTAGTGCACTGCGTTACATTCATGCTTTTGTCCGGTAATTGATCATTAGTAGAGAGCGATAGCATGGGAGTGGTTACCGTCGCTTTGGTCGGCACAGCCTACTCTATAGCGTCCTGGGGCGAGTGCCCATCCACAGGATATGTGCACAAGCTGATTGCGAGCACATCCCACCCAACTGATCCCACTAGGATGGATGCTCGAGCAGAGAGAGGGGCGGAGGGTATCTGACAAATGACTACATATCTGCCAAGCACCCCTCCGGGATGAACACCCTTGTCAGGATAGGGGTTGGTCTGTCGTTTCGGCCGCGCTAAGCACCCTAATAGTCACGACGGGGAGTCCAAGAGAGCTCAGGATAAAACTATTCCGCGTAGAATTCTCTAGCCCTGCTTTCGATGCTCTTAGTGGAGATTTCATTAGCTTGCTCATCTTGCTTGTTCCTTTGCTCATGATCTATCTTCCAAAACTTGATCTTATATACCTATCTATCTATATTTGAAGAAAGATGAAAAGGGTACTAATAGAACTAATTAAAAGGTGATGTATATATATATTAGAGGTTTTAAGTGAAGGATGAGAGAAAGGGGACATAAGGAACATGAGTATGAAGGGGAAGGTGGGATGAAAGAGAAGGGGTAAATTAATATATAGAGCCAAGAGAACATGAAGAATGAGTTGATATTTATGGAAGGTTAGTGTTTGAGGTGGTTTTCATTGGTGGCTTTATGTGTATGTATGCATCCATTATTGTGTATATGAGACATACGATGAATTAGATATATAATTAAAGAGAAAGAGAGTCCATTTGGACTCTTATAGGGTTTTTCGGGTTAGTTTAAAATTAGAAAGGATAAGGACGAGGAAAATTTGGGTGAGTTTGAAAAACAATGTTGGGACCCATGTTCTTAAAGATCGGTCAAAACTATGTCGGTCTTGTTGTTGTTTGGTGTTTACTCGAGCTAGAGACATGCTTGAACACGCATCAACTTCTTAGTGACTTTGTCACTCCTTATATTGCCAAAAGTTTGTTGCACGATCCTCTCAGAAGCTTCTTGAGTCTGAGGGGAAAAATGTTTTCCAAGTGCATTGTGTGGGCATTCTTCCTATAAAATTTAATCATAAAAATTATTTCCATACCAAATATACAATAGTTTTGTGCTCGAGTTGGGTGAAAACTTAGCCTACTACTATTCTCGAAGGCTTTCGGCTCATTTAGTAAACAAACCAAATGTTATTACTCCAAGTTTGGCTTATTTGTTGTAAATCCAAATGAGATTTGAGAAAGATAAAACTAGAGTTGCTTGTAGTTGTATTGTTTGTACAGTTACAAATTATATTGAAGTTGTTTTACGTGGATGCTAGAGATAATCCTCATTAACATAATATTCCTCTATATTGAATTATTATTTTTAAGACTATAATGTTTTATTTTGTATAAAGATTTGTGCATGTAGATTTACTCTGTTGATATTTCTACAAACTACTAGAGAAGCTGAGGACCTCGGGATTCCATTTTCAAGATAGAGAGTTCAAGCTGAGAAAGATGAGTGTTGTTGAGAGGTGGTAAAGAGTTGGGAGTGGCATGGCCAGAGTTGGGGCCGAGGGCTTTTCAGGTGTGGCTTTTACGTCCGTTGGGTGAGGTAGAGACGCGAGTACGATATTGCTACCGGTGAGGTCCCTCTCGACCCGGCCAAAAAGAGTCGAGGGCTTCTTCCCCAGAGACCCTCCGGGATGCTTCGAGGTTAGTTGGGTGGTGAGAGTGGATCACGAAGCAGAAGAAAGAGAGGGTAATATCGAGAAGAAGAATCATTACCCCTTAAGTGGAGGATTGAGAGTACCTTATACCTTGCATCTTTGTTATCCGGTGGCGGGCGTCCTACCGGATCACCGATCCCAGACTTCATGTCCCTACTTAACATGCCCGAAAGTGCGGCGTCGGGGGAGCACTCTCCTTGCCATACCGCACGCCACTGCTTTATGGCACATAGGCGGAAGTATTTTACTGCCTATCAAGGAGGCGAGGAGAGTAGTAGGGAACCGCATGCACTTTTCTCTTCCAAGTAGAGTGATCCCGAATGTGCAAGGTTTCTTTCCCAATTTATGCCGCGTGTAATGCCTAGGTTTTACCTCCCATGTTTGTCCCCGGCTTATCAGTGCAGCTGTGGTGACCCCTTAAGGGGCGGCCTATGAAAATAAATTTAGGTAGCTAGCATGTAGAGAGGAAAAATCTAGGGTAGCGGGGTGCCTTTCTAACACAGGTAAAGAGGTCAGGGTTGTGTCCTACTCGGGTGGAAAACTCCGGGAGGGACCACAGGGCTCCTCCTTTGGGGGGTTTGTTACTCCTAGTGACTTTCACATCCCTGTACGTACGACCATTTTTCAGCATTACTTGATTATAACTTTGGAGCTGTGTGTGCATCTAGAAGGTTTTCTTCTTTACCGTTCATAGGTTGTGACATAAGAGTCTGCGAGAAGCCTCGAAGTTTCCTAAATCCTTATTAAGAGAAGGCAGTGGGGAGTAATAGCGGGCATGCCTCCCAAGAGTCTCTAGGAAGGATGGGTTAAAGTGGTAGTGGCCCACACACGTGCGGCCTCCCATGCAGGGGTCTTGCTTATAAATTGGAGTGCGTGTTCTGAGATCTCAATCCACCACGATGTCTTTGAAGACTCTTTCTCTTTCCACTGTTAAGTAAGCTTCCACTGCAGGTCCTTTTCTTTTTGTGCTACTTCTTACAAGTAAGCCTCCCGATGTTTTTGTCCATATCCCCCTCTAAAACCGTCTCCTCAAGATTCCAAAATATGGTTATGGAACATGCTATCTCCGACAAGGACCCGACTGCGCTTTGCTAATGACATCCACGAGACCCAACTTGGCAAGAAATGCATTGAAGCGCCGAGTCCACACTTCCTTTGAATTTCGGCTTCCCGACCATTTGGAACAAGCAGATGGTCAATTTTACTTGATGAGATCACGATCTACTTAGAACGCCTCCCGAGTCGGGACTTGTTCCGATCCTTGAGACTTTCACGAAAGATGATTTTTATTATTTTTCGAATAGCGTTGACCAAGTGCATCCGAATGGTTAGGGGATCCCATCGCCCTTGTGATTTGCTCTTTTCAAGAAAGGCTGAGGATAGGGCTCACTCTGAGAAATGTGAAAAGGAAACCGCATGATCCATAAGCAATTTGGATTTCACATAGCAGCTTCTTGAAAGGAGAGTACCCGTTAATTAGGCCCTCTTCGCTTTAAAACTAAAAGTTTCAAGCAAAACCTTGTATAGTTTTTTACTCGGACCTCAAACAATCATTGCACAAACTCATCGATAGTTTCTCAGCTTGTTATGCAAACTTCGTGACTCTTTTGTAGCCAACCTTAGAGTGTCTTAAGTGGATTCTCTCTTTTTGATACAATTCAAGAAGCAAGACTTGCATTACCTCTAAACTTCGCTCTTGATTCGCTTCCATGTTGTTGTGAATTTGCGATAGTAAGCCGACCTTCTTCTTCTTATGCGAGGCTGGCACTCTTCAGTACTTTTTCGGCCGACCCTTCACCACGATCTTGGTAGCTCTTACCTTCAACCAACAATACTTTTGTTCCATATCAATGCTTTCGAAACAACAACTTTTTACATGTTGAATTAGGAACATAAATCCAACTTGATAAAACTATGTTTGCAATGTAAAATGAATTACACCTTCTTTTTTGACAACTTAATCGGATTGTCGCCAAGTGAATGGAATAAAAAGAATGAACTCTCAATGAGAACGTGATGAAAGATTAAGCTGGGACTTGTTCTTAAACATGCATTTGTTCCTAGATTGATCGGAAATGTCCCAGAGACGTAAGCTTTTTTCTTATGGATCAACTCCACCTTTTGACTCTGGATAGTTTTTGTGTGTTTTACCAAAGAGCAAATGACAAAATGGAAAAACATAAGCTCAGAAAGCTCATACTTACACAAGCGACATTTAATCTTAAGCTACAATTATGTAAGAGATGAATAAAGAGTTTTGTTCTTTCTAATAAAAGCGGATAGTAAAAAGTTTATATATAAACTTGGCATAGCTAAAGTTCTTTGTATATCTATTTGGGATTGTATGAATTTTTTTGAGAGGTTTCTATACCTCTTCATCTTACTTGTCTCTGTAGTAATAATTCTAGTTATGTTTTTTTAGTAGAAATTGCCCCTCAAATTTTAGGGTTTTATCCCTCAATGCTTGTCCATAGCTAAATACACATTGAGTGATTTATGAGGTAGGAAGATCTTTTAGCTAAATTGATATTAGTGATATTCATAACACTTTTGTTAATCTGATGTAATAGAAATTCATGTACAAATATTTGTGCATAACCGAAAAATAGATTGTTTTTTCACTTGCAGGATTAATGATGAAGCATTTAAGCGATGCTTGTAGGTCAATCCACTAAAATTTGGCAAGATGATCCATGCAATTGATTGTGAAAACTTTGTTTTGAATTGGAAAAAATATGTGTACTTTGAATTTTTAGGTTGTGGGTACAACCATGGAGACTTTAAAGCTTTTTTTGAGTTTTGGCCTATTTTTATTTCTAATGTTTAGAGTGGTATTGGCATGCTTATTGTATTAGCTCTCGAATTAGAGCTTATCCTACTATTTGTTAGAGGAAGGCCCCATTTAGAGTAAAAAACAAGAGTTTTTAATGCGAAGATCGAATTGTGACATCTTTTACTCTAAAACTTCATTATCTGCGGTTGTGTATGGAATCACACGATATGCATTTTGTGATATTTTACACCTGTTTGCTTGAAGATAAATACCTAAAGTTATGAATGATGATTTGTTGGAAAGCGGTTTTAGCGAGCAATAATCAAAAAGGTTTCCAACATGCTTGTAACGATGTCGAAGTTTGTGACAATGGCTGATGTGCTTTGATACGTGGCTAAGACGCCTAAGAATTCAAGGAAGCTTATCGGATAAACGGTGATGTTCTCTAGGACCATCAGCGATGTCACATGCATCGCGAATGTCATAAGAATATCCCATTCTGCGATAATGTGCTTGACAAGCTAGCGGCGCATTTGGAAGCTTCCGAAATATCGTATACTCAGTGATATTCACTGGAAACATCGCTTGATACCCACATCATCGCAATGCTCGAAGAGAATTTGCAACATCCAGCGATATATTTGCTGAACTACAAAAAGAGAGGGAGTAAAGGCTAGGGTTGGAAGGTATCTTGGTTGGGGTGTGGCTGAAATTGTAGCGGAGCTAAGGTCCCAGGAAAGGCGATTTCCGGCCTGCACCTTGGAGTTGGAAAGCGATCATTTATGAGGAGATCCTTCATTCCCTAACTGTTCTAAATGCTTTTAGATTTATCTATGGTTGCATATGGATGTTTTATTTAATAAGCTTTCATTTGTTCGTTGATGTCTACTATGACAATGGGGGCTTAGAACAACCCATACTGTCATCCCCTAGGGTTGTATGGGGATGCTATGGGGATTTGATATTAACTTTATGGATTTGGATTGCTTTTTACTTCATTGTATGGATGTGCTTGCTTTGAATATATTCTTTGTATCCCTATATTGTTGAGAAAGACTATTTGAGTATTCTCAACTCCAAGTCCCTATATGAGGAACTATCTAGACTTGTGAGTAGGAATAGAGGAATTGGGTGAACTGACGTTGACTTACCCGTTGTGACCCTATCACTTTGAGACCCATTCAAGTGGGTAGCGAGCACTTCCTAGAGTGAGTGATTAGTTGTTGTCCTATAATGTACTCGATCATGTACCATAGACATATGGACATGTCGAATTAGCATTGATCCTTAGACATGTAAAAGGGTCTTGTATGATATGCCACCGATACGGAGAATTACCGCGAGAAGCACATATCCCCAATCACACATACACCCCGCCTTCTATGTCTTCAATGGCACATTATAGCAATCCTTAGAAAAGAATCCTCTACAAAAATCTAAGAGGTATCACTCTCTACAACCCTACGGTCTTCCTATACGAAAGAGAAGTTACACCCTTTTAAATCTTACAGTTTACACACACTAACTTCACATTCAACAAAAAGTTTACTCAAAACTACACAATTTACATCAACACTTTCATGTACATTTGATTTATGTCTAGTTTCTCGTTCACTTCTTCTAGTATAAGAATTCTTCACCGTTTCCTTACTTGGGATTTTGACCCGGTACTCACGTGATTTATTACTTCTTTTGGCCGTACACATGGCCATGCTTGCACAAGTCGCGGAGGCTTGAAAGGGTGCTTACCACTTGAGTCTTTGGGTAAACAAGTTTTTGGCCTTGGATTACTTGCGATTGGATTTGGTGGAAAATTTACACCTTTTTATATCCTGACAATTTGAACTAGTAAAAATTTTTGCCATTCTTTGTAGTTATTTTTTCTTACAAAGTATTTGTTTGCAAGAGGTTTGTGGTTCCATATTGTGTATGCCAGCAACTCACCAAAAGCCTTTATTTCCCACTTTTCGGTGTATGAGTGCAAGATCACTTGCGGATTCCCTTTTGAGTCCCAGAGAAATTGAGGGGGCGTTAAAGGGGGTGAGGAAGGAAGAAGCGAGGAAGCGCTCATCAAGGATCGGGAAGTTCTTGAGGGTGCCCCAACACACCATGGATCCAAGGAAGGGACAACCATCCAGCCTAAAAATATAAGATACCTCCATTTCCTCCATCTGTATACCAGGTCATCCAAATCCAATCGGCATAGTGAAACCCACTATCCAGATTCCCATTTTGAGGATCCAAGAGCTCCATGATTAGGATGCTTGAGGTGCACGGGGACAATTTTAGGGCATTACAGATGAAGACTAACATCCACATTTGAGAATTTTTGGAAATTACCGATAATTTCAAAGAGGCTGGAATTTTGAAGAGAGATGTTATCCAGTGTGAGAAGCTATTTCCGCTTCTCAAAATTAGAATCCACTTGCCAAAGAGTGGTTGTATTCATTGCAGAGACTACTCTATCAACACTTGGGAGGACTTGAGAGGCAGAAATTCCCTCCTTAAGATTCTTTCCACCCGGCTAAAAGCAGGTTGAGAGATTAGAAATGAGCTTACCGACTTTTTGCACAAAGGGAAGGGAGAAACCTTGTCCCAAGGAGCAAGAGGGGTAGGATTTGAAAGATTACTGCGGAGGCTATGTCCACATCATGGAGGCTATCAAAATGGCACTTGGTCCCTTCTTTATATAATGGCATGGGAAAGCGGTAATGTCGAGGCATTCTAGATCTCTGCGGCCACGGGGTGAAAGGTAGCGTTCACTCGGCTCAAACCGGCAGAGATAGAATGTCATGACACTGCCAGAAAGCTTGATGGCTGCAGAATAGGCCGTAGCCAATGGTAACTAGTGAGAGGGAACACTCGAAAGGAAAGTTGCAAAAGCATTCAAGGAGAGGCTTTGAACACACCGATGTAATGCTGGCCAAAGCGAGAATTATGCACGGGTTAAGAGTCAAAGATTGAAGAAATGGCATCTATCATGCAGTATATATGTCAATGCTGATCCAACCACTTGGGAGTTACCGACATATTTAGGCCCCACCAATGGCCTTTGAGGAAGTTAATGTGCTGTATACGGCAACGCAATTTTGGGGAAACTCCCTCAACTCTTCTTAGGACTGGTACGTTCCCTAGTTGGAAGACACAATGCCCTGCTTCAAGTTATCCAAGGAGAGAACCCGCTATAGCCAGCACTTTGGCTACTTGATCAAAGTAGAGCGTTGGAAAAAGAAGCCTTCCACTTTGAAGAAAAGATTTGATCCAATTCATGGGCCGAATGTCCAGAACCAACTTCCAGCGGCATAAAGGAAATACCGGCCATTAAAATCTCCCTTGAGATGCAAATGGAATTGTAAATATGGAAATGAAATAAAGATCCCGACCATCGGAAGTTTGCCAAATGTGTGATAAGAATCCAAGAAATGAAGATCAGGGGCAAGTAAAAGCTGTCATGTTGAGGAGTGGAAAGCAGTTATCACATCCGAATCCGAGTGATTCTTTAGAGGCATTGGTTGTGGATAAAGAGAAACCCCAATAGCCAAAGTTGAAGGAAAAAGAAGAGGGAGTCTCACCTTTGCCACCACCACCATTTCCACAACGGTTGAAGAACCACTCTTTCGGGATGCAGTATGAGCGATTTATGGAGAGATTTCGGCAACTTCATGTGACAATCCCTTTCTCCGAAGCCTTAGAGTATATGCCAAACTATGCCAAATTCATGAAGGAATTCTTGGCCAACAAGAAGAAAATTGGGCATGTGGGGTCTATTGTTGTGACTGATGAATGTAGTTTAGTTCTTCAAAAAAACCTTCCCCCGAAGTTGAAGGACCCTAGATGCTATCTACTTCTATGTCATATAGGAGGGGACTTTACTGGCTATGCTCTTTGTGATCTTGGGGCCAGTGTAAATCTTATGCCCCTCACTGTCTACAACAAATTGGGTTTGATAGATCTCCAAAATACAAGTCTTACATTGCAATTAGCCGACCGATCTATTGCCACTCCATGTGGAATAGTAGAAGATGTATTGGTCCGTATTGATGACTTCATTTATCCCACGGATTTTGTAGTCCTAGATTACGATGCTGATAAGGATGTGCCCATTATCTTCGGTCACCCCATTTTACTCACTGGAGGAGCAATGTTTGATTTGCCAAGAGGGGAGATCACCTTGAAGCATGAAGACAAGCAACAGGTGTTTAATGCTATCTCACCAGCTGAAGCGGGTCCATCTTTATTTACTCTAGATCTGATTATGCTTGTATGAAGAGTGAAACCCAAAGAGAAGAAATGGTTGATCCATGATTGTCTTACAATGGAACACCAAGAAGGGCAGGGAAGCGGCATTGGGGGATGAAGCAGAGCAACCAAAGGGAAGCTAACCGCTTCCCATACGCCTAGAATGATACCTAGTCTTGAGTCTAGCTAAAGACTTTAAAATTAAGCGTTGCTTGGGGAGGCAGCAAGAATGAGTATCTTTATCTTCATACGTAATTTGTTTTGTTTTTGTAGGCTATAGAAGTTTACCCCCCCCTCCCTCCCACGCTTTATATGGGACCAAGGTTTGGGAGCACGGGGAGCGGCATAAATAATATGAGCACATGTAGATACATTGCAACTTCCGCATGTCTTGATGAGCCCAACTGACCCGGGGAGTATTGATTAACCAACAAATTAACTTCTTTTGCCCATCTTATTGCTGGCGCTCTTATCCATCATCGAGGGCGATGATCATGTATTAAGATTAGGGGGGTGGAGAAGTGATGCTCTAGCCGAAAAAATCTTTCTATGGGTGCATGTATTAAATCATACGAAGCATTGCACATCTGTTCATAAATTGATCACTTAATCGTTGACCGCATATGACATCATTGAACATAGTAGAAAGTGCACATTTCAAACAAGAGAAATGTTAATCACATTACACTGACCCTTGGAAATTTTATATGCATTCATGAATGACTGAAGCTTAATGATGAACTCTTAGGTGACACATATGCATTAGAAACTTGAATTAGGGTATAGAACTCATGGCGGCCAAGTAACACTCCAAACTTAGGGAAGTACGTAGAAATTGAGGGTACAGGTGAGCTCGCATTAAAGTGATTACTTTCTCAGGTTGAAAAGGAAGTCGGATCCTTTTCGGATGCCCTACCTTTAACTAAATAAATAAATAAAAAAGGAAGTTTGAGTTCGAACTAATAAATCTTAATAAAGAAAGCACTATAAGATGTGAGCAATAGCCTGCCTCAAAAGTAAGGTCTTTCCGAGTGGAGAGTGGTGAAAATCTAGCTAGAAAGTTGTATGCGTCTAATTCTAGTCCCTCTTGCATGTGTGTATCTCTTTGTCCATCATGAAGCTTAAGCCATTTCATCTGAGAAATTCCTAAGCAAAGTGTAATTATTCTCTACGGAAATTCTCTTGTTTGATATGAGCAACTTATTGCATTATGATGTCATCGTGCATTGAGGAACACAAGTATTAGTGATTAACATTAGCTAAATATAATGTTGAATGATTGTTTGACTGATATTAAATGTTCATTGCTTGAGGACAAGCAATAATTCAAGTTTGGGGGTGTGATAGCTCTCGAATTAGAGCTATCCTACTAGTATTTGTTGGGGAATTTAGAGTAAAAAATGAAAGTTTTTAATCGAATCAATTGTATCTTTACTCTGAAACTCAGTATCTGCTTGTATGAATCACCTAATATGCATTTTGTGATATTTTACACCTGTTTGTGAAGATAAATACTAAAGTGAATGAGATTTGTTGCAACAGGTTTAACTGAGCATATTAAGGTTCAACATCGCGATGTCGAGGTTGTGACATCGCGATGTCTTGATGCACACCTGGCGCTACAAATTCAAGGCTTATCAGATCGTGATGTTCTCTGGGACCATCGCGATGTCACATCGCGATGTCATGAATATCCCATCGCGATGTCTTGACAAAATTTGGTAGCGTTTGCAAGCTCAAATATCGGATCGCGATATTGTGGAAACATCGCTTGATGCCCACATCGCTATGTAGCATTCTTGAACTACAAAAGAGGAGTAAAGGCTAGGGGTTGAAGGTATCTTAGTTGGGGTGCGCTTGTGAAGAAGTGGACCTAAAAGTCCAGAGGCGATTTCCGACCCACTTGGGCTAGGCGATCAATTAAAGGGGATCTTTGTTCCTTTGTTCTAAATGCTTTTAGATTTACTTGTAGTGCATATGGATGTTTTATTTAATAGCTTTCAATGTTGTTAATGTCTCTATGACAATGGGAGCTTAAAACCCTTCATCTAGGGTTGTATGGAATGCTATGATTTGATATTAACTATCGTTGGATTGCTTTTACTTCATTGTATGGATGTGCCTTTGAATCTATTCTTTGTTATCCCTCAATTGTTGAAAGACATTGAGTATTCTCAACTCAAGTCCTATGAGACATCCTAGACTTGTGAGTAGAATAGAGGTGGAATTGGAGGAGCATTGACACTTACCGTTGTGACCTATCCTTTGAGACATCAAGGTGAGGCACTTCCTCGGTAGTGATTAGTTGTTGTCCTATAATGTATGCGATGCATTACCATAGACATATATGGACATCGGTTGAGTGATCCTTAGACATAAGGTCTTGTATGATGCACCGGGTGCACGAAGCACATATCTAATCACACATACACCCACTTCTATCTTCAATGGCGTATAGCAATCCTTAGAGAAAAATCCTCTACAAATCTAGTATCCTCTACAACCCTAGAGTCTTCCTACGAAAAGTTACCTTTTAAATCTTACGGTTGCACACTAACTCACATTCAACAAAAGTTTACTCAAAACACACAATTTACATCCAACACTCATAATACATTGATTTATCTAGTTTCTCGTTCACTTCTTCTAGTATAAGAATTCTTCCTTTGTTCCCTTGGGATTTCGACCGGTACTCATCGGTTATTACTTAGCGATGCCCGCGTAAACTTGCGTCTTGCGGAGGCTTGAATGCTTGCACTCGTGTCTTTAGGTAAACACGGCCTAATTTCATGTAATATTGTCAACTAAAAAGCCTATGAATTTGAAATATGAATTTAAGTTTTTAAATTTTTATTTGGTAGAGTATTGAAAAAAAAAATAGAAGCATTTCATGTTTTTTCTTTATATTTATTAACATAACATAATTTGTAAAGAAGAATAAATTTTTAATATTTTTGTTTAATGTTAATCTTAAAATTTTAAAGATAAAAATAAATACGTTGGATATGCCCACAAAATATTTTATAAAAAAACTCAAATATTTTAAAAATAATAATATAAAAAACAAGTCAATTTACATATGTTAGGGTGAAAATCGGTTTTCATCCCAACTTCACTCTAACCGTTGAATTTATTTTGGGGTTAGGACTCATAACAATACGGAAATCAAGAGAAGAACCAAAATAGGGGCGCAAGGTTTTAGCGTGTAAACCCACGAATGGGGAAAACCTTGGGCCACACTTTTGTTAGAGAGGCGAATTCACTAATCTTTCTTAGTACAATTTAGGGAGTGAAGACTGAAGTAGAAGAGTGTTACGTGTGGCGGTAAATGTCGGCGAAAATGAACACACTGACGGCCTTTAGCCTCCCTCTGGTCCTCTTAAAGTTTGGGAGGTGAAATCCCGCCTTTCCTTCGAATCCAGCGTTCGCCTTGGATTTGGGATTGACCCTCTTAATCCACGATATGATTGACCTTCACTGTTTAATTGTAATCCAGCGTACTATGATCTTGGAAGGCTGCGTGTTCTACCGGTTTGACCAGGTAGGATGCTAGCGGGGAGAAAGCGTACTTCTATGTGAAATTTGGGCTTTGCACAAGGGAAGGGTGGGAAGGAGGTTGCCGAAGAGGAATCTTCCGAAGGAGGTTGCCGAAGAGGAATCTTTCGAAGGAGTTTACCGAAGGAGGGTCCCCTGAAGGTGGTTACTGAAGGAGGCTCCTCTGAAGGAGGTTACCGAAGGAGGGCCCCCCGGAAGGAGTTTACCAAAGGAGGGTTCTTCGAAGGAAACTGCCGAAGGGGAACTTACCCTTCTGAGACTGACGAAGGAGGCTGGTAGAGGAGGAGCCCCAAGTGATTCTCCACGATTGGATAGGCGCCACGTGTCTTCCACTTTTCTCCCTATCATCAGTCCCTCCTCAAGTATGGTCTCTTCGAGCCCAAGCAATAAGCGTATGATCTACGGTTATTGGTTCGCTCGGTAAAGTGACTTCTCCTGATTGCCTATCAAGCGACAGCAGGGGAGGTCAGGAGTGGTGTCCATTATTTCGTAGCTTGGTACATCTTTGGGGCATTCCTTCCCAAAGCGTGGCTGAGTATTGTGGCCCGGTTGAACGGCTATCTGAAACCTGATATTGAACAATTCCTACAAGTTTGGCGGGTGAGATAGGTTTCCTTGGTCTAGTGTGGGGCCCCAGTGTAACATGAGTATTAACTTCTGAGGGGTGTACTTTAGTTATGGGGCGACTCCCTAACAAGCTGGGACAGAGTGCAGCGTGTGTGGGGGAGTTGGTGATGACGGGCATGCCTCCCGAAGGGACACGTGGTGGGCGCTCGTTTGTTTGCAGAAGCGGTTACATTTGAACTGCTGGATACGAACTACCGCATCGTTCCCCCTTTCGACGCACTTATGTGTGAGTGCATCTAGGCCATCAATTCAGGTCTCGACCAGTTGGATATTATAGATAAATTACGCGGCTACTTTCAAACCCTAAGGAACCTTCTAGCCGTCCTTCTTCTTGTTTGTTCCTCCCTATATGCTTTGGTGTATGAGCCCGACCCAACTCTATGAATCCACACTTCTTTCCTCCAATTATGGTATGGGACTTCCTCCCATCCAGATTCTTAAATCTAGAACTCTTTTTTGATCCAATGAGGAGGCCCACACTTAGGCTGTGATGCATACCCAAACACTTTGAGGGAGGGTGTCATTTACAACCCTAGCCGAGTACCTAATCACCGGTGTGACCCCTCATTAGCCCTAAAATTCCACAGGCCATCTAAGCGTGTATGTTCTCCCTCTATGGACCATGAACTTCATGGTCTATTACGATGCGTTTATGTAGCAGGCCTTGCAGCTTCCTTTTCCAAAACTCTTCCTAGATATCTTGAGGAATTTGAGGTCTCCCCCTCGACTAGCTCCTAACTCCTGGCGATGTCTGTGGGTTTCTTCAAGCCGTGTGTTTTCATTGTGGGATGCGTGCCACCCTCTCCTTGTTCAAAACCATCTTTGGATTAAGTAGGGAGCGAGGCCTGGCGGTACTATTTTGGTGCTTTCGATGCCATGAAAGAAGGTTCCTCGGCAAGATGCCTTCTTCTATTAAGGAATGGAAAGAGTAAGTTCTTTTTAGGTAGCCGAGGGGATCTTGGAAGCGGGGTAGGAACCCGATGGGGACCCGAGGGGTCCTCGAGTTGGACAACAAGGCTGTGAAGGGAATGCTTCAATAAGTTCTTTGGAGCATCGTGATCTCTAAATTCGACACTTTTCTTACTCATAAAATCCTTTGGGAATTACTTGTTGCTTGAAGCTTTTGGTAGGGTTAGCCCAAATCTTTCCCTTGGTACATCCAGTGATTGACTTGGCGTTAACCTTGTTTTCTTTGTATCGGCAGGCGAGCCGATGGATATCGAGGCAATGGCTGGAGTCATTTTGTCCTCGTTGCATACCTGTGAGGTGAAGGAGAAGCGTTCGGCCAAGGAGCTCGGGCCGACGGCTATGAAGAGAAAAGAGCGGAAGAAGGCGAAGGTTTCTGCTGAGAGGGGCGAGGAGGAACCTGATCCTCCACGGACGAGGGAACCTGAGAACCCTGACCCCTCGGCTTGGCAAGGCGTTGCCTCGTCGAAGAGGGGCAGGGAGGTTGTCGAGGATGAAGGACAAGAATCCTCCCCCCCAAAGCGAAGGAAGCAGGTCTCCCCAAGTAAAGGACGGGGGGAGCCTCTAGCGCTGGTTTTCATTCTAGAGGAGGATGACCAACTCACCGTTCGAGGGATCTTTGAGGGGCTGAGGAGCGCCATTGTGCCCTATAACCCTCACTCCCAAGCCGGAGGGATGCAATTTAAAATTTGTGGATATGCCCTCTTTCATTGCTGCCATTTTGCCGATGGAACCCGATCACGATCACGGTCTCCTCAGTAGCAACTTTGTTTGGGCAGAGAAGGGGACATGGAGGGTGCAAGCCAAGCCTTCTCCACAGGCCCCTAGCGGAAGATAAGAAGGACTTGCTTGTCACAAGCCCCTCCGTCGCTTCAAGTTCGGAGAAGGGGAAGAGGGTGGTGATTAACTTGGTCGATAGGTTATTTTATCACGACCCCGTGGCAGCTGCATTCTCCTTGGAGCTGCTTCGGACGGATGCGTCTGAATCCATCATTCAGCGGTTGTCTGACGAAGACATCGCTGATCACTTACGGTTAAATGTTGCTTCTATGAGTATTTGTCTGATTCCTGCTCCGCGTTCTTGCATATTTTAATGGAACTAACTGTTGCTAGTTTTGTAGGCCGGCATATTAGCAGAAGCCGCTGCCAGGATTCTTGAGGAGAGGAATGGCACTCGGGCACAAGTCCGGTGTCTTAAGGCTGATATCGAGGTGTATCGGGCGGTGGTTACAAGGCAGGAGAAGGAGAAGTAGAAGATTTCTGCCTCCCTAGAGCTATCCACGGCGCAATGCCAGAAAATGATGGATGCCAAGGAGAGTTGGAAGAGGAAGGGTGACGACCTCTCTTAGCAAGTCCAGAAGCTCTCCGCCGAGAGAGAGGAGGTAGAAAAAACAAAGCAGGCTCCTACGAAGGATCTTGATGTAAGCGAGGAGAAGCAGGCGTGCCTTCCCTCTGAGGTACTTTATCTAGGGCAAGTCGATAAAGTCTCTTCCGATCTGGCCACAGAGAAAGGGCTCATTGCCAGTTTGGAGCAGGCAAAGAGAGAATCTCTTCGAGCTTTGGAGGAGAAGGAGGGTCTCCTCACTTCCCCCTCGGCGAGAAGGCAACCGCTGAGGCTGAATTGGAGAAGGTCTCGACGGAATTGACTTCCGACCAGGAGACTCTGAAGCTATGTCAATAGTAGATAGCTTATCTGGAGACCCCGGGCTGAGGCTGAGACAGCGAAAGGATGGGGGGTTATCTTTGCGGGGGTCAAGTTTGATTGCCATGAAGGCTTCGGGTCCTCACAGGAACTGGTGTGGAGGGCTTCCCTTGGACAACAACACATTGACCCTCAAATGAGGGCTAAAGATTTTGGCCGAGGAGGACTTGATCGCAGTTATAAGGAGGAGTCCTTGAAGAAGACTCCCAGGGAGACCTCGAGGTAGAGGTTGTTGAGTCTATGGGTGGAAGGCTCTCTTGTGTGAAGCCATTTGAAGGACCCCAATGAGGGGTCCTATTCCTCCCTCTGCTCCTGCGGATGCTCTGCCTCGGGTGAAGCTTAAGTCATTAGGATGAAGCTCCCATTTTGCATAGAGAGATATTTTGTAATGAACTTCATTTCAACTAAATATCAGATGTTCATCTTTTTCTGTTTTAATCGCTCGGACTTGATCTTATCTCTCTCCAGTGCAAGTCCGACCCCGCTTTCTGCTAGTGGGGTGAGGGAATGACGGTTGAGCCGCTTTTCTGATCGTATGTGCCTTTAGTCGAAGGGACGTTCCCGAGGGACCTTCTGCGACATTCTTTGGGATCCTTCGCTTAGTTCCCGAATGAGGCGTGCCTTCGGTGTAGGAGAGGTGCCGATATGGCCTTCACATTGGTACTCTTGGTGGCGTTAGGGTTGCCTCGGACCAGCCCTTGGAACGGATATGTCATCGACCATGCGACCGTTTCGATCCCCGAAGCTCCATTTGGACTTGTGCCATAACTGCTCCATTATGACGGTCGCCGGTTCCAACGATCGCGTCCCGAAGATTAAGGCCTCTTCATTGCTCCCGCACGACTGGGCCTATAAATCAAGAGGGGGCTAAGTCTCCGGCAAGCCACTTGGTCTATTGCAGGTATGGATTGTTGGAGAAGTGCTCTAAAGACAATCACCTTTGGCACTTTATGTACAAATTTATTTATTTAATAAAAGGCTTCCTCATTATTTAGATGTTCATTACTATGAATATGATGTGAGATCTTAAATCTAATTAATGAAGCCCATGATACAACGCATAGCATGAAGGAAATTATGATATAGATCTTAACGTGGGATTCCTATCATGTGTAATTATGTACGTATCTAAATATCCCTAGTAGAAGGATCAATGAGACGGGACATCATTGATCTATCAAGACTAGCACATGTTATGCTCCTTGATCCGATCAAGCAGTTGTTCTCATAAGCTGTAAGCATGAAGATGTTTTGAGTGAACATGTGGATGCTTGCTAAGGGTAGCAAGTTCATTGGATTACCTACCATGAGTCTTCACATGGTTATCCTATTAAAATGTCAGTGAAGATTTCATTGCAGCAATGGTGTAAATATCCTTAGACTTGAGGTATACAAGTTATCTTGGATATGGATCCTGTCTTTGACGCCATTCCTACGTTTTCCTTCAGGGGTTACTTATAGGGTGGTGATTGGAGTATAGACTTTGGAAGTATTGAAGGTATTTGGGTAGTAATAGAGGGATTTACCACTCCTAATAGAAGGAGAGTATACCCATGGCCACTTGTCGGGTCATTATTAGGGAATCTACGGCGGAGTAACTTGTCATGAAGATGGTCTTGATGACATAAGTTTTGAAGTAATAGATCCCATAGGACGAGGAACTAATACTTGGGCTAGATTTGACATGAGTCGGTCTAGTGGGAGTTGACACATAGGCCATACTCAGAACCAAGTTGGTATAAGATGGTAAAAGGACAAATTGTACACTAACATTCGCGCTGCTGAAAGGTTCCAAGTCAGGCCACCTGACTTTTCGGTCAATTGGGGGTCATGATGTATTGCTAGATGCCACTCATGATCTATTTGTAATCAATGGTTGATTATGAATGGCCAACATAACCGGGAACCTAATGGAGTTACACACATAGAAGATATCAATGAGGTATAAAGCGGGTTTTAGGAATAGATCCTCAAGCGAGAGAATTAAAAGGAAGAGAAAAGATTGTAGAGTAGAATTTGATTATAAGTCAAATTTAATTGTAAGTTGAATTTGATTATAAGACAAATTTGATTATATGTCGAATTTGATTATAAGTCAAATTTGCTTGGGAGTCGAATTTGATTATATGTCAAATTTGATTTGATTGTTAGCCAAATTTGATTTGGGCTTCAATCACAGTCTCAATCCGAAACAAACCCTAATCTGATTAGGGATGCCTATAAATATGTGATACTCTAGGCCATAAAGAAAAAACAACAACATAACTTCTTAGTAATTGATAGAGATCAATAGTCTTTTCTCTTCTCTCCCAAATCCTCTCAAGACCTTTCACCATAGCTAGCACCTTGCGTGGAAGATCAACCCGTCGCCTTTGAGGTTGCTTCTGGGGATCTTCGGGTGGATCACCGTTAGAGGCACTCCGTCTACGGACTGCTGTGGTTTACGCAACGTCTTCTCCGACTTAGAGAAAGGAATTC
The DNA here is from genome assembly GCA_026586065.1 of Dioscorea zingiberensis. Taxonomy (NCBI): domain Eukaryota; kingdom Viridiplantae; phylum Streptophyta; class Magnoliopsida; order Dioscoreales; family Dioscoreaceae; genus Dioscorea; species Dioscorea zingiberensis. The sequence goes on along the minus strand of CM048827.1, from coordinate 14,735,195 downwards.
GGTACAGATTTCAAAAGGTACATACCCTTCAACTTTACTTGATTGTGTTTTTGATAAACGTAGGGAGATCCGTTTGGGCTAGGGTTTACAAAATTTTAATTTTTTTGTTATGCCATATATATGATACATGCTTTTGATTTTCTACAAAACCCAACAGTGGTATCAGAACTACCTTATGTTTGTCAAAACCTTTTGCATGAAAAACATGGTAGAATTGATAGATGGCATGATTAGGGTTCTAAATTTGTATGTTATTCTTGAACACTTTCAATAATATGATTATTGGAATTTGAAATATCATGTTTGGAACATGTTTTTGATTTCTGAATAACATACAAACAAGTTTGAAAAACTGTTTTCAAAGATTGAAACCCTGAAATTAGTTTTCTTTTGAAAAAAAAAACCCTAAAAATCGGTTTTCTAGTTTCTCTAATTCTTTCCAAAATTAATCTGATTAATTAAGAAATTCTAAAGAAAACTGAAATTTGATTTTTCATATATCTAAGATTTTGATTTTATGAGATATGATTTAATCAAATTTGGATTTTACTAAATTTGGATTTTATGACAATAGCATTAGAAATAGGATTTCTAATTTTTGATTGTAATCTCATACATCTACCTAAGTTTGACTTAGTTAATCCTTATTTGACTTGAATTATCTATATATGATTGATATGATCATATACATTGCATGCTTAAAATCAGTGAGACTAAATTCAAGCAATCCCTCAATTAAATATTAAAGCTAAACGTCTTTCCATTAATATGGTAAGAACGAGTCCTTCTTAGAGATTTGGGTTGTTGGGTAAACCCAGGAGCCCTACTTTACGTTGGATATGTTCTAGCCATTGAGATATGATCTCATGATTAATGTAGATTAGACTTTAATCGGAAACATTGGTTTGTTAGGTAAACCCAAGGCTAAATGTAGAGCGAAGGCGATGTTAGGTAGTATACATATGATGTACTGGCGCCAATGGGTTGACAACCCAATGATTAGTGCACACATCAATCAGTTGATAGCACTAGTTCGATAGTTACACACATATGATATGTGTAATTGGTATGTGATACCTACCATTTTGATCTAAGGTGACTTGTTAGGTAAACCCAAGGTCATTCTTGGGAATTTTGGATGCTCGAACCCACTAGGAGAACTTTCGAAGAGTTCTGTCGGATTGAAAGTAAGGGCTTATGGATTCGTAATAAAATATTGGGAGTAACAATGCTTAATATAAAAGTCCTTATATCATGCATTCATGTACTTTTCTCTAACATGCTCAATTTTACATCTTGGACATTAGAATCATGTCATCCTCTGTGAATTTGAGATTGATCCTTGAGACAAATAACTTATTTGGGCCCAATTTCTTGGGTGGCTAAGGAATGTGAGAATTGTTCTCAAATCCGAACGAATAGCCTATGTCCTTGATGAGGAGCTTCCTTCTCCTCCTGCTGAGGGTGCTTCTGAAGACCCATTGTTGGCTTATAAGAAGCACTTGGTATGTGAAGTTAAATTTGGATTTGCATTATGCTAGCCTCTATGTCAGCTGAGTTACAAAAGCAGCATGAGGCTATGGACTCGTATACCATGGTCTACCATCTGAGGGAGCTGTTTGATGAGCAAGCGAGAACCGAACGGTTCGAGCTCTCCAAGTTGCTCTTCCGCTCCAAGATGCAGGAGGGGACATCTGCAGTGCAACACTTACTAAAGATGTATGGCTATATTGAGAGGTTAGGATCACTAGGTTTTGTGATGGATCACGAATTGAGTTTAGACTTAATTCTACAAAGTTTGACTGACAGTTATGCACAATTTGTGCTAAACTATCAGATGAACCAGATTGCATCGACAATACCAGAGTTGATCAACCTGCTCAAATCGGCAAAAGCTTTCTTGTTAAGAAAAGAACAAAAGGCCGTGATGCTGGTGGACTCTTCTAAGGCCAAGGGCTCTAAGAAGAAGAAGTCCTTAAAAGCCAAAGGGAAGGCCACGAAAAGAAAGTCAAAGAAGGCGAGAACAAAATTTGCCCCAAAAGGACTCGCCATCATTGCGGCAAAGAAGGCCATTGGAGAAGAAAGCTGCAAGAGTGCAGGAGTCTCTGAAGAAGAATAAGGCATCGATGCCCCATCTACTTCAAGTATCTTCTTTATTGAGATAAATACTATTTCTTATAAAACATGGGTATTGGATACGGATGTGGCTCACACATATGCACCTTGATATGCGAGGGCCTAAAGAGCGATGGAAGCAGTTGGTCAAGGGAGAGGCAAACCTGCGGGTTGGAAATGGAGCAAAAGTTGCTGCACTACTCGTAGGAACTTATGTATTGTCACTTCCAAGTGGACTAGTTTTAGAATTAGACAATTGCCCTTATGTTCCTAGTTTGATGAAGAACATTATTTCTATTTCTAGTTTGAATAAGAAAGGTTTTCATTTGACTTTTAGTAACAATTGTTGTTACATAATGTTGGATGGAGTTCTTTATAGTACGGAATATTGTGCAATGGGTATATACATATTAGATGTGTCTAGTTCTATACTCAATATTGAAAATAATAACAAGCGAGTAAAACAAGATAATCAATTAACCTCCTATTTATGGCATTTATGCGTCTTGGCCATATAAGCGAGAAAGCGCATGGTAGAGTTGCTCAAGAGAGGCGACTTGGGGTCATTTGATTATGAATCACATGATACATGTGTATCATGCTTAAAGGGTAAGATGACTAAGACACCCTTTACGGGAAAGAGTGAACGTACAACAAACTTATTAGCCCTAATACATACAAATATATGTGGGCCAATGTCTATACATGCTAGAGGTGGTTATGCTTACTTTATTACCTTTATTGATGATCATTCATGATATGGGTATGTGTATCTAATGAGATACAAATCTGAAGCCTTTGAAAAGTTCAAAGAATTCAGAAATGAAGTAGAGAAACAACTTGGTAGAAGTATTAAAACACTTAGATCTGATTGAGGTGGTGAATACTTGAGCCAAGAGTTTTAAGATTATCTTAGGGATAATTGGATATTATCCCAATGGACTCCACCTTACACGCCACAACACAATGGTGTGGCGGAAAGGAGAAACCGAACCCTATTAGATATGGTGAGGTCAATGATGAGCCATGCAGAGCTTCCTAAATCGTTTCGGGGTTATGCACTTACGACTGCTTATATCTTTTAAACAGAGTCCTGTCTAAGGCAGTTCAGGTTACTCCATATGAGATGTGGACTAACAAGAAACCCTCACAATCTCACTTGAAGGTATGGGGTTGTGCAGCTTACGTGAAGTGGATAATGTCAGATAAACTTGAGACTAAATCTAACAGGTGTCTATTTGTGGGATATCCAAAGGAAACCATGGGATATCAGTTTTACCACACTTTGGACAAAAGGTATTTGTTTTAAAGCATACTGTCTTCTTAGAGAAAGAGTTTCTCTTAATGGAAGATAATAGGAGAAAAATTGAGCTTGATGAAATTCGAGATGCTCAAATAGACACAGAGCATCTGCCTAACCAAGATCCACAACTAGTTACTCATCTTACATGAAGTAGCGGGTTGTACCTTACGATACACTAGAACTTACGTAGATCTAGTAGGATCACATTATGGTTCCCGAGAGATATAGATTTCTCATGAGTGAAACCAATGACGTATTACTCATAGAGGATGAGGAACCTACTAATTACGAAGAAGTACTGAAATATGATTATTGGAATTTGAAATATCATGTTTGGAACATGTTTTTGATTTCAGAATAACATACAAACAAGTTTGAAAAACTGTTTTCAAAGATTGAAACCCTGAAATTAGTTTTCTTTTGAAAAAAAAAACCCCTAAAAATCGATTTTCTAGTTCTCTAATTCTTCCAAAATTAATCTGACTAATTAGGAAATTCTAAAGGAAACTGAAATTTGATTTTTCATATATCTAAGATTTGGATTTTATGAGATATGATTTAATCAAATTTGGATTTTACCAAATTTGGATTTTATCACAATAGCATTAGAAATAGGATTTCTAATTTTTGATTGTAATCTCATACATCTACCTAAGTTTGACTTAGTTAATCCTTATTTGACTTGAATTATCTATATATGATTGATATGATCATATACATTGCATGCTTAAAATCCGATGAGACTAAATTCAAGCAATCCCTCAATTAAATATTAAAGCCACTCCCCGAGGCCAAGGACAAGGTCGAACCGTCATTCCAAGATTTGCAGTCCGATACATTTCCATTATGTTACCTAGCCAAACCCGCCACCTCATGTGCCAAAGTCAAACGGTTGTTCTTCCTTCCCCGCTCCCTCTTTTGCCGTGGCGGGCTCCGCGCTCTATATGACCGGCGGCGAGTTACCAGAGAAGAGGGGATAACTTCTTTCTCCCTTGTCTTGCTCAATCTTCCTTTTCTGATTGAAAGTTGCAAGCCACTCCCTCTTGATACAGAGGCAGGATAGAAGGTGGCTTCTTCTAGGCGTATGTTGATGAAGAACATCTAGAAGCTAGCTCTTGTTTTTTTTTATTTTGCAACCATGCCCATATAATCTAATTTAGGTGACCAAAGTAAATTCAAATTGGTCTTACAAAATAAAAAATAGAGAGGATAGTAAGTAAGCTTAGAGTTCCATTCCAAGTGACATGCCTTTTCACTATTTCGGAGAAAGGTTGCTCATCCGATCCTGCCATGGATCAATTGTTTATGCGGCGGTCACGATGCACTCGAAAATCTATCTTTAAGCCTCTCCTCCTTTCCTTGTCTCCATTAGATTGATTTGCTTCCCGCTGAAGCGCTTGGTTCACCTTGTTTGCATTTCATGATCCTACCGCCGGGATGCCCGCCTTTTTCTAGATAGGGATCAGAAGGCGTTGATTTCGATTGAAATGAAATGTAAACTCCAGGGTTTTGGTGGCCCATCCCGGGTTGGATTTAGCTATGGTATTTGGGGAAGCCCCTATGGATTTGTTGTTGCGTATCTCAAACTAACCTACCAATTTTATTTTCCTTTCCTGTATCTTTGTTTCTATCTATATATAAACGGCCGTGCGAGATAGATGTTCACCGTGGGAGATGGATGCTCCTTTACTTTAGGTATACCTTTCGGTTGCTTCTTTCCTTATACATCTTTTCCATCCGGTTACGTGGCTAGCGTGGAAAAATCTTAAGTCTTTGATCTCTCTTATACGCCTTAATAAAGAAGTCTAACTCTTTCTCTCGGCTCATGCGGTCATTGATTCAGTCAGGGGTCATAGTTCACTAGAAAGCCTACGCCCGTCCATTCCTTGATCACGCCAGCCCCATGCCTTTCATCTTGCCCTTGAAACGTAAGACTCCAACAAGATGTCCTAACGAATCCATAAGCCCTCACTTTGAATCCGAGAGAACCCTTTAAAAGTTCTCCTAGTGGGTTCGATATGCAAAATTCCCAAGAATGACCTTGGGTTTACCCAACAAGCCACCTTAGATCAAATGGTAGTTATCACATACCAATTACACATATCATATGTGTGTAACTATCGAACTAGTGCTATCAACTAATTGATGTGTGCACTAATCATTGGGTTGTCAACTCATTGGCGCGTGTACATCATATGTATGCGACCCAACATCGTCTTCATCTACATTAGCCTTGGGTTTACCCAACAAACCAATGTTTCCGATTAAAGCCGACCCATTAATCATGAGATCACATCTCAATAGCTAGAACATATCCAACGTAAAGTAAGGCTCGAGTTTACCCAACAACCCAAATCTCTAAGAAGGACTCTGGTTCTTACCATATTAATGGAAGACGTTTAGTTTTAATATTTAATTGAGGGATTGCTTGAATTTAGTCTCATCAGATTTTAAGCATGCAATGTATATGATCATATCAATCATATATAGATAATTCAAGTCAAATAAGGATTAACTAAGTCAAACTTAGGTAGATGTATGAGATTACAATCAAAAATTAAAAATCCTATTTCTAATGCTATTGTGATAAAATCCAAATTTAGTAAAATCCAAATTTGATTAAATCATATCCCATAAAATCCAAATTTGATTAGAATCATATCCCGATCAAATCCAAATTTGATTAAGATCATATCTCGATCAAATCCAAATCTTAGATATATGAAAAATCAAATTTCAGTTTCCTTTAGAATTTCCTAATTAATTAGATTAATTTTGAAAAGAATTAGAGCAACTAGAAAAACGATTTTTAGGGTTTTTTCAAAAATAAAACTAATTTCAGGGTTTCAATCTTTGAAAACAATTTTCAAACTTGTTTGTATGTTATTCTGAAATCAAAAACATGTTCCAAACATGATATTTCAAGTTCCAATAATCATATTATTGAAAGTGTTCAAGAATAACATACAAATTTAGAACCCTAATCATGCCATCTATTAATTCTACCATGTTTTTCATGCAAAAGGTTTTGACAAACATAAGGTAGTTCTGATACCACTGTTGGGTTTTGTAGAAAATCAAAAGCATGTATCATATACATGGCACAACGGAAAAATTAAAATTTTCTAAACCCTAGCCCAAACGGATCTCCCTACGTTTATCAAAACACAAGCAAGTAAAGTTGAAGGGCATGTACCATTTGAAATCTGTACCAAATTCCTTTCTCTAAGTCGGAGAAGACGTTGCGTCAACCACAACAGTCCGTAGACGGAGTGCCTCTAACGGTGATCTACGCGAAGATCCGCAGAAGCAACCTCAAAGGCGACGGGGTATGGATATCGACTTCCTCCATCCTTCCATCCATCCTTCCGGGGTTTGATGAAATCTGAAAGTCCCGTAGACGGCCTCATACTTCCCCCGTTGTTTCCCGCATCTATGGAGCCCGAACGAGGATGGCTTAGGGGCCCCAGCAGTGCGTCGATTAGGGATGTCACACTTGTCTGGCCAAGGCGGTATGTAGTTGGGAAATGGGGCATCCGGACTTCCTCGTGGACCAACGTGTGTCTGCTGGGGAGCGTTTGGACTTTTTCCCTTACATCGATCAGACCCTAGAGGTTAAGATCTATGGACGGGATGGAGAATAAAGACGTTCGGCTACGATGTCCGTCCGGATGAGAGCCGAGCCCCATCTTCCTCCCCTTTCTATGGGTTTGATGTTTAAAGGGAGAAGGGATTATACTGGCTCCTTCTTAAATAAAACACCATAATTTTATCTATCTCATGCTCTCTCTTCTCCTCTTCTTTTTAGGGCCTTGTTATTTAGCGTTTTGAACTTCACGGATGCTCTTCGGGTGAGAAAAGTCACTTTGCTTACTCAATCATCCGCCCCTTCACGCGGTTCGATCGTGAGTGTGGATGTTTAGACGTAGTAGGGTTCCCGTCGCCTTAAATTGGCGCCTCGCGAATAATCCGCTCTCGGAAGGAGATAGGCCTCTACGGCGTGCATGAGTTCGCGAGGGGCCTCCATAGATATCTCCTGAAGCATTATGATCGCGTGGAGTTTGTATTCGAGGAGGACATGCCTTCGGGCCGAGGCGGTGTTCACGAAGGGCTTTCGAAGATGTCCGCCGAAGCGCTGTGACTGTGTGAGGTTAGCATTCGAGGAGGACATGCCTTCGGACCGAGGTGACGTTCACGAAGGGCTTTCGAAGATGTCCCCTAAAGCGTTGTAACCGTGTGAGGTCAGCATTCGAGGGGGATATGCCTTCGGGCCAAGGCGACATTCACGAAGGGCTTTCGAAGATAATAACATAATGAACAAATATTTTATGGGCAAAGATTCGATTTTATTGATAGTACCTCGGAAGATGTTCATAGTGGTAGGGGCGCTTAAGTCTTTGTCCATTGACATTGGATAGTCGGTAGGTTCCTGGCCTTATAATTTCTTTAATGAGATAGGGCTCCTCCCAATTGGGGGTTAGTTTACCCGTTCGGCTCTTATTGCCTTGGAACTGGTTCGCTCGCAAGACCAAGTCGGTCAGCTAGAAGGTCACCTCCTTCACTCGGGAATTATAGAGACGTCGAATGCTCTGCTGAGACGCTGTAGCTTTGATGCTAGCCCCATCCCTTCTTTCCTCGAGGAGGTCAAGTTCGGCTCAAAGTTGCTCTTCGTTCCTTGTTTGGTCAAACTCTTGCGTTCTCGGGGTGGGTACCAAGACTTCCGCTGGAACACGCCGATCTGCGGCGAGGCGAGAAGGGGTTTCATAGTGGGAGTTCGGTTCGTAGTTCGATAGGCCCACAAGGTACTTGGGATTTCTTCCACCCAGCTGGTACCATTTCGGAGGACTCGGGTCTTCAAGCTGTGGATGAGTATACGGTTGGTGACCTCTGCTTGTCCATTAGCCTAGGGGTGAGTGACAGAGGTGAGCCTGGACTGAATCCCAAGGTTGTCACAGAAGGCCTTGAAGGCGGCGTTGTCAAACATGCGGCTGTTATCTATAATGAAGGCTACAGGGATGCCAAAACGGGATATAACCGACTCCTATAGGAAACTCTGGCAGCTTCCCTCTGTGATGGATGACAGCAGCTCGGCCTCTACCCACTTGGTGAAGTAGTCGATCGCCACTATTAGGAATTTACACGCCAGAAGTGGCTATGGGGAAGGGGCCAGGGATATCCACTCCCCTTGGCCTTGAAGGGCCTCGGTGTGACGATCGGTGAGAAACAAGCTTGGGCATTTGGCCACTGTATGTTAGAGTGTCTTTGACAGGCATCACATTTCTTGACAAATTCCTTGGCATCCTTGGCGAGGGTGGGCCAATAGTACTCTTGCCATAGTACCTTGTGGGTTTGAGAACCTTTCCTCAGGGTGATCCCACATGCCCTCATGTATCTCACGAAGAACTTGGTTTGCCTCGGTAGGGTTAAGGCACCGGAGGAGCAGAGTGTAGGACCTTTTGTATAGAATTCCGTCCACCACACTATACACAGTCGCCACAGTGCTTTACTTGGCGTGCACATTGCACGTGTCCGGAGGCAGTGTCCCGTCCCGTAGATAAGTCAATATTGGGTCGATCCAGCTAGGCCTACCATCGATCTCCATCAACTCCGCTTCGTGTCGGCAATCGATGGTCCTTGCCGCTAGATATTGCAGGTTGATTGGTTTGCCAATATCAGCATCCGAGGAAGCAAACTTTGATAGGAAATCAGTTTCTTGGTTTCGGATCTACAAGGGATCTTGGCGATGTGGAAATCTCGAAATGAGGAAGTTAACTTCTACACCATCGCTTTATACCTTACCATGTTATCTTCTTTGGCCTCGAACTCCTCTGTTAGGTGACCCACCACCAGCAGGGAATCTGTGTGGGCTTGTAAGTCTTTCACTCCCGGTCTAGGGCGATTAGAGTCCATAATGGCCCATTACTTTCGGCCGTTATTTGTAGCTTTAAAACCGTGCTTCAAAATAGTCGACGTCCTCCATCCCGAGAGAGAGTACAACAAGATCCCCGTTCCGGCACTGTCGGATGTTGTTGAACCATCTGTGTGGAGGGTCCACTTCGGGGAGGAAGGCTCCTCGGCTTCGGAGGGCCCGCCCGGTTTGAAGCGTCTTACGAACACATCACGATTGGCTCCAATAATAAAATCGACCCGATTACACAGGCTTTGATGGCGATGCCTTATTTGGTAAGTGATGTTATACTCTAGAGCTGAATCATCCATTTTAGGTGATGTCGCCCAGAAGTTTTACGGCCGATGGAGGGACTTCTTGAGAGGCTGGATTTGGTGAAACTTGCACCGTGATTTTGTGAGCACTGGACATGAGTAGGAGACTTCACAATTTGAGAGACCACAGAGCATATGCACCGACTTCTCAAGTGGGTAAAGGTACCTTGAGGCTTCGATTAGGTGAGAACCTTACTTGTGTAGTAGACTGGCTTCTACAATCCCTTTTCTTCTTTCAGGAGTACAGAGGTGACCACCCAATCAGTAACTGCCAGGTAGACATAGAGCTCCTCTCCAGGCCTCGGCTTGGCTAACAAGGTTGAAGATTGGAGGGACTCCTTCAGTTAGGCGAGGGCCTTCTCCCATTCCTCCGACCATTCCAGCTTCCGTGCCTTTCTGATAAGTGTTCAAATGAGCATATTTACTTATCACTTATACACATTTTTTTCATATCAAATGCATTGATTTATAGCCTACTGGTACTTAAAATGCTTCATATTTTGTAAACATGGCATATATAAGCAACCCCGACGTAGAGGAAGCATTTATCAACAAAATGAACGACAAACGAAGAAATTTTGAAGAAAATAGAGGTTAAACGGCCTGGTAACGGCCACATTCACTGGCATAGGAGCGGACACCCAAGGAGATGAACGGCCTTGTGAACGGCCGTCCAACTGCCCGTTTAGAGCAACTTGTGAGGAGCAAGTGATGAACGCTAGTTGAGGCTAGCGGTTGAGCAGCTAATGGTGAGCGACGATGAACGCCAGTTGAAGGCTAGCAGGTTGAGCAACCTGTGAGTGAATGGGTGATGAGCGAGGCCGTTTCGAGAGGCGTTCCACCGTAACCATTGCAATTCAATGGCCCAATCAAGAGGTAATGTTGTAATTTCTTAAGTGAAACCCTAATACATGGGTATAAATAGTTAAGTAGGAGAGTTTAGAGAGAGGTTAGCTTGGGAGGAAGCTAAAGAGAGAGATTAGGGTTTGGGGTCATCTCCCAAATCTTGAGAATAGATAACTATTGGGTTGCAATCTTGGAGGTAATGGTGTTCTCTATTACCTTTTCATTAGTTTGTAAACTTTTCCATTTTGGTTTGAGTTCCCCATTGATGGGGAACTAATCTAATGGTACTTGGGTATGATGAACTTTTGGATTATGCATTAATTGGCAATGAATGTTTATGAGGATTTGTTGGTTTTGTTCTTGAATGTTTTGATGAATGTTTTACGCTGTATTGATTGTGATTTCATTATTAGAAATTACTTGAGTACATACAAGAGGTTAGAGCGGACGCCTCCTTGTATTAGGAACCTACTTCATTAGAAAGTATTATATGAGTATAACGAGGAATCGGGTACTAGAAGGGCTGAGCGACTCTTTCAAACTACTTCACCCCATAATCCTTCCAAGATTTGAATTCCCTTGATCTTAAGACAATCCTAGGAGATTAGTTATCCAATCACTTTGGAAGAGGGATTGGATATAATTCTAAAATTCTTGGCACAAGAACTACTAACTTTGATTCATAAATATCCATGTTTATCTAAAGAATTGAAATCCAAAAGGGATTCATGCCCAAGTATCCTCTCTTGCTATTGATTTACCCGAATCAACTCTCGATTTTCAGTTGTTACTTTCAACCTTTTTAGTTCTTTAGTTTTGAAAACCAAAACCCCCCAATTTACCATTTAGACTAGGTTATTAAAGCTTGGTTTACACTTAGTAATCTCTATTCCCTGTGGTTCGACATCCGACTTCCCATAGTCCACTTTATTACTTGACCACGACCCGTATACTTGCGGAATCCACCTCATCAAGTTTTACTTATTATACGGGTACTGTTACACCCGACAGACTTGTTCCCAACTCGCTAAGCTCTAGTAGCTCAGCCCCCTCTTCTTTGACATTGTGATTGCAGACGTTAGACAGGAGACTATATAGAGGGTTATCTGATCGCGAGTTAGTGGAGATGTCCTGTAGCTGGCTCTGACTCCTCATCTAGAAGTCTTGTTATCTTGATTATGTGTGTTATGAGACATTAAGCTTAAGACAATATTTATTTGGTGTTGTATTAAACCAGATTGAGTTGATGTTTTAATGTATTCAGTTTGCTTATTAGTTTCATATATATGTTAATTCTTTTGGTTAATTAGTAGTTTCTGACCTTAGGTTTGGGGTTTTATTCCTAGACACAGGTGAGTATGACACCTAGGTCCTGAAAAGGATAAGGGTGTTACAAATATCATCCACACAAGCCTCTACATTCCTTCCAATTTGGTTTTTGAACACCTTGTTTACCAGTCTTTGGAAAGTTGCCCCTGCGTTTTTTAATCCGAAGCGCATAACTTTGTAACAGTAGGTCTCTCGGCTAGAGATGAAGGAAGTTTTTTCCTCGTCCGCCTCGACCATGCGGACTTTATTGTACCCCGAAAAAGCGTCTAGGAAACTGAGCATTTCATATCCCGACGTGGAGTCAACTAGACTATCTATATGAAACAAGGGGTAGCAATCTTTGGGACAAGCTTTATTGAGATCAGTAAATTAACACACATGCGCCACTTTCCTGTGGACTTCTTAACCAGTACAACATTTTATAACCACTTTGGGTATTATACTTCTCTGATGAAATCAGCCTTCAGCAGCTTGTCCACCTCCTCCTCGGCAGCCTTGAGTCGGTCTGGTGTGAAGTTCTTTCTTTTCTGCACCACCGGCTTGTGTTTCAGGTCCACGTTCAGGTGCTGCTCCATAATTTCCTGTGGAACTCCCGGTATCTCGTCAGCTGACCACGCAAACACGTCTGAATTTGTCTTTAGGAAGGCGATCAGTTCCGCATGTAGCTCTGGGCCGAGCTCCGTCCCCAAACGGACAATGCCCTCAGGCTGGACTTCTTCAAGGGGCAAAGCCTTCAAGTCTTCAACAGGGGTGGGTCGGCGCGCCTCCCTCTTCTCGGCCTCTCCTTGAATTTCTTCGATTGTTAAGGCCTCAATAGCTTTGTCGCTTCCTTCCCCTCGGTTCCTGAGCATGGTCGCGTAACATTGCCGTAAAGCGGTTTGATCCCCTTTCACCTCTCTGCAACTGACATCGGTCGGGAACTTCAACTTCAGGTGGCCGTGGAGACGACGACCCCCAAGAGGTTGAGTGAAGGCCTCCCCAGGATGGCATTGTAACTTGAGGGACACTCGACCACTATGAAGTTGACTAGAGCAGTGGCCACCTGGGGGGGTTTTCAAGGGCCAAGGGGAGTGTGATCGCTCCTTCAGGCTGGAGGAGGTTGCCGTTGAACCCTACAAGTGGGGATTTCACGGGCTTCAGGTGTTCGGCCCCATATTGCATTTGAGAAGATGATATCCACTGAGCTCCCGGTGTCGACCAAGACCCTGTAAATGCGGTAGACACCAATCTTCATGGAGATGACGAGGGCATCGTTATGCGGCTGGTGTACTCCTTTGAAGTCCTCGTTGGAGAAGGAGATGGTTGGGGACGGGCGAGGCCTTTTTGCGGAAGATGTGTCCTGCACCGTGCCTACCACTCGCGCATGATTCTTGGCCGGAAGGCGAGCTCTCTCCTCGTATCCGAGTCCCCGGCAATAAATTGAGCAGGGGATCTCTTCTTGGTGTGCAGCCATTTGTCTTGACTAGGAGCCTCTCCTCGTTGGGCTGTCGCTGAGATAGCGTCGAGCCTTCCTTCTTGGGCGAGATCCTCTATGGCATCCATAGTTGGAAGTAGTTACGTATGCCATTATGCCCTTTAGCTTGGTGGAAGGCCTGAGAACTCTTTCTTTGTGTTACCTTACTTTGAATCCTTTATGTGGGAGGGGGAGGGAGGGAGGGTTCGGGATGTTACGGTCACGATAGGCATCAAAATATTCTCCCGAGAGGTATTGAGAAGAGTGTAATTATTATACCTGACTCGGGGCGCCCGATCTTGGCCGGGGTGCACATGCCACCCTTGTGGTACGTCTCTTCTTGCAGGGTCTCTCCTCGGGTCTCCCCGTTGAGGCTCCCGACGCTCCCTCCTCGGGGATTCCTGTCTTCTAATCCTCCTTTCCCATTGCAAGGCTTCCTCCCTCTATCTTACCTTCATCTTCTCCGATGTGACAAACTACTCAGCCAGATTGAGGAGCTCATTGAAGTCCGGGGGTGTCCTTTGAGAGAGCTCGTCCTTGAAAGGTCCATCACGAAGCCCTTCCACCACGGCTCCCACGACGAGGAATGAGTCTTGGTGGGTGACCGTTGCCAGGTCATCCTTATAGTGCCCCAGCTAGCCCCTCAGGCATTCTCCTTCCCTCTACTTGCACCTGAGGAGTATCATTGGATTCCTCTTTGCTTTCCTGCTGTGGGTGAAGCGACGGGAGAAAAGACTTGTGAGTTCGTTGAAGATGGCTATACTGCCGATCGAGAGGCTCTTGAAACATTCATAGGCGTTCCCGATGAGGGTTTTCGAAAATGCCCAACACAGGGTAGCTTCAGTATAATTGTTGACCATCATTTCTGCACTATATGACTCCAAGTGCTGCCTAGGGTCCGTGTTTCCGTCGTATAGCCGGATATGCGGTGTCTTGAAGCTATCCGGAAAGGGCACTTCCCATATTGCCCTGATGAAGGGAGTGGGTAAATTGGGTACAGTTCTCATGACCCTTTCTCTGTTTGTCATATGGTGCCGATCTTGACGTCCTTGCAAGGGGCGACACGTCGATGATTCGTGCCTGGTGGAGTACCCTAGTCGGCGGGATGGTGGGGAAATGGATTCTCGGTGGCGAGGGGACCTGCTGCTTCTCCGGGTCCGCTCCCTAGGCTCACGATCGTGTCGGTCTCGTAGCCGAGGGGAGTTCCTTCGGCCCCTTCTCATGGGACTAGTAAGACACAGGCATGTCAGTGGAGGGGATTCTGCTCGAGCTCCTCCTGTTTGACCTCCACCGGCGCTTTGTTGTCAAGCGAGTGTCGGACCTTCCGCGGCTTTCGGGTGGCGGGCAAGCCACCGGCGGGGCCGCCACGTGAGATGTGTTACGCTTAACGACCTCCAGGAATCGAGTGAGCCGCTGGAGCCCCTCTTCCAATGCCTGGAACCTGCTCTCTTGTTGGTGGCTTCCTCCACTAGGGCCTCGGGGTCCTGGCTCAGCAGAGAGTGGTGCTTGCTCCAGGACAGGCGGAGCTTCCTCCACTTTAGGGACTTCGTGAGAGGGCCCTACCTCTCCTTGCTTGTCCTGAAGAATCCTTTTCGATTTTTGGGTAGTCATGATGTTTTTTGTTCGATGTCCCCACGGACGGCACCAAACTGTTAGGGTGAAAATCAGTTTTGATCCCAACTTCACTCTAACGATTGAATTTATTTTGGGGTTAGGACTCAGAACAGTACGGAAATCAAGAGAAGAACCAAAATAGGGACACAAGTTTTAAAGTGGAAACCCACTAATCGGGGAAAACCACGGGCCCTATCAGAGAGGGCAGAATTCACTAATCTTTCTTAGTACAATTTAGGGAGTGAGACTGAAGTAGAAGAGTGTTCTGTGTGGCGGTCGTTGTCGAGCGAAGATGAAGCTGCCTGGCCTTTCGCCTCCTCCGGTCCTCTTAAAGTTTGGGAGGTGAAATCCCACCTTTCCTTCTCGAATCCGCGTTCTCACCTTGGATTTCGGGATTCAGTCTCTCAATCCGCGATATGATTGACCTTCCTGTTTCAATCGTAATCCATGTACTGTGATCTTGGAGAGCCACGTGTCCTCTCGGTTTGACCATCGGATGCTTGTGGGGAGAAAATTGTGCTTCTATGGCGGGGCTGGGCTCGGCCCAAAGGAAGGATGGGAAGAAGGTTGCCGAAGAGGAATCTTCCGAAGGAGGTTTCCGAAGAGGAATCTTCCGAAGGAGTTTACCGAAGGAGGGTCCCCCCGAAGGAGATTACCGAAGGAGGGTTCTCCAAAGGAAACTGCCGAAGGGGAACTTACTCTTCTGGGACTGACGAAGGAGGCTGGTTGAGGAGGCGCCCCAAGTGACTCTCCGCAATTGGATGAGTGTCACGCGTCTTCCCACTATTCTCCCTATCAACATATAATAATTCTAAAATGTTTACCTATAATTCAATTTACTGGTAATGTAATTAAAAGTTAAAATACAGTAGAAATATAATTTCAGACAAGTGATTTCAACATTTTTTTTCACAACAAACGAAAATAAAGAAAGAAAAACTTATCCTACAACTACAGCTAAACACATCTGATAACATATTTTTGAAAGTTGAAAGACAACTGATAACATATTTTTGAAAGACATTTATTAGGCATGCAAAGAAGAGACTGTTACTTTCCTGATGGAGGCTGAAAGAGGAGCAAAAGAAATTGGAAGTGGAGATTTAGAGAAGAGAACAAGTGAGCCGCGGCGTAGGAACAGCGCAGAGACGCACAGCCTTGGGCGCAGTGAGCCCAAAAACATCCCCCATGTCGAGCTCCGACGGCTTCATCTCATCCGGCAGCTCCCACGTAAAACAGTGCAGCAGTTGCGCCACCGCCAGCTCCAAAGCGTACAACCCGAGCTGCATCCCTGGGCAGGACCGCCTCCCTGAACCGAACGGGAGAAGCTCGAAAAAGTTCCCTTTGAAGTCGATCCCCTCGGCATCACCTCCAGGTGCGAACCTTGAAGGTTTAAAGGAGTTGGGATTTGTCCACGAGGCAGGGTCACGGCCGATGGCGAAGACGTTGATCATGACTCGAGAGCGGACGGGGATGAAGTAGCCGGCGACCTCGCAGTCCTCGGCTGTCTCGTGGAGGAGGAGAGGGATGGGTGGGTGGAGCCGAAGGGTTTCTTTAATGGCGCATTTTAGGTAGTGGAGCTTTTCAAGGTCGGTTTCGTGGACCTTGCGGTCCAGGCCGACGACTTCGGCGAGCTCTTGCTGCACTCGTGCCATCTCGCTGGGGCTGCGCATCAGCTCCGCCATGGTCCACTCGATTGCGGACGCCACGGTCTCCGTGCCACCGAACATGACATCCTGTGAAGAGAGTGGAAATAAAAGAAAGCGGCTGTTAGATCTAACAACTATCTATCTGTGCAAGGTCGTGCAATAGAAAAGTTTTAAAAGATTATATGGTCCTAGTTTATTAACTTTAGACTAACCAATGTATGTTTCATCATATTTTCTCAGGACAATTCTAGGCCAAATTTTGATAATGGATTACGTGTCGTGTGGACAAACATAACTGAGTTTAATGACTGATGGTTGTTGAAGATGGCATCAATATAAATTGTTGAAATTTTTTTTTTTTTTTTTGATAATGGCCATAAAGACCAAGTGAGGAGCGTGAACTGCAGCCTTGCAGTCTGGCCTTACTCCCATCACCTGTAGGAGGCGCCGAACCCGTGTCGCCTTGCCGTCTGAAACACGCAAATCGAGGCCAACGCTTATGAGGGACCCGTCTTAATAGACCCGTGGGTCATTGGTAAATTGTTGAAAATTTTAATAAAAAAAACATAAGAAAAATCGTTCATGTTGTCCAGTGAGTAAAAACATGTACAAACTTCTCCATCGATCGTTTATTTCTGCTATATTCTTTATATTTTAAAAGTAGATAGATAAGTTTGCCATTTACCAAGCATCATTAAGTAGATGTCAAACAAGAGCGAAAAAAATAAAAAGTACCTTCTAATCTTTCAAAACATTAAAAAATTAAGCTATTCAATTTTTTATTAATAATAGTAATAAAAAAAAAAGTTTGCCTAACCAATGAGATTTAAGATTTCCAAGGGAATTGAAAGCTCTCAACATACTCTATTAATTGTAAGAAAAAAAATATAAAAAATTGGGGAATAGATATAAAAGAAATTAAATTAAAACCTACAGAAGAGAAGAAGAATTGGGAAAAACAATACCATGATAATAGCTTTGATGTGATTACGAGTAAGTTTAAGTGAAGCCTGGAGATCATCGGCAGGCTCCTTAGCATTCCTTGTGGGGGACTCGTCAAGGAAGGCAAGCATATCATCAACCATATCCGTATCCCCAGCGTCAGGGTCCTTACGGTTCTTCATGTGATCGTCAATGATCCTGTCAATAAAACTATCAAGCGAAACCCTAGCCCTCTTGAGCCTCTTGTTAATACCCTGCATGTCCAACCAGCGAAGCCAAGGGATGAAATCTCCAACGTTGAATGCGCCGAAGAGCTTGGAAAACTCCTGAAGAATGAGTATGAACTGGTCCTGTTCTTGGTGCGACTGCGACCCGAACGCGGCCCGGAAAGTAATGTTCTTGGTGAGGTTGAACACGAGCTCGCCGATATTAACAGACGCGAGAGGGGGTTCAGATGCAACCGATCGGAGAGTTCGGTCGACCTCGTCTCGGACAGAGGCCCATGACTCGGCACGCTTGCGGCTGAAAAGCTTCATGACACATAGCTTGCGCATCTGGCTCCAGAACTGGCCGTTGTGGGCGAAGGCCATGTCGGCACGGTCGTAGGTGAGGTACTTGATGGCAATGGTGGCAGGCCGGTTGGCGAAGATGTTGTCATGAAGCTGAAGGACTTGCCGGGCCATCTCCGGAGTGGAGACAGTCACGGCGTGTAGAAAGCCGAGACGGAGATGGAGAAGACCGCCGTACTTCTCTGCTAGACGCATTAGTCCCCGATGTGTGAGTTGATCCATCATCAGCATGTTTCCAAGTATAGGGTAACCCGGGGGACCTGGTGGAAGTGGGCGCTTTCTTCTTCTTTTCATTGTCATCAAGAGGAGAAGTGCAAGTGGGGTTAACAAGAAGAAGAAGATGAAGAGCAGCGAGTCCATTATAGGAGATATTGTATCAAAGAAGAGAAGAAGAGTTTGTGTTTATACATATGGACAGGATATATGGAGATACGGAAGGAGGGAGGCAAGTTAGGGAGGTTTGCCACTTTTAGGAAACAAAGATATTTCCAGGCTGGTGGGGTGATTTTCTTAAATTGTGGTCATTTTCATGCTTTCCAAAGTCAGGGGACAATTGGTTATTTCCTTGCGTATCTCCATATATGGAAGTCTTTTATTTTAAAAATTTTGCGCATCCTTATTTAAATAACATCAACAAAAAAAATATTTAAAATATTTATTTAACCCTTGTTCAGAAGTAGATTGAAAGCAATTAAAGGTATCTTGCAATCCCTTATATATATATATATATATATATATATATATATATATATATACGGGAGTGAGAATATAAAGTAAGCCAGGATTCTTTGACAAGTAAAGGTAAATTTCCCATTCGTAATTTGGCAAATTGCACAGTGTTTTAAGGATTTCAAACTGTATGGATCGAAAGAACATCAAAAAATAAACTAGCATGTTAATTTTCATACAATTTGGGAATTGATGCAGGAGAGCCCGAGTCAGACGATGCCGAACTGTCTGATTGCACCATGAGAGCTTTGGCATACCACGACTTGGCGGACCGACATAAAGGCGGAAGGTGATCGAGCCATGTCCGGAATTGGGGAGCACTTTGGACACGTTTCGGTATTTTGGCCATAACTTTAGCTACCGATATCGGATTCGCGCGCTCAACCCCAATTCGGAAAGCTCTTCTCGACGCGCACGTGGGATCCATCGAGCTTTGCTCGATGGTCCCTTCCTTCATCCTTAAATTCCATTGTTTTCCTCGTTGTTTCTTCGTTTCTCGCTGTTTTTTTTCCATATTTGGCAATGCTTCGTATGCCCATTTAGGATAGGATATGAATCCGATTTGAACTATGATTTTTAGGAGTTATCTGTTTTTTTAGTTATTTTAAAATTAGATAAGTTTTTATATTAGACCAAAATTTGCCGATTTGGGCAAATTGGAATAAGAAAATAGAATTTCTAGGTTATCTAGGTTAGTTTTTTTTTTTAGCTATTTAAACCCGGCTTGTGGGTTGAATTTTATTCATTGATTATTGAGTTATTTTCCTTTTAAAGTTTCAGAGACTTTTCTTCTCTGTTTGTCCTCCCTTTTTCTTGCACTTCTATCAATCCCCCCTGTTTACCACCGCCCACAGGTTAATCACTACCCTACCCAGCGTCAGTTGGTATCAGAGATCATCTTCTTCCTATGGCCTTGACATCAATGGCTGGAGGTCGTGGTGGCCGTGGTGGTCGTCGTGGTGGACACGTTCCAGTAGAGGAAGGTCCGTCTCGAGACCCAATCGCCTTGGAAGGGATGAACGAGGATCTGCAGAGACGAGTAGCGGAGTTGACCCAACGATTGGTGGTGCGAGATTTGGGGGATCGTGAGGTTTCAGACCACGACTCCGAGTCTACCTTTGGCAACCCTTATCCAGGCGTGGGCAGTCCAGAGAGCACCTTGCACGAGAGGAGCGTCACGAAGATCTCGGCTTTCGGGTAGAGTTGCCCGAATTCTTTGGAACCCTACATCTTTGAAGTCTTAAATATTTGGTGAGCGAGGTCGATAGGATATTTGAGTACAAGGAGGTCCACGATGCGCCACGAAGGTGAAGCTAGTTGCCATCAAGTTGAAGAGTAGAGCATCGTCAAGCGTAGTGGGAGGCGATTGCGGCGTTCACGGGATCGACAAGGAAAACCAAAGATCGTAGATTGGGACAAGATGAAGAAGAAGATAAAGGGGCACTTCCTTCCCTTCGGCTACACCCAAACCTTGTTTCAACGACTTTATACGTTGAAACAGGGCGCAAGATCAGTAGATGAGTACACAGAGGACTTCTACCAATTGATCGCGCGGAACGACTTATCCGAGATGGAGGAGCAACTGGTGGCTCGATATTTGGGAGGTCTGCGCCAACCACTACAAGATGTTCTCAGTCTACACTCATTATGGATACACAGAGGACTTCTACCAGCGCGCCCTCACTGTTGAAAAGCAGCAGAATAGAAGACCACCAATCAGGAGCGATCAGAGTAGCCGGACGCTTTCGCCCTCCGAGCACCCGCCCTAGATTAAATGGCAGACGGTAGTTCTAACTCTAGAGTTCATTGTTATAGATGTGGTGGCGGAGCATGAAATCACTTTGAGTGCCGGAGCACTGCTAGTTAGAAGGGCAAGAACCTGATGATTGAAGAGATCGAGGCTGAGAAGGCTGAGGAACCAGTTTATGATGATTATGGCGATAATGATGAGGCTGGTGACGTGCTGATTGGGGATGACCATGAGACCCTTGTTGTTCGCAAGAGTCTGCTGGCACCCAAGGATGAATCAAGGGACGCATCGAGGTGAGAAACAACATCTTCCACACCACACCGCGATGGCGGACAAGGTTTGCAAGGTAATCATCGGCGGCCGGTAGTTGTGAGAGCGTGGTGTTTGAAGGCCCGAAGTTGCAGTTGAAGATAGAGCGATATTCGAAGCCCTACAATCTATCATGGCTGAGCAAAGGCAACGAGGTAAAAGTAGATCGGCGATGTCTCGTGTCTTTCTCCATTGGGCAGAGGTACTTTGATAATGCATGGTGCGACATCGTGTCAATGGATGCATGTCACCTACTATTGGGGCGACCATGGCAGTATGATCGGAGCGTGGTCCACGATGGAAGGAAGAATACTTATTCCCTCAGCATCAAGGGAAAAAAGATCGTGTTGGCACCCCGCCGAGAAGAAAAGCATCCTGCTCCGGTAACCAATACTAACCTACTTTCTATGTCCAGATTTTTAAGCGGGATCAAGCAGGGCGATGTAGTCTATGCATTGCTACCTTGCATGCATAGTGCCACAGACATGGATCCAGATCTGCCAATAGAAGTGCAGCAGTTACTCCTGGAGTTTGCCGACTTGATGCCAGAGGAACTTCCCCCAGGACTCCCACCTATGAGGGACATCCAACACCAGATAGATCTTGTCCCAGGATCAAGCTTGCCGAACCGACCTGCATACCGCCTCAGTCCCAAGTTGGCCGAAGAATTGCAGCGGCAAGTGGAGGAGTTATTAAGGAACGGCTATATCCGAGAGAGCATGAGTCCCTGCGCAGTTCCAGCCCTGTTGGTGCCAAAGAAGGATAGCTCGTGGCGCATGTGTATAGACAACTGAGCAATCAATAAAATCACCATCAAGTACCGCTACCCCATCCCCAGTCTGGATGACATGTTGGATCAGCTATCTGGCTCGAAGGTCTTCTCAAAAATCGATCTAAAGAGCGGATACCACTAGATCAGAATACGGCCTGGAGATGAGTAGAAGACGGCGTTCAAGACACAGCATGGACTGTACGAGTGGATAGTGATGCCTTTCGGGTTGTCCAATGCCACCAGCACATTCATGCGATTCATGCACCTGGTATTGCGACCGTTTATGGGCAAGTTTGTGGTGGTCTATTTCGATAACATCCTCATCTATAGTCCGAATTGGTCCTCACACTTTGACCACCTTCGCGCTGTCTTTGAGTAACTGAGAACGGAGCGCCTGTTCGTTAGCTGAAAGAAGTGTTCCTTCTTCACCACTTCTGTGACCTTCCTTGGTTTTGTTGTTTCTACTGACGGTGTTCATGTAGATCAATCAAAGATCGATGCAATCTTGGAGTGGCCCAGACCGAGGACCTTGCATGATGTTCGAAGCTTCCATGGGCTGGCCTCGTTCTATAGAAGATTCATTCGGAACTTTAGCACGTTGATTACCCCATCACCGAGTGTCTCAAGGGGCGTGATTTCAAGTGGACGGATGAGGCCGAAACTAGCTTCCACCTGGTCAAACAGAAGATGACTGAAGCACCAATTCTCGCACTTCCCGACTTTGGACAAAGTGTTCGAGGTCAATTGTGATGCATCTGGAGTTGGCGTTGGAGGTGTTCTGAGCCAGTCAGGACGACCGGTAGCTTTCTTTAACGAGAAGCTATCGGGGTCGAAGAATAACTACTCCACTTATGACCTGGAGTTTTATGCCATAGTTCAGTTGCTGAAGCATTGGCGCCACTACCTCATACCGGAGGAGTTCATCTTGTTCACCGATCATGAAGCCCTGAAGTATATCAATGGCCAACACAAACTGAGCAGGCGACACGCTAAGTGGGTGGCGTACTTGCAAGAGTTCACCTTTACTCTGAAGCATCAAGCAGGAAGCCTCAGCGATTATAGCGGATGCTTTGAGCGCCCTTGATTCTCTTCTCACCACAATGAGTGCCAAAGTTGTAGGGTTTGAAGCTTTCACGGATATGTATTCGGATGATCCTTCCTTCGGGCGGATCCTTCAGGAGGTAACCGATGGACATCGTCACGATTTTATTTTGCATAACGGTTACCTGTTTCGTGGCCTACAACTATGCATCCCCGACTATTCACTGCGACAACAGATCATGAGCGAACTCCATAATGAGGGGCACTTTGGTCGTGATAGACCTACGCCCTCATAGCTGCAGACTTTTATTGGCCGAAATTGTCTAGCGACGTGGCTCACTTTGTGGAGCGCTGCTTTGTGTGTCAGCGTGCCAAAAGAGTTCTCACCAACGCAGGCCTGTACACTCCCTTGCCAATCCCTGAAGCCCCTTGGCTTGACGTCAGTATGGATTTTGTTTTGGGCCTCCCTCATACCTAGCGGGCCTCAGACTCTATCATGGTGGTGGTTGACAGATTTTCCAAGATGGCTCATTTTGTAGCTTGTCGAAAGACTATGGATGCTACCCGCATTGCATATCTTCATTTTCGAGAGGTTGTTCGCTTGCATGGTGTCCCCCGCTCCATCACATCTGATCGTGACACAAAGTTCGTTAGCCTCTTCTGGAGAAGCTTATGGGGAAAATTGGGGGCCTTGATTGAACTTTAGCGGTCATACCACCCCAGACGGATGGCGGGCCGAAGTGGTGAACCGGAGTTTGGGCAACCTATTGAGGAGTTTGGCTGGAATTAAACCAAAGCAGTGGGATCTGGCACTACCTCAAGACGAATTCGCCTACAATAGATCTAAGAATCGGACTACTAGCTTGAGCCCATTCGAGGTTGTCTATGGGCGGAACCCATCAGAAGTACTTGATCTCACCCCCGTCCCACGAATTGGTTATGTTCACCCCCGAGCTGATGAGATGGCGGAGCACCTTCAGGTTATTCATGAGCAGGTCAAGTCAGCTATTCATAAGAGTAATACCAAGTACAAGATGAATCTGGAACAAGCAGTGGCGTCGAGGTGTTGTTGATGAGAGGCGACTTAGTGTGGGAACATCCTCACTCGAGATAAACTTCCACATGAAGTGCTACAGAAGATCAATGATAATGCATACCGGTTGTGCCTTCCCGGTTATTTGAAGACCTCTGACATATTCAATGTGAAGCATCTGAGCCCCTGTTTTGTGGAGTCGAGTGATCCTATTACAAACTCGAGGGTGAGTTCTTTCGAACCCGGGGAGGCTGATGCAGGAGAGCCCGAGTCAGACGATGCCGAGCTGTCTGATTGCACCATGAGAGTTTTGGCATACCACGACTTGGTGGACCGACGTAAAGACGGAAGGTGATCGAGCTAACTCCGGAATTGGGGAGCACTTTTGACACGTTTCGGTATTTTGGTCATAATTTTGGCTACCGATATCGGATTCGCGCGCTCAATCCCAATTCGGAAAGCTTGTCTCGACGCGCACGTGACCTTCCTTCATCCTCAAATTTCACTGTTTTCCCCGTTGTTTCTTCGTTTCTCGGTGTTTTTTTTTCCAGTTTTGGCAATACTTTGTATGCCAATTTAGGATAGGATATGAATCCGATTTGAACTAGGATTTTTAGGAGTTATCTGTTTTGTTTAGTTGTTTTAGAATTAGATAAGTTTTTCTATTAGACCAAAATTTGCCAATTTAGGCAAATTTGAATAAGAAGATAGAATTTCTAGGTTATCTAGGTTAGTTTTTTTTTAGCTATTTAAACCCGGCTTGTGGGTTGAATTTTATTCATTGATTATTGAGTTATTTTCCTTTTAAAGTTTCAGAGACTTTTCTTCTCTGTTTGTCGTCCCTTTTTCTTGCTCTTCTATCAATCCCCTCTGTTTACCACCGCCCGCAAGTTAATCACTACCCTGCCCGGTGTCAGGAACCTATAGGGTCTTCATCTTAAATGATGAAAATTTATATAAATCTTATAGTTCAAAATTTCACCCTTTAAGATGAAGACCCTAAAAGTTCACAAATTGTATGAAAAATAACATGCTAGCTTATTTTTCGATAATCTTTCTATCCATACGGTTGGATTTCCTCAAAACACCGTGTAAGTGGGCCTAAGCGAGCGACCGCACTTGCACAGTGATAAAACCGGCCGCATAGTATCAGCCCCATATATATATATATATATATATATATATATATATATATATATATATATATATATATATTAGATAATTTATATAAACTATAAATATATATATCTAAAATACAATTATGTATATATTATCTATAATATATTATATATTTATAATTATGTATATATTATTATAGATGTAATATATTATAGATAATATTTACATAATTGTAGATATATATTTATAGTTTATATAAATTATCTAATTATATATATATATATATATATATATATATATATATATATATAAATAATATTATAGATGATACTATGAGGCAACTGGATGCCGGACCGGTCTCATAATATCATCTATATATATATATATATATATAGTCATCTTACGATAAGGCCTGCCGGATTACTATTAATATACGATCGCCTAATTTTGAGGCACTTGGAGAGTATTTTTTTTCCAAATCCAACTGTATGGATGGAATGAACATAAAAAAATAAACTCGAAAGTCGATTTTCATACAATTTGGTGACCGTATGATCATTCATCTTAAAAGGTGAAATTTTAACCTCTTAAGTTTTCTATAAAATTTCACCCTTTATGATGAATGATCTTACGGTCACAAGATTTTATGAAAATAGACATACTAGCTTATTTTTCGATGTTCTTTCCATCCATATGGTTGGATTTAAAAAAAAAATACTCTCAAAGCACCTCAAAATGAGGTAACCTTAAATAAATAGTCATCTGGTCGGCCTTATACTAACATTTCCATATCAGAACACTGTTTCGGTAAGGTCACCTCCCATTTTGGCCCTTGGAGCATGTTTTAAGGATTTCCAACCGTATGGATAGAAATAACATCGAAAAATAAGCTAACATGTCAAATTTCATATAATTTGAGAACTTGTATGGTCTTTATCTTAACGGGTGAAAATTTATAGAAATCCGACTGGTTCAAAATTTCACCCATTAAGATGAAGACCCTATAAGTTCCCAAATTGTATGAAAATTGACATGCTAGTTTATTTTTCGATGTTCTTTTCATCCATAAGGTTGGATTTTCTCAAAATACTGTGCAAGTGGGTCAAATGGAGGCAACCGCACTTGCACAGTGATAAGGCCGGCCGTATAGTATCAGGCCCGATATATATATATATATATATATATATATAGTCGACCGTAACACTATGCATTCCCGGTCGCGTCCCATATGGCCCCCTGGAGCATGTTTGAAGGATTTCCAACCGTACGGATGGGAAGATCATCGAAAAATAAGCTAGCATGTCCATTTTCATACAATTTGGTAACCGTTAAGTGAGTGGACTAAACGGTTACCAAATTGTATGAAAATGGACATGCTAGCTTTTTTTTTCGATAATCTTCCCATCCGCACGGTTGGAAATCTTTCAAGCATGCTCCATGGGGCCAAATGGGACGCGAACGGGAATGCACAGTGCATCTGGTCGACTGTATAATATCACGACTCTATATGTGTATATATATATATACCGCTGATATAGTCAGGTCTGCCAAATCACTGTGCTGATACGATCGACACCCATTTTGGCCACAAGAGCCTGTTTGAATGATTTTCAACCGTATGGATGGGAAGATCATCGAAAAATAAGTTAGCCTTCATACAATTTGGTGACCGTTTGGTCCTCCCACTTAACGGTTCTTATTTTAGGAAAATTTTAACGGTTTGGAATTTCAACCATTAAGTGGGAGGACCAAACGATCACCAAATTGTATGAAAATTGACAGGCTAGTTTATTTTTCGATGATCTTCCCATCCGTATGGTTTGATATCCTTCAAACATACTCCAGGGGCCGAAATGGGAGGCATTTGATATGAATGAATAATCTAGGCTACCGCGGGAACCATATATATATATATATATATATATATATATATATATATATATATAGTAGTGTTAAGTTGAGGCCGGCTGCAAGCGCGGCCGCCTCATCCGAACACTACTTATGTATATATAATATATATAAAATATATATATTATATATTTTATAATCTATATATATATATATATATATATATATATATATATGATTTTGATAGCATCCGGTCGGCCGCAACACTGTACAGTTGCGGTCGGCCTCCGATTTGATCCCCTGAAGTATGTTTGAAGAATTTCTAACGATATGGATGGGAAGATCATCAAAAAATAAGCTAGCCTGTCAATTTTCATACAATTTGGAAACTGTTTGGTCCTCCCACTTAACGGTTGAAATTCAGGACCGTTCATATTCCTATAAAATAAGAACCGTTAAGTGGGAGGACCAAACGGTTACCAAATTTTATGAAAATTGACAGGCCAACTTATTTTTCGATGATCTTCCCATCCATATGGTTGGAAATCCTTCAAACATGCTTCAGGGGGCCAAATGGGACGCGACCGTAGATGCACAGTGAAACGGCCGACTGTACCTTATCACGTCCCTATATATATATATATTATCTAAACTTTATAGATAAATCTATATATATATATAAATAGATTACAAAATATATAATATATATGTTTTATATATATTATATATATAAAAGCACTGATAGGATGAGATGACATCACTTACAGCCGGCCTGATCCTATCAATTATATATATATATATATATATATATATATATATATATATATATATCTTAAGTATATCCCATTATAAACTTTTGAAATAATTTAAATATAAATATCTATTTATTTTGAATCTTTGATATAGGGTAAAATCTCCGGTCAATACAAAGCATGATATTGAATATCCAAGCAAATCATGAGCGTTTTGAGATCATGAATCCTTTATTCATAGTGGCGACTGTTGAAGTTACCGTCCAACGTTAGTGGAGTGCATTGTGATAACCGCTAAGGTGACTACCCGCCATCTCGTAGTAATGACCACAATCAGTACCAACACTCCGTCAGGGTAATAGAAGGAACGACAAAGATTGAATTTCATTCATTTGGTAAACTCTATTCTAAACTCTACTCTCTTTTTTCTATTGCAATCATTTCCTCACTTACCTGAGTGTCAAAGCTATCCTCAGGTACAAACACTCACCATCTTGTTTCCTTTCCCTGTACATCCTGTTCTAGATGAAGAGCAACCTCTAATGAGTTGGTTCTACCACCATTCGAGAGCAAGAAGTCATTCACAGTGTTGCATCTTTTCCCCAGCTATCCGTTTGATAGAAACACATCTCACCTGTCGATTGTGGTCAATCAATATATTGAGGAAGGACAAATCTCAACATCAACAGCTTGGCGGTGTCTGTGGGAAAAGATTGAAAATATATATTAGTAATGGCTAAAGTAAAGTAAAGCCAAACTCAAGATCTGGTGAACGACACCACTACTGAGAAAATGGAGTCTAGTAAGTTGAAGAAGTCTGTCAAGACCATCCTGATGTCCAAGGTTCACACTACCGAGCCTTGAAAGAGAAGATTGAAGCCTTCACCCAAGCTTTATAGAGAATGGATCAACAGGTCTCTCGGGCCCCACCACTGCAAAACGCCTTGGCGGACTCCTCAGATGCGAGATGGAGATAGGGCACATGAATGCCAGAGCCTAAGGGAAAGGCTCAAGAAAAGAGAGCGGAAGTCAGCCTTTCGCTGAGTAGCTTGGGGTCGCCTTTATCTCGGCCACAGTCCATCACTTATCTGTGACCTCGATGTGGGGCCATCTCTTGCAGGACAAAAGAGTTGTCCAGATATACTCCTCAGGAGGTCTCTTATTTTGTCCCACTTAGAAGTACCTTTCCTAGCCGCGGGATCCGAATGTCCTCTATGAAGGCTCACAATGGCACTTCGAACCCGGTCGATCACTTAGAGTCGTTCAAGGCGATGATGATGCTCCACGAGATGCCAAAGACAATCATGTGCTGAGTCTTCCATATTACTCTACGCTGGGTGGCACTAACCTGGGACACCAACTTCCCACTAGAGTGGGTTTTGTCCTTCGAAGTGTTATCTGACCTCTTTGTCAGTCATTTTGTGAGCAACAAGAAGTAGAGGAAGACCTCATCTATGTTTATAAGAATCAAGTAGCAGGATAAAGAGAGCTTCTACATTCATCACATAATATAGAGACGTTGGGGATTCCCGACCTGAACCAATCCTTTGTTGTAGCAGCACTTACGGAAGGGCTATGTAGGTCAGTGATGTAAGAGGGTCTGAGATAGATGATGCTGAGTTTTCAGAGAGCACAATGATGGAGTTGAGATATCATGAGTTGGCAAATCAGTCCAAAGGCAGGAAGTGATAGTAATATTCTCGTAATTGGGGCAGTTTTGGGTGTGTTTCAGTATTGGAGAAATACTTTGGCGATAAGTGTCAAAATTGCGCATATGACCACAATTCAGAAAGCTCTTTTCGACGTACATACTATGTTAACCGAGCTATACTAGATGACATCATTTTCGGCATCAAATTCGACTGTTATTTCCTCTAGATCACTATTTTAGATATTTTTTCTATTTTTGTTAATAAATCTTCAGTCAAATTATGGATTGATTTGATCCTGATTTTATG
The DNA here is from genome assembly GCA_026586065.1 of Dioscorea zingiberensis. Taxonomy (NCBI): domain Eukaryota; kingdom Viridiplantae; phylum Streptophyta; class Magnoliopsida; order Dioscoreales; family Dioscoreaceae; genus Dioscorea; species Dioscorea zingiberensis. Next base: position 14,705,842 of record CM048827.1, on the reverse strand, counting down.
TTGATTACATATCTTATTTAGACGATCAATTTGTTGTGATGTTTGGAATTTTTCTATTTTTGGTAAAATAACAAAATAGTAGGTTTTTGACTATACATTCGGGCTTGTGGACTGATTTTTGGGACTTTTTAATTTTCATAATATTATTTTGAATCTAAGAGACATCTTCTCACTGTGTGGGTAATCTTTTGCATCTCTTACTTGGTGATTCATTGGTTGTAGCCGAAGGATAATCTCTATTCTTCTTAGCATCAGTTAATTTGTCAGTTTTCCTTGTGTAAGAAGTAGCCAGAGGATTTGGCTGACCTCCTCGACTGAGCTTAGAAGTACATCAATAAAAAGGAGATTTAGACCGCCAGGAGGGAGGAGGTTAGACGAGAGAAGCCCAAGAGGGAGTGAACCCATAGATGAGAGCCAAAGAAGTAGCAGAAGAAGCCGAGGTTCATGCCCCGAGAGGTTTGTAGAATGGGGGAGCCGACGCGGTTTTGAAACTCGCTCCCCTCAATGCGAGCCAAACTGAGATCCTAATACAGATCTAAGGTCAAAGGATTGTGAACTGGCTGGCCAAGTTGAAGAACCCCACTTGTTTAAAAAACAACAAGAAGTATATCAGATTTTAGTAGGATCGAGGACACGACAAGGAGGGATACATCCAGCTAAAAGATGGAATCAAAGACTTGATCCAATGAGGTCATCTCTCGTAGTAACTTAGACGAGACCTACAAAAGGTTCATCCTCACCGAAAGGGAACTGACACCCCACAGGTGTCTTCCATTATATTGCTGGAAGCTTAGCATGTGGAGGCAACAACAACTCATCCCACCAATCAAAGATGGGGCTCCGAGATGAGCTACTAATCATGTTCTCAAATAATGACCTGGAAGAAGTCTACCTGCCTTATGACAATGCATTAGTGGTTACAGTAACGGTTGCAAACTACTACGTAAGGTGAGTCCCCGTGAACAGTTGAAGCTTGGCCAATATCATTTTCTGGGACACTTATGAGAAGACGGGCTATAGGAAAAAATGAATACAACTAATGAGATCGTTACTGCTGGGTTTTACCAGAGGAACAATGTATCTTGAAGATATAATATCTCTCCCTCTCACAACGTGGAGCTACCCTTCACAATGGAAGGTGATGGTGAGCTTTCTCGTCGTCCGATGCCTTGCAAGCTACAACATCATCCTTGGAAGGCCAATGTTGAACGCTCTAAGAGCAACCATCTCCACATACTACTTAATGATTAAGTTTCCTCCAAAGCACGGATGTGGAGAGCTTATAGTAAATCTACCGATTGCTCTGCAGTGCTACGTCGCCCTCCTCAAGGTCAAGAAGCAGGAGTCTATGGCGATTGAGATATAGGGAGAGTCCGAGGACTGACGATTTTAGAAAGCAACACCAGTTGAAGAGTTGGACACCGTGCATCTTAAAGAGGACCGACCCGACCTCTCTGTTCAGATCGGTGCTGACCTGCAAGGAAAACAAAGGGAAGATATGTTGAGCTTCCTACGGAGCAATGTTGGCAGCTTTACCTAGGCACTAAAGGACATGTGTATAAACTGAAGGGTCCTTGAGTACTACCCAAACGTGGACCCTACTTACGTACAGGTGATTCAAAAGTGACAATATTTCACCTTGGAGTGATAGTCGGCCATGGAGGAAGAGATCAGAAAACTACTCAGGGAAAGGTTCATTAGAGAAGTCTATTACTCAGAGTTGATAGACAACGTAGTATTTTTGAAGAAGGCCTCGGGAAAGTAGAGAATGTGCATAATAGACTTCATAGACCTCATCAAGGCCTGGCCGAAGGAGAATTACCCTCTCCCGATGATAAACAAGATGGTCGACTCCACAGCAGGACACGAGATGCTAAGCTTCACAGATGCCTTCTCAGGGTATAACCAGATCAAGATAGCTAAATCTAACAATAATAAGGCCTCCATCACCGACAAGGGTACCTACTGCTACAGGTTTATGCCCTTTGGGTTGAAGAATGATGGAGTGATCCTCCAGTGGTTGGTAATGAAGGTGATTGTGAGGCAAATGTACATACTATGTCTTCGCACGAAATAACACAAGGTCAAAGTAATAAAGATTGGTAAGTCTCAATGTCGAATTTCTCAAAGAGTAGGATGTGATCTAAATGAGTACTAACCTTTTAAGTTACTATGTTCAGTCGATCAATTAGGTTTAAGTTTTAACCTACTCTAATTCATAGAAAGTAGTAATAGTTAACGAAAGGAAATAATGATTTCTTAGAGATGATATTCTAGGGTAGTATGACTCATTGACATGTTAGAGATGTTCTCATATGATTTATAAAGGTTCGCTATGCATTGGACAAGGGCTATTTCGAGGTATGCTAGGGGACTTCATGTGTAAAGTGTACAGATGATACTTCACTATGTCTAAAAAATACGCTTATGATCTCCACCACATATGGCTATTTGTAGAGTGAGGCGTCATTGATCCCTAGTCTATACCCTAACTTTAGACTTCTACAGACATATGTCTATGCCATAGGACTCTGGCTTATCATATCGAACTTCTACCTTGTGATACATGGATCGCCTACACACACACATATCTATGCTAGTATAGCTATAAATTTGTCATCATTATTCGAAGTATGATTTATGAAGATACATGTCACATTCACATCCAAATATTAAGCTAACCCAACTAATCTTACGATAATAAAGAAAATCATGTTAACCGAGTCATACAACCCTAAAAATAGTGTTCTAGTCAAACATCATGAACATTGGAAGCAACGTATTGCAAGACTTAACATAGCATCCATGATTCAGAAAATACAAAGGATAAAACTAAAAATCAAACACTAAAATCAAGCTTATCTCTTAGCCTTGAGCTTCTCCCTGCCTTTAGTCGCCTAAAATATCTTCGAATCACCATCTTGGACCCGGTAACTGCCTAGATTATTGATGATCAACCCTAGGAAAACACCCTCTTATTTATAGCCATGACCTGGTGTCGTGATACTAGGATACTAGGAGTTTCTAGTAATTTGTGTCATGATTCTTAGCTCTGAACGTTGCGCCACTCATAGACCAACGTCATGATGTTCAACTCCTGGTTTCCCTTTGTGGTGATTCTGCCCTTATTCTGCACTGAGTCTTTGTTTTGTATTTTCTCTCACCTAATATTGGGAAAATCCACCTAATTTAGAGCCTATAAATGTGAAATTAATAAAAACAAATGTACACAAATCACGTATGGCAAACCAAGAGGGCCATTCAACAAATATTAGGACCAAAAAGCATACAAATTCAGTCTAAACATCATATTTTGGTCCTAAAACATATAACACGTCCTATAAAATAGCTTTCTTTTGAGAGCTAATAGAAGGTCTTTCAAAAAAAGATCGAGAGTAATGTTGAGGTATATCTTGATGATATAATAGTGATGAGAAAGCCAATCAGCATACTGCTGACTTAGATGAGACCTTCCGAGTAATTCGAGCACATGGGTTACGCCTCAATCCAAGCAAGTGTGCTTTCAAATTGCAATCTAGGAAGTGCCTCTTGTTCAGGGTCATCTAGAGAGGCAGCACCGAGACTTACCAAGTACATCTGATTCTAACAACATGGAAGGTGCTGATGACTGATAAGTGTTTAATTGTGTTTAATTTCATATTATATTAATGTATGTTTTGCATGTTATTTACTGCAAATACAACCCACATGTACTTAATTGGTTAATGTTTTGATGAACAGGGCATGATGAAGACATTCAAGAGAAAGAGGACTTGCGAAGTTTCTTTAAAGGCCTAAAATGTCAACGTTGGGAGTGCAGAAGGACCCTCAATTGTCCCCATACAGCATGGACAAGTCCACCAAGGTTTATGGAGGAGAAACGAGGGATTTCGAGGCCGGAGTTTCGGGGAGCATACGGGCTCAAGAATACGAGCATGCATATGGTTCGATACATGTGCTATAGTATTTCCTGCTAAAAAAAAAAACATCAGATTTTCGAGAAAGCCATAAGATCAACCTCATATGGGTGTATATGGCCGTATGGAGGTTTCCCAGATCCAAAATTTCAGCTAAATTAGGATATACACGGATTCGAAATGCATCATATATTTTTCTATGAATGTAAACCCTATAAATGCCAACATTTAAGGTTAAGAAAGGCCCTCCCTCTTGGCCTTTGGCCCATTTTTGGCTGACTTGAAGAACATGGAGACATTTGATGGAGAGACATCTTAGGAGACTTAAAGGAGGAAAGGATAGAGCTTCATTGAATAACCATGCAACAGAAGCGGCGAACATCGGAGAGAAGTTTGTTTGTGATTATTATGATTCTTTCCTATCTCTTTGTATTGGATTTGTGTTCCTCTTCCATGGGGAACTAATTTTCTAGCCATTTGGGCATAATGAACCCTCAAGTTAATTATTATCGCTGACATTGAATTTTCATAATTAATTGGTTGTTTTGGTTTTGAGATCTATTTAGTGTTCTTTTATTGACATAGTTTTCTATGTAGTGATAGCCCAGATTACTATTCTGATCTATATGAGGGAAGAAGCAAACACCTCCTCATGTGTAGATCTAATTCAATATAGGGAGTTGTGAGTAAACCTAGAGATAGGGTATTAAGGAGAGCGATTTTTCAAACGTCTTATTCCCACAACTCTCCCAAGATTTAGGTTCCCCGAAGCGTCAATACAATAAGGGTATTAGGTATTAGTCGCATCGAGAGAGTGATTTAATACACTTTAGGAACCCTTTTAATATCACTGTCTATATTTTTATAGAAACCATAGGGGGAATCATTGCTTGAATACCCAATGATAGATTTATCCCAATAGTCAATCCTGTCTTTACTAGTTTTTAATACTTAAGTTAAGTTAATTTTCCTCCAACACAAATTTCAGTTAGGCTATATAATATAACTATAGTTAGGACTAGTACCTCTTAGTCCCTGTGGATTCGATATCCTATTCTTCGGAGTACACTTTATTACTTGACACAACCTGTTCACTTGTGGAATTTGCACATCAAATTTTGGCGCAGTTGCTAGAGACTTTAGGATATTAGTAACACTAGATGTCTATTAGTTTAGCCATTTTATTTTATCTTTGACTTGTTTTCTTTTGTTCTCTTTTGTGCAAGGTACCATGTTCAGTACATAATGCAAGGAGCTTACATTATGAATGACTCAAAATTAGCTTTAGAAGCTTCAGTTGATGCTCTATTAGCAAGGGTCAGATGACTTGTAAGCAACAAACTAATTCGAACCAGCCCGTGCAACTATGTTTATCATTCATATTGTTATTGGGGGGGGGGGGGGGCATCTAAACTTTTCAACCTATAAGTATGAACAACAATGGGGGTACCCTCAACAAGGCTTTATTCAAAATTCCCCACCTAAATGGCAGTGGCATAACTATCCTCCAAGTTTTCAGTATGAGCAACCAAAACGATGAAGATTTACTACAGAGGAGTTGTTGGCATAATTTATGCTGAAAAATGATGGCAAGTTAAAAGCCATTAATGGCACAATTACCAATGTGCAAGCCTCTATTCACAAGCTTGAGAACCAGAGATTTGTAATACTTTTAAGAATAATGGTGCTATAGAGGATGTAGTTCGATTAAGTATGTTCTCTTTTTCAATGAGGGACAAAGAAAACGACTAGTTATATGGTGAACCTCCTGTGTCCATCACAACATGGAAGAATCTTAGGCAAAAATTCTTAACCAAGTTCTTTCCATCTGGGAAAACTGCATGCCTTTGGAATGAAATCTCCACGCTTCAAGGAAATTCAACGCGTTTGTGGCAAACATGGACTATCCCATTGGATATTAATTCCAATATTTTAAAATGAGTTGATATGCTCTACTTGAGGTATTCTGGACGCAACCGGAAGTGGAGCTTTCAACTCTAAGTCCTTGGATGAGGCGTATAAACTTCTTGAGAAGTTGGCATCTTATAGTTCTTAGTGGCCCGTCGTTAAGACTTCCTATAGGCATGTTGTTGGTATACAAGAGACTAAAAAACTCAATGTTCTTCAAGCAAAGTTACAGCCTTGGAAAAGAAGATCGATAAGATCACCTTCTATGTAGGTTCATTGCCGACTACTGAAGCACCACAACTATCTAAGATGTCACAAGCGGCTTTGGATAGGGTACCCGAAGATATCAACGCTATCGGGAACGCCTATAGAGGTCAAGGACACAATTTCTCTAACAATTGGAATCCCATTTGGTGTCCCAACCAATCATATAACTAACAAGCTCTATCACAAGGGTATATACAATAACGATCCTTGTAGAGAGTGCCACTGGAAATGAACCCAACTTGGAAGACAAGTTATATAGTTTTATGGCGGAATGCCACACCATGTTTTAAGCACAAAGCAACTCTATAATAAATCTGGCGATCCAAGTTTAGCAGATAAGTACTTAAAAAAGGAATAGGCCTGTACGACAACTACTTAGTGATACAGATATAAAACCTCGTGGTGAAGATTCGGGCCAAATGAAAGCATTAACATTTCGTAGTGGGAGGACACTCGAGGAACCTGTGAGAGAAAAGGTTGAATCTAGTAGAGCTACTGAACAACCTAACCTTGAGAGGTGGAAGGAGGCTGAAAGATCGGTTAATCATTTACCCCTCCATTGTTCTCTCAAACGCTAAAAGACCAAAAATTTGATAACCAATATAAAAGGTTCCTAGAAGTCTTCATGAAGCTACATATTAATATTCCCTTTTCAGAGGCACTCGAGAACATGCCAAGCTCTACGAAGTTCAAGAAATACTTCTTAGCATAAAGATGAAAGCTAGGAGAATTTAACAAGGTTGCACTTACTAAGGAGTGAAGTGCTATCTTGTAAAGAAGGCTTCCTCCTAATTAAAGGACCTCGAGAACTACACCCTACCATGCCCCATCGATAAAAAATTATTGGGACAAGCACTCTGTGATTTCCGTGAGAGTGTTACATTGATGCCACTATCTGTGCACCACAAGCTTGGGTTGAGAGAAATCAAACTGATGACTGTCACTCTTCAACTTGTCGACAGATCAATTGCACAACCCAATGGAATAGTGGAGGATATACTACTCAAGGTTGATAATTTTATATTTCTTGTTGAATTTATGGTCCTTGATTTTGAAGAGGACAAGGAGGTGCCTATTATCTTTGGCGACCCTTTATGGCCAATGAACCGGCCAACTTTGATTTGTATATAGGGGAGCTAATTATGAAGCATGAGGATGAGCAACAAACTTTTACTTTGTTAAACCCCTATGATTTGAATCCTTCTCCTTTTGTCATTGAAATCAGTGTACTCACAATAATCGAGGTACAGTATCCTTGTAAAAAAACCTTTTTGCTAGATTTTTCTGATGATGCTATAAATTTAGCTACGCTTTATGCTGTTGAGAGGAAAGACATAATACCTTGTGTAGTATGGAGGCATTCAGAATCCAAGTCACACAAGGATCCACGGGGTTGTTCTTAACCAAAGTGGAGTAGGAAAGGATACGCTACCTTAAACAAATTCAAAGTAATGTGGGAGATGACATATCCTTCGCCATCTCACGAAGGAAAGGTACAATGATGGTTGGCTAGGGACTAAAAAATTACCGTTGCTTTTGAGGCACCCAAGAAAAATAAATTTTTGAATTGAAATATCTTTTCTATTAGTGATGCATTTGAATTTTTAGGTTAAATATATTGTTGTAGTTTCTACTTCTAATTTAGTTTCATATTTAAAAAATCCCTATATTTTGTTTTGTAGAGAACCATGTAAGTTTAGGGGAGCCTTATTGAAGCAGAGCATCAAATTTTCTTTTGATGTAGTCAAAGGTTTGGGTAATGCCTAAATTTCAATTTAGTAAAGCCTGGTAATATTCTGTAAACTCTTAGTCAAGGAAATATATGCATAATATGAACATTACCAGGAAAATAAGGGGGGAACATTTTTTATTACTTGGTCTTCTCGCCCACTTCCCCCCCACCTATTTCTGCCAAGCTTCCACCATCGCCAAGCCTAGAAATTCCTACTTTAGGGCATCTCATCACTCTTGTAAAAAATTTTACCCTAATTTTAATTGACTTCACCATTTAAATATCATGAAATGGGGCATATTATGGTAGTAATGTGTGTATGATTTGAAATTGTATTTGTTTTGTGAATGTGCTCGATTTCAAGCTTGTGAGAATGCATGTAATAATTTTAAGACATTAATTTTACAAGGCGAAGCTCTACCAAAATTTTTAGGACATTCTATACATAGAAAATTTTTAGGGCTAGGGTTCAGGTATAGAAATAGAGCCCTAAATTTGCTCAATTGTATTCATTTCTCCTTACTGAATATGGAACCCACATCCATAATTATTTTAATTGATTAGTGCTGTGTTTTTATTCTCATCCAAGCTAATGCCTTTCTTTTTATTCTTGTAGGATACACCATACCTAGGGAGAAGAGAGGGGCTAGTAAGAACCCTTCTGTGCAAACACCTGCTAGGATTTAGGGATTTTAGTCACTTGGCACCAAGGCCCGTTGTCAGAAGCTGATGACGAAGGTCCCATTCAAGAAAGAGATTTTGGAGAGCCTACCCCGGCGCTATACATAGGGTAGATCAGGGAGTTAGGCTGGGAGCGATTCTGCTCCCCAGCTTGAGGTTTCCATTATGCCAGTGGTCCAGGAGTTTTATGCAAACATGCCGGACTACTCAGATAGTATATCGATGGTGCGTAGTTGGGCGGGTACGCTTTGATATCGACACCATCAACACCTTGCTGGGCATACCATCACTTGGCCGAGACGAGTACCAGGCTTGACTACATGAGAAGATACACAAGGAGACCGCCTTCAATAATATTTACATCCCAGGTGCCACATGTGAACTCCAGGGTGGACAACCCAACTCTTTCGACATGGGAGCACTACCGAGGAAGGAGCACTGCGTCTAGATGTACTACTTGAGGTAGATGGTTCTCTATTCCACTCACCACCTCAAGGACCAGTGTACTCAGATGACATTAGAGATCTACTACTTGAGGAAGATAGTTTTCCATCTCGACACAGTGCTCTAGAAAGGATTTCACGCCATGGGGGTTGGACCCTAGTTGTAAAACCCGCCCCGAAATAAATAAGATTTATTTTCTCAAAATTTATATGTGGCAATTTAATATGGTGAACAGTGAGGTTTCGGGAAAAATCACAGGTTTGAATAATCCAGATTAATTAAGAGTTAATTAATCAAGGTTAATTATGGGTTAATAAATCCAGATTAATTACGGATTAATTATCGAGAAAAGAAAACAGACAAATATTCAAATCCCATAAAAGATGGATCTAGTCGGGGACAGAGACTACCCCGTGATGCCATAGTGAGCCCGTGATTAGAGAAAACGATTACGGCAGATGTTCTCGGATCTGGTCTGACGAGAGATGGATCCCGCTGTTTGACAGTACACCCGTGCCGCTGGCATCGTTGACCGAGATTCGCGGATCCAGGTCGGGCCCGGGGACGAGAGAATTATTGCGGTGGACCCCACTCGGAACAGTACACCTGTGAATGCATAGTAAACATGCGCATGAACAGTAATCATGTGACTTGAATTAATTTAAAAAATAAAATAAAATAAAATAAAATATATACTTTTATATAAGACAAGAGAGGAGAGAGAGAATGAAATATCTCTCTCGCCCTCTCTCGCCCTCTCCCGTCTTCTTCAGCCGCACCTGGCCCTTGCCCGCACCCTCAACGCCGTAGAGCTCCCGCCGGCCCGCCTGGCTTACCAGCCTTCCCAGCCGAGCCACATGCGGCGCGCGTCCGCGATACGCGCGCCGCCTGGCGTGCCGGTACGCGCCGCTGCTTCAGCGGCCCAGCGTCCCATTCTTTGGAGCCGGGGCTTATGAGCGCGCCCAGCGCCTTGCGGGCCGCCCGCGCGGCCTCGCCGACCCAGCGCCGTGGCCGCCACGCCCGGCCGGATCTGCGTCCCGCACTGCGCGACGTCCGCTGACCCGAGGTCTGCGGCCCCTCATGGCGGCCCCTCTCTACTCGCGTGCCGGCCTGCAGTGTCGCCCAACCCACCAGCCTACGCCCTACTTCCGGCCAGCGCAAACCGCGCCAGCACCACCTCCGTCGGCCTCGTTCGGCTCAGATCTGGTTCCGGCTGCCTTGCAGCTCTGTTGTGCGCTCAGATCCGTGGGCCTGCAGCCCGTCAGCGCCCCCGCGTGCAAATCCCCGCCGATCGGCGACGACGGTGAAAATCTGAACCCGAATTGGGGATTTACCGAACCTATTATATGCTAATCAATGAAATTGGATTAATTGTATGAAATTGAGAAAAATTGATTCTTAAATTGATGAAATCCATGTGTAATGGATCGTATGTGTGAATGTTTGTTTCAATATCGGAGCCCGATAAACAGGGAGGTGCTGTCCGATTTTTATTTAAAATCGAGTTCGGGCCGCCCCCTTCAGGGTGCGGTTCGGGACAACAATGGTACCCCGATCGGCACAATTAGTATTCCATTTGAAGGGGTGAGAAGAGAGCTTTCCAACGAAAGCTAGATCGGGGAAATCCGACTTGCGGATTGAAAGTTATTGGCAGTTCTCGGTGACTGCGCGCTAGAGTAAAAATACGGAGTTCTGTAGGGACCTAGTGTGCCCACTTAAATTATGCATGATTGTGAACATCACGTATAATTAACTAGGTTGTATGCTATTTACTAGATCCTGATCTGGACGCGTGAGACGCGATGAGGATTAGGGGATTTCTCTCCAGATCAGGTAGGCTCTCGTACGGGAGGTTGGTGAGTATTCCTTCCTCCTACCCTACTTTGATTTTGTACTCTTATTTTCTCGAGAGGTTCCCAATACATATTCGAGATGGGTTTCCTCATATGTATCGGTTTTATATCTCGAGGAGATTGTTGCCTTCATGTTTTTCGTACGCGTATTTGAGTAGAGTTTATTCCTTGGATACGTATTGGCTTTCGATCTCGATGAGGTCATTGATCTTTATATATTTAAGATGTTGCTGTCTTAGATATATATGTATACCTGTTGTTAGGTATTTGTACTAGAATCTCTTACTTTCAGGCATGATACATCGGACGGATGCCCCGGCAGAGGGCATTATAATATCCGCCACGCAGCACTGGTGCTCCATAGATGCCGGCAGGAGGCGTATAATATCCGCCACGCGGCGGCGTGATGCTCCATTTTACGGATGCCCCAGCAGAGGGCGTATAATATTTGGCCACCTGGCTCAGTCAGAGAGCGGCATTTTCTGACCATGTGCACATGTTAGCTATAGCATTATCCGGCTTAGGCCGAAGACGATACTGATGGTGTCGTGGATGTCGTAGACATCTTAGTATCATATATGCCAGAGATTTAGTACATCTGTGGATTTATCCACATTCCAGTTACTTGTTATTTGCTTGTGGTGTTATTGCACTTGCATATTCATACTTGCTTTATTCTGTTCTTTGTTTATGGCTTCCGCCTCTTTATTGTTTATGCGACCCTACTGGGCCTATTCTTTAGGCTCATGCACTTGACTTGTGTGTTCTCAGGTTTAGACGAGGAGGAGTAGGGCCGAGCTTAGGCGGGGGTATACCTAGTAGTTGACTCAGCTACTTGTATTTGTCTCGAGGTCTGCGTACCTCTTTTATCCTGTGTGAGATTTATATTTTGTATTCCTTGTTGTATGGATTTCTAGGGGTGACTGGACTAGATCCTAGTCTTGGGTTGTGTAAACCCGGTATTGTACTTGTACGGAGTCGTTTAAACTCCCTTCTTCTTCTATCTTATGATTCCGCTATTATCATTACCTTTGAATACTTATTGTATAAGAGTTTCTAAGGCCTTGTGCCTGAATGGGGACTAGTCCCTGTTTGGGTGCGACCGGTTGTCTACGTGCCTGGGCCGTGGTTCGGGGCATGACAATTATTATGGTATCAGAGCGGTACAATTCAAGTCACCCTAGCTATCTTAGCAACTTAGGAGTCGAGTCTATTTTTGTTGAGAGAATGGGTTGGGGAGTGTACTAACAATTTGAACTTTTCTATCTCGTAGAAGTCATGCCTCCGAGATAAGGGCGGCCAAGCAAGCAGACGGTGAGCCCACCCCCGGAGCCCATGTATCTTGGCGGGGAGGAGGCTCCAGTCCTGTTGGGATGAGGAGGCCCGCAGCGCCCCAGACCGGTGTGTTCCTCTAACCTGCATTGCACCCTACGCATGGAGGTCATCTTGGCTACCCCACAGGAGGCTACCCCAGCTACCCCGGCTACCCCGAGTACCCTGCAGGAGGATACCCCGGCTACCCAGCAGGGGGATATCCTGCACCCGCAACTGGTGGGTACCCTGGCCCGTCCACCGGAGCGTATCCTGGTCCCGCACCCGGAGGATACCCTGGCCCTGCACCAGGTGTCTATACAGACCCGATAGCGATGTCAGGCCTGGTGCAGGAGATGACGAAGATGATGTAATGACACAAGGAAAGCAAGCAGCAGCAGCGGCAAAGCAGCAATGCGCGCACCCCACCTACACATCCCCCTGCAGCTCCTGGAGGCAGTGGTGGTGGTACTGGTGGTAGCAGTTCTCTGGCAGAGTTTCGGAGGCACGGACCCCCGCCCTTTGAGGGAGGTACTGACCCGGATGTGGCAGAGCAGTGGATAGACGAGATCGAGGCTACCTTCCAGGCTATGCAGAGCCCGGAAGAAGACATGGTGAGACTAGCTGCCTACATGCTGAAGGGCCGCGCCAAAAGTTGGTACAAGACTAAAGTGAAGAACAGAGGTGAAGAAGGCTTTGGGTCTTGGGAGGAGTTCAGAACAGCCTTCTTTGACAAATATTTTTCAGCGAGTAGACAAGCCTTGATGGCTTAGCAGTTTCTGATTTTACAGCAGGGGACTAGGACCGTCGACGAGTATGAGGCCGAGTTCGAGCGACTATCTAGGTTTGCCTCTACACTTGTGGCTGACCTATTGTTCAAGGCCCGCCAGTTTGTTAGTGGCCTGAGGCCCAACCTCCGGCGTTCAGTAACACCATCTCTGAGATGTCCTTTCCACGAGTTGGTGGAGATAGCCAAGGACGTTGAGTTAGCTTGGCAGGAAACACAGGAGCCACACAAGCGAGAGCAGAGCAGTGGCAAAGGAAAGAGTTCCAGGAAGAGTGAGTCTTCCGGGGGCAGTTCAGGGCTCTCCAGGAGTGAGCGTAGGTCCCAGCCTTATAGCAGATCTTCCTCGTCGTCCGGGTCCAGAGGTAGGGGTTCGTCCGGGAGGGGCCCACGTCCTCATTGCACCCGATGTGGAGGCACACACACTAGAGAGCAGTGTTGGCACCAGGCAGATATGTGCTTTCGATGTGGGAGCACCGAGCACTATAGAGCCGATTGCCCCTCGATCAGGCTGGGTCTCCAGGAGGAGACGGGTCCCAGACAGGACCAGACAGGCCCCCACAGACACCTGGAGGGTCATGTCAGCAGGCCACGGGAGACCAAGGCCAGAGAGGAGGATCCAGAGGCGGGAATGGGAAAGGGAAGGCAGCAGGTTCCCCTTCTTCTTCTAGTCGACCAGTTGCTCGAGGTCGGGTTTACAACCTGACTCAGGAGGATGCCCGGGCCTCTCATGAGGTGGTTTCATGTACTATTACTGTCTGCTCTTCCTATGCTTGTACAGTGTTTGATCCCGGGGCGACACATTCCTTCGTGTCTGCTTCATTTGCCGGAGAAATAGCTTGTATATAATTAAACTACCCCACGACCTATGCATCGATACCCCGATGGGAGCGACGAAGATCGTGGACAGATTGGCACCAAAGTGCTCAGTAGTGATCGAGGGTCACGAACTTATTGCCGACCTACATTTGATGGAGTTGCGCGACTACGACTTCATCCTCGGCATGGACTGGCTCTCCTCAGCATATGCAGTGCTAGACTGTAGAAGGAAGAGGGTGCACTTACGATTTCCAGGCTACGAAGAATTCATCTTCAAGGGCAGCAAGAGCTATTCTATGGCTCGGGAGATATCTGCACTTCGGGCCAGGAAACTGATCAACAGGGGTTGTATCGGGTTCCTGGCGTCTATCTCAGAAGCAAAGGACGCTCAGTACACGGTGGAGCAAATTCCTGTCGTCCAAATGACTTTCCGAATGTGTTTCCAAATGACTTGCCAGGACTACCCCTAGAGAGGGAAGTGGAATTTGGCATCGACCTGGCTCCAGGAACCACGTCCATATCCAGAGCTCCATACAGAATGGCACCTGCCGAGCTGAAAGAGTTGAAGCAACAACTTGAAGAACTTCTAGATAAAGGTTTCATCCGGCCTAGCATGTCACCTTGGGGAGCCCCAGTATTATTTGTCAAGAAGAAAGACGGATCGATGAGACTGTGTATCGACTACCGGGAGCTCAATAAGGTGACGATCAAGAACAAGTATCCTCTACCGAGGATAGATGATCTGATGGACCAACTTCAGGGAGCACAGGTGTTCTCCAAGATAGATTTGAGATTTGGGTACCATCAGGTGCGGATCAAGGGCGAGGACATACGGAAGAGTGCCTTTCGTACGAGGTATGGGCACTATAAGTTCCTAGTAATGCCGTTTGGGCTTACCGATGCCCCAGCGGTGTTTATGGATTTGATGAATCGAGTATTCAGACGATACTTGGATCGGTTTGTAGTCGTCTTCATCGACGACATGCTAATCTACTCCAAGAGTAAGAAGTTGCATGCGAAGCACTTGAGGCTGGTATTGGAGGCCCTGAGAGATCTGGAGTTATATGCTAAATTTTCCAAGTGTGACTTCTCGCTGAACAGTGTTGCTTTCTTGGGGCACGTCATCAGCGGAGATGGATTTTCTGTGGACCATAAGAAGATTGAAGCAGTAGTAGATTGGAGTAGACCGAGCACCGTCAGAGAGATCAGGAGCTTTCTGGGGTTAGCTGGCTACTACAGGAGATTTGTAGAGGGGTTTTCACGTCTGGCATTACCCATGACCCGGCTGACCTGGAAGGGTACTCCTTTCATCTGGACGGAGGACTGAAGCGTAGTTTCTTAGGCGAAGAGTCGATTGGGTATCAGACTTTGTCCACGGCCCTACCAAAGAGTGGGTGCGGATACGTGATCTATAGTGATGCTTGCAAGACAGGCCTGGGGTGCGTACTCATGCGGAATGGGCTAGTCATTGCCTATGCTTCAAGGCAACTGAAGTCGCATGAGGAGAACTATCCCACACATGACTTGGAATTGGCAGTTGTAGTCTTTGCCTTGAAGATTTGGAGCCACTTTCTCTACGGTGCGCCGTGTGAAGTGTATACAGATCATAAAAGTCTGAAATACATATTCACGCAGAAAGAGCTGAACATGAGGCAAAGACGCTGGTTGGAATTGATCAAGGACTATGACCTCAGCATCCACTACCACCCGGGCAAGGCTAATGTGGTGGTCAATGCATTAAGTAGAAAGGTCAACTATGGGATAGCTGCAAATCTTACTGAACAAGTAAACCTTCTAGAAGAAATGAGGAGACTGGAGCTTGAGGTGATCGAGCCGAGCTTGGAGGTGAGCTTGGCTAGCTTGTGTATCCGGCCCAATTTATTGGAAAGGATCAAGGTGGTCCAGTTACAGGATCCTGAATTATTGAAGCACTGGGAGAAGATCCAGCGGGGCATCCAAACTGAATTCCGGGTACATGAGGATGGTACCTTGAGACGAGGAGATCGTGTCTGTGTGCCCGATGTCCTTGAGCTTAAGAGAGACATTTTAGAGGAGGCCCATTACTCTAGCTATACCATCCACCCTGGAGGCACGAAGATGTACAAGGGGCTAAAGACTACCTTCTGGTGGGTCGATATGAAGCGGGAGATAGCCGAGTTTGTGGCCCATTGCCTTACCTGCCAACGGGTGAAGGCAGAGCACCAGAAGCCAGCTGGACTATTGCAACCTCTACCTATACCAGTGTGGAAGTGGGAACATATAGCGATGGATTTCGTGAGAGGCTTACCTCGTTCCAAAAAGGGGAATGAAGCCATTTGGGTGATCGTTGACCAACTGACCAAGTCGGCACACTTCTTGGCATTGAGACGTAAGATGAGCCTAGCGCGACTAGCCCAGTTATACATGAACAAGATCGTTTGTCTACATGGTATACCAGTAACGATCATATCCGATCGAGACCCCAGATTTGTCTCGGAATTCTGGGAGAGTCTACATGCAGCACTGGGTACCCGATTGACCTTTAGCACTGCCTTTCATCCTCAGACGAATGGTCAATCGGAGAGGACAATCCAGATATTAGAGGATATGCTGTGAGCTTGTACTCTCGACTTCACTGGTTCTTGGGATGAGCACTTGGCTAAGGCAGAGTTCGCCTACAACAACAGCTACCAGGCAAGCATTCAGATGGCGCCCTATGAGGCTCTGTATGGGCGACCGTGTCGATCTCCTATATTTTGGAATGATGTGGGAGATCTTAAGTTTGAAGGCCCTAAAGAAGTATAGAAAGTTGAAGAAAAAGTGAAGCTCATCAGAGAAAGGCGAGGATAGCTTCGTGAGCCGCATGTAAGAGCTATCTCTAGATAAGAAACGCCTGCAGTGGAATTCCGGTGGGCGACAAAGTACTCTGAAGGTATCACCCATGAAGGGTGTATTGAGATTTGGAAGCGAGGAAGCTTAGCCCGCTTTACATTGGACCCTTCGAGATATTAGAGCGGGTTGGAGCGATTGGGCGTATCGGTTGGCCCTGCCTCCAGACTTGGCTCAGGTCCATAACGTCTTCCACGTCTCCATGTTGAGGAAGTGCTTGACTGACCCGACTAAGATCATTGAATATGAACCGGTGGAACTTCAACAGGATTTATCTTATGAGGAGTGGCCGGTGGAAATACTTGACTACAAGGAACAGAAACTGAGGAATCAAACTATTCCTTTGGTCAAGGTAAGGTGGAACAACCACACTGGTGGTGAAGCTACTTGGGAGCGCGAAGATGATATGAAGAAGCGCTACCCTGACTTGTTTATGTAAACCTTAGTGTGAGTTTAGGGACTAATCTCCAATAAGGGGGGGAGATTGTAAAACCTGCCCCGAAATAAATAAGATTTATTTTCTCAAAATTTATATGTGGCAATTTAATATGGTGAGCAGTGAGGTTTCGGCAAAAATCACAGGTTTGAATAATCCAGATTAATTAAGAGTTAATTAATCAAGGTTAATTATGGGTTAATAAATCCAGATTAATTACGGATTAATTATTGAGAAAAGAAAACAAACAAATATTCAAACCCCGGGAAAGGTGGATATAGTCGGGGCCAGAGACTACCCCGTGATGCCACAGTGAGCCCGTGATTAGAGAAAACGATTATAGCCGATGTTCTCGGATCTCGTCTAACGAGAGATGGATCCCGCTGTTTGACAGTACACCTGTGCCGCTGGCATCGTTGACCGAGATTCGCGGGCCCGGGGATGAGAGAATTATTGCGGTGGACCCCATACGAAACAGTACACCTGTGAATGCATAGTAAGCATGCGCATGAACAGTAATCATGTGACTTGAATTAATTTAAAATAAAAATAAAATATATACTTTTATATAAGACAAGAGAGGAGAGAGAGAATGAAATATCTCTCTCTCCCTCTCTCTCCCTCTCCCTTCTTCTTCGCTGGCCCTTGCAGCGCCCTACTGGCCGTCAGGCTCCCAGCGGCCCGGCCTCCCGGCTGAGCCCGGCCAAGGCCCCGCGACACCTGCGACGCCCGGCGCCCACCCGCCATCGCCGCTGCCCTCCGGCGGCCTGCCGCCGGGCCACTGGCCCCATTCTTTGGAGCCCCTTGGCCACACGCCCAGCGCCCATGAAGCCCCGCCACAAGACCTTAGCCGGCCGCCCCAGCAACCGCTTCGCGTCCCCTGCGACGACGTCAAGTCGCCTGCGGCCCAGCCAGCCGCACTCCACTCGCCGCGCGGTTTACCAGAAGGCGCCCAACCCACCAGCCTATGCCCTACTTCCAGGCCAAACGCGCCCCACCACCTCCGTTGGCCTTGTTCGGCTCAGATCAGTTCCGGCCTTGCACTTCATGTTATCTTCGGATCCGTGGTCCTGCAGCCCGTCAGCGCCCCCGCGTGCAAATCCCCGCCGATTGGCGACGGTGAAAATCTGAACCCGAATTGGTGATTTACCGAACCTATTATATGCTAATCAATGAAATTGGATTAATTGTATGAAATTGAGAAAAATTGATTTTTAAATTGATGAAATCCATGGGTAATGGATCGTATGTGTGAATGTTTGTTTCAATATCGGAGCCCGATAAACAGGGAGGTGTTGTCCGATTTTTATTTAAAATTGTGTTCGGGCCGCCCGCTTTAGGGTGCTGTTCGGGATAGCAATGGTACCCCGATCGGCACAATTAGTATGCCATTAGAAGTGGGGAGAAGAGAGCTTTCCAACGAAAGCTAGATCGGGGAAATCCAACTTGCGGATTGAAAGTTATTGGCAGTTCTCGGTGACTGCGTGTTATAGTAAAAATATAGAGTTTTGTAGGGACCTAGTGTGCGCACTTAAATTATGCATGATTGTGAACATCAAGTATAATTAACTAGGTTGTATGCTATTTACTAGATCTTGATCCGGACACGTGAGACGCGATGAGGATTAGGGGATTTCTCTCCAGATCAGGTAGGCTCTCGCACGGGAGGTTGGTGAGTATTCCTTCCTCCTACCCTACTTTGATTTTGTACTCTTATTTCCTCGAGAGGTTCCCAATACATATTCGAGATGGGTTTCCTCATATGTATCGGTTTTATATCTAGAGGAGATTGTTGCTTTCATGTTTTTCGTACGCGTATTTGAGTAGAGTTTATTCCTTAGATACGTATTGGCTTCCGATCTCGATGAGTTTATTGATCTTTATATATTGAAGATGTTGCTGCCTTGGATATATATGTATACATGTTGTTAGGTATTTGTACTAGAATCTCTTACTTTCAGGCATGATACATCGGACGGATGCCCCGGCAGAGGGCGTATAATATCTGGCCACGAGCACGTGATGCTCCATCGGACGGATGCCCCGGCAGAGGGCGTATAATATCTGGCCACCTGGCTCAGTCAGAGAGCGGCATTTTCTGACCATGTGCACATGTTAGCTATAGCATTATCTGGCTTAGGCCGAAGACGATACTGATGGTGTCGTGGATGTCGTAGACATCTTAGTATCATATATGCCAGAGATTTCATACATCTGTGGATTTATCCACATTCCAGTTATTTGTTATTTGATTGTGGTGTTATTGCACTTGCATATTCATACTTGCTTTATTCTGATCTTTGTTTATGGCTTCCGCCTCTTTATTGTTTATGCGACCCTACTGGGCCTATTCTTAAGGATCATGCACTTGACTTGTGTGTTCTCAGGTTCAGACGAGGAGGAGTAGGGTCGAGCTTAGGCGGGGGTATACCGAGTAGTTAACTCGGCTACTTGTATTTGTCTCGAGGTCTGCGTACTTCTTCTATCTTGTGTGAGATTTGTATTTTGTATTCCTTGTTGTATGGATTTCTAGGGGTGACTGGACTAGATCCTAGTCTTGGGTTGTGTAAACCCGGTATTGTACTTGTACGGAGTTGTATAAACTCCCTTCTTCTTCTATCTTATGATTCTGCTGTTACAATTACCTCTGAATACTTATTGTATAAGAGTTTCTAAGGCCTTGTGCTTGATGGGGACTAGTCCCTGTTTGGGTGCGGCCGGTTGTCTACGTGCCTGGGCCGTGGTTCGGGGCGTGACACTAGTTGTTCCCACATATCCCCTCCACCCCCCGCGGTGCATACCTGCAGCACATCGGGAGGAGCGCAAGGAGCACGAATACAACAAGGATATCGATCATTATGGGAGTGATCTTCTAAATTTTGGTCATTCTTATGTTCCTTCTTCTCTGATTCTTTCATCTATACTTCATGTATCATCGAGGACGATGACGTATTTTAGTTGTGGGTGGGATTTTGTGAGTTCTCTTTACTGAAACTTATTTCCTTTTGATTTATATTGCCAATTTCAGTCAGTTTTTATATTTTTTTGCGCATATTAAAAACAATATCTTGCATATTATATAGTACACACCCTTCATGTATAAAAAACTTAAGTGGTTGATCTCCTACCTTATAGTGCATATGCACCGGTAGTATAGGAAGGCTGAACTTTTCAAACTATAGTAAGATCACATCTTTATATAGACTTGTGTATCTAGAACTTCTTTAGAGTTTCATGAATGATTTCATCATAGCTTGTATGTTGAATAGAGAACATTTATGCATTGAAGAATAGGGTAGGGTATAAACCTCTTAGTAGTTGTGTAGTGCTTGAAACATAGGGGTGAACATAGAAACCGGGGGGGACAAGTGAGCTCTTTAAACATCAGGGTGACGTGTTTATGCTAATTATAATGAAAAAAAGTGTGTGTAAATAAAGCAATGAGAGCATACAAAATGTGTGAGCAATAGCTTGCTCTAGGAGTAGAGTCTCATACTAGTAGAGAGTGTCGAAAGATTGGACTTTGGAGATTCATATTTATAGTTCTACTCTCCCTTGCATGTATCTATCTGTGTGGCATAAAACTAGGCTAAAGACATTATATTTGGAGAATTCTAATATGCGGTGTAGAATATCTATTCTATGATTGGTACTTGGGTTGAGATTTTCATCCTTCTACTTATTGTTTCATGTTGCATCTATTTTCATTGGCAAAGAAGATCTAACCCAAAAAATGCTTTAGCTATTGACTTGTATGCTTTATTGTTCATTGCTTGAAGACAAACAATAGTTTAAGTTTGGGGTGTGCTAGCTCTCGTAAGGGACCTATTTAATTAGGTATATGTTATATGTTTTAGAACCCAATTGAGATGTTTGGAGTGAATTCATATGTTTTGGTTCCTATATTCAACAAATGCCTATCTTGGTTATTACTATTAATTTATGCATGTTCTTCATATGTTTTATATTTATAGGTGCTAAATCAATTGACTTTAAGTGTATTAGGTAACACCATTCATGAAGCAAAGGCTGACTGTGGAACAAGAGGCTTGATCCATGCATAAGATAACTAGGGGAGAAGAACGTTGTGATGTCCTAGAGGATGTCGTGACTTCCAACATCATGACATCTTATGGAATGTCGCGATGAAGATTATCAGAGTGAATTGCAAAAGTCCAAGGCTTTGACGTACATCGTGATGTCTTCTCAAGCATCGTAACATCATAGTTAGGGCTTATATATACAAAGCTAATTATAGGGTTTTTTCATCTTTCATCTAAGGCGGCGACTGATGCTTCAAGGTAGTGATCCGGAGGGTCTCTAGGCTGATTCTAGTGGGAGAGATCACCAAAAATTGGGAGAAATATCTTTCTTTGTTCTTTAGTATTTAATCACTCCCTCGTATTGAACATGGATGTTAGTTTAGAAATTTGCAATACTTAATATCCTTTGTTCGTGATGTGCCACTAAACCTTATTTCTAGGGTTGTATGAATATTATGACTTAAAATCTCTTTTATCCTTTGTTTTGCATGTGTTTGTGGCCTTAGATGTGCCTATAACTAATATCTTATTTAATCATATGCCGGGAGCCGATGACAAATATTTAACCATATATGTTTAGGGATATGCATGTATTGATGGTATTGGCATTATAGGGTGGAAGTCTGGTGTGGTAGACCGGAATGTTATGGCATGGGTTATGCCTATATAATCCATAGTCAGGGCATAGTGTAGGGATCAATAACATCTCACTCAACCCATAGGGATAGTGGAAAAGACAGTAGCCGTATTCCCTAGAGATACGGAACCATCATCTGGTCTCAACCCTTGATGTCCCTGACTTGCCAATGAATAGCCCTTGTCCTTAGCAACACCACCTCTGTAAAACGTAGGAGAAAACCCTAAACAAGTCACAAGAGACATATAACCTTAGAATCATTATATCTCGAGAAATCCCTGCACCCTTCATTAATTTCTTTTATTTTCTTAGGACATAGACATTTCCACTAAATTAACTAACTGACTAACAAAGAAAATTAGTAGGCTAGTGCTCAATTAGACCTAAAAAGCCACTCCCTGAGGATTCAACCAGGTACCTACCAGAATTTATTACTTTGACCACATATGCTTGCGTGTGGAGGTATAGTGGTGCACGTACTGACCATCACAAGCGAAGACCAACTAGGTGGATGAGATCCCCAACACTTTGTAGTAGTGTAGACAACTAGTCGGATCCCCATGACGGAGACACCCTTCTGTCTCACCTTTAGAGCCAAGGCAATGATTCATATTGTGATCAGGATGGCAATGTATCGAACCTAGACATTTAAATAGGAGGATATTGATTAAGGTCTTTGAGCCAAGCTCTACCTATTAAAAAAGAAGTGATGGGATGTGTTTTCCGCAAGTATACGGGTCGTGATCAAGTAATAAAGTGGACTATGGAAGTCGGATGTCGAACCACAGGGAATAGAGATTGCTAAGTGTAAACCAAGCTTTACTAACCTAGTCTAAATGGTAATTTGGGGGGTTTTGGTTTTCAAAAGTAAAGAACTAAAAAGGGATTGAAAGTAAGAACTGAAAATTGAGAATTGATTGGGGTAAATCAATGGCAAGAGAGGATACTTGGGTATGTTTCCCTTTTGGATTTCAATTCTAAAGATAAGCAAAGATGTTTATGAGTCAACGTTGGTACTTCTTGTGCCAATAGTCCCTAAATTATATCCAATCCCTCTTCCAAGGTGATTGGATAACTAGTCTCCAAGGACTTGGTATGAAGCTCAAGGGATAATTCCTAAATTACACCCAACCCCTCTTCCAAGGTGGTTGAATGACTAGTCTCCTAGGACTTGATATGAGGCTCAAGGAAATTTATATATATATTGGGAGAATCATGGGGGTGAATTCGTATGAAAGAGTGGATTAGCCCTTCTAGTACCCGATTCCTCGGTATACTCATGAAACTCTCTAATGAAGCAAGTTCCTAATACAAGGAGGCGCTAGCTCTACCCTTGTATTGCACACAAGTAATTTCTAGTGATGAAATTACAATCAATACATAACATTCATTAGACATTCAAGAAGGTACCAATAAATCATCATAAACATTCAATGCTATTAATGCTCAATCCAAAAGTTCAACATGCCCAAGTACCAATAGATTAGTTCCCCATAAAAGGGGAACTGAAATCAAAATGGAAAAGCTTACAAAACAATGAAAGATTAATGGAGAACACCATTACCTCCAATGCTTGCAAATCCAAGGGTTCTCTACTATCGAGATTTGGGGGAGATGACCCCCCAAGCCCTAATCTCTCCTCTAGCCTCTCTCCCAAGCCAAAAACTCTCTCTAAACTCTCATACTTAACTATTTATACCCATGAATTAGGGCTCCACTAAAAAATTACAACATTACCCTTGATTGGGCCCATGAAACTGCAAAAGTTACGATGAAGCCTGCGTGAGCGGCACGTTTCATCATCCCGTTCGACTCACTGCTCTCAACCGGGTGGTCGACGGCCATTCATCACCCCGTTCACCTCACAGCTTGTTCTGAACCGGGTAGTGAACTGGCGGTTCATCAGCCGGTTCACCTCACAGCTTGCTTTGAACCGGCAGATGAACGGCCATTCACAAGGCCGTTCACACTCTTTTTGTGTTTGCCGTTGTGCTCAGGTGTGAACGACTGTTCACAAGGCCGTTCACCCCCTATTTACTTCAAAATGTCTTCGTTTGGTCTTCATTTTGTTGATAAATGCTTCCTTTTCGTCGGGGTGGCCTATTTATGCCCTGTTTACAAAATATGAAGCATTTTAAGTACCGGCAGGCTACAAATCATTGCATTTGACATGAAAATAAGTATATATATGGTATGTAAATATGCTCAATTGAACGCTTATCAAATATCCCCACACTTAAGCATTTGCTTGTCCTCAAGCAAACAGGACAATGAAAGTACAAGTAAAAGAGATGATAAGTGTTCAACCTCCGGCAATAGTAATAATGAATTTGCTCTTCTTCAAGTTCACCACCAAAGTGTGTGTGTATTCTCCTATTTTCACACGGGAACTAGAGTTTGCATAATGTCATGTAGCTCTAGATAAGTGTTTTCACTCCACATACCATGTTCTAGAGTCTTAGCAAGACAAGCATTCCCTCAATGGACTCTAGAGAGTCCTTGAGGCCCTAAGTTTTATGCTAACCAACCCTCTATGGAGAAAATGGTGGACAATTTTTTTTTTTTTCGGGTAGGGCATCTCTAATAGATCCGACTTTCCCGTGCTAAAAATTAGTGTAGAGTGTAAGTCCTCTTTTCTTCAGGATGCACATGTTGTTTAGGCACCAGAACACCCGGGTACTTAGAGGGTTACAACTCTACCTAGATGTGCTCATACTTAGAAGTGATTTTTCGAATTAAGGAACACCCTGATTAGGGTCAGGACCGTAAGCTACTTCATCACAACAAGTAGCGGAGCACTATCTTTATTGCTCTAATGACTCAACTACTATGTACATACTATTTTATTTTTCTCTAACTTGTCCACTAAGTTGAATTATGAAGGGTGGAAGCTAAACTAGTGCCACGTAATCCTCTTGGAGCCATTGAGAATAATGCTTAGCAATTAAAGTCAACAAAACATGGTAGTGGGTTATCTATTATGACTAGAGCTTTTGAATTTCATGAATATAATCTCTAGATGTCCATGGTGTATCGTAGGAGAATTCTAAAAAAATTGGGTACTAAAATGATGAACAAGAAGTAGAGTGAAACATTGCATTTCCAAATAGTGCCATCATAGGTCCATGACAAACATGCTTCAAATAATTAGCTCCCTATCCCCACACTTAGAGTTTTGCAATGAATTTATCAATGGAAGGGAGCTACCCATCCCCACACTTAAAATCGTACATTGTCCTCAATGTACATAATTAAATAGAAAAGTGTGTAGTATGCAATAATAACAAAGAGGAGGGCAAACTGAAACTTCCCCGGTTATATTTGGTAGATGGTGTTGCAATTTGGTTTATACATGGAAGCTTTTGCCGGGGTGTTCCATCATGAGTATCTGCAAAATAGAGTGAGAAAGGAGGGATAGATCGAAAGGAGATGACATAGTGCAAGAGATAAACAAACGAAAAAGGAGTTCTGTTAACAATAAATCTCAATGATCCGTATGTAGTTGCTCATCGGATGCTGGTGCGGCCTTAGGCGAAGGGTTCAAGACTGGCGCTACAGTTGCTTGGGCTCGTGTGGTTGTCGCCGTGTGAACGGTCAAGAGAGTAAATGCGTGGGTGAGCTCAGCAACTGTGTCTTCCTCCTCATCATCTTCGATGCACGGGCGTGGACCTTCCGCACGAGGTGGTGTGGACGGAGCTGCAACTTGGAAATGTTGGTGAGGAAGAATTAGTGGAACCCTGATGCGCAAGTTGAGTTGGGACATGGTGTACTGAGCAAAAGGTTGGTATTTCAGGTTTGCCTGCAAAAACTAGCCCTTTGAGAAAAATCATTTAGAATGTTTGCAGAACAGTATTGTAGTATTGCCAACCACCATGTGAACGGGCCAGTGAACGGTCGTTCACTATCCAGTACAGAGACAAGTATTGTTTAAATCAAATTCGCTGGTTCCATAAGGCCCAGATTTTGAACACAACATTAGTGCATACCCAGCATGATGAGTCTAATGATGCAAATGCGGACAAAGGAATTTAATGTCAATAGATCTCATGAGTTCTATCACTATAAAGCAAATAACACAAAGAGACAAGATTGAAAAGAAATTTTCGACTTGGGTTGCCTCCCAAGAAGCGCTTGTTTAACGTCACGAGCCTGACGTACCTTAATTTTACCTATGGGGGGTCATATGTGAAGAGGCATCCATCAGTATTTTTATAAAAACACTTACCAATGATAATATTTCCAAAATTATCATATATTGAGAAAGTTTTAGAATTAATTCAATGTTCACCTTCATTTAGTTGGTGATTTGAGTATTTAGGGGTACCCTTTTTCTTCGTCTCCATACATAGCCACCGGCAATGAGTTTCAGCTCCTTCCACTTTGTCTTTCGTGACAACTTTGGAGGTTGAGTTCAGATAGTGCCCACATTCATGAGCTCGTCATGTTGTTCGTCGAATTCCTCGAAACATTGCAATGCTGGGTCAGTATGTAAAAAGTCCTCCAAGCAGTCGGTTGTGATCTTGTCAACTTCATCGACACTATAAGAGGTGTCATCGTGATCCATGGTGTGTCGCATGGCTTCAGGTAGCTTGAACACCACTTCTTGGTCCCCCACTTGAAGTGCCAATCTCCCATGAGCGTGGTCTTCCAAGGCTTGAGCTGTAGCCAAAAAGGGGCGACCGAGTATAATCGGAACATCCACATTATCATCAACATCTAGAAGGACAAAATCAAATGGAATACAAATTGATTGATCTGAATCAAAGACATCTTCGCCTAGCCCCTTTGGTCGCTTCAATCGACCAGCCGGCTAGTTGAAGTGTCATCCCCGTTGGTTTTGGGCCGCAAGCCCTAATTGCATGTACAATTTGTAAGGCATTACATTTATACTTGCACCCGTAGTCTCCACTAATGCCTTTTTCACAACACCTTCACCAAGTGTACAAGGGACTACGAAACTCCCCGGATCCTTAGCTTCTTGGGCAGCTCATGTTGCAATATTGCGTAACATTGAGCATTCAATGTGACAAAGACTGCATCCTCTAGTTTCCTTTTGTTGTAAACTAGTTCCTTCATAAATTTAGCATACTTTTGGCATTTGGGCAAGGACCTCCACCAACGGTAGGTGATGTGCAAATTGTTTGATTGTGCTCATGAATTTTGTAAATTGAGCATCTTCCTTGTCCTTTCTAAGCCGCCCGGATATGGAATTTGGGGTTGATATGTGCTTTGGGGTGTTTGATCTACCCCTTTCTCTTCTCTCACGCTTTCCTGTTGAGTTTTGTTGGGGCTCACTTCTTCAACCTCCACAATACTTTCAATCACGGTGGTGGTGTAATGGGAGACTTCCCCGCCACTTCTCAAAGAGATGGCGCTGCAATGCTCCCGGGGTTTGCCTCCGTGTTTCGGGAGGGTGCCTTGTGGCCTTGTTGAGACCTCCTTTGCTAATTGTCCTACTTGGGTCTCCAATCCCGAAATCTTTGCTTGGAGATTTCGATTGAGGCATTAGTGTCTCCTGCACAAACTTCAACATGGTTTCTTCGAAAGTGGATTTCTTTTCTTGCGCTGGCCTTGGCATCGGCTGAAAATCGGGTGGATATTGTCCCGCTTGGGGGTTCCCATATGAAAGAGCCGGGTTGTTCCACATTAGGTTTTGCGGCCGATACTGATTACTTGGCATTCTCTGTTGGTTCCCCATGTATTTGACTTGCTCCATAGGTGATGTTTCAGCATAAGAGATCGGACAATTTGATGGCTCGTGGCCTCCTCCACAAGTAGTGCAAAACATAACTGCAAACGGACCCGAGCTACTACCAACATGGGAAGCACCACCCCCGGTTAGGCGGTCAATTTGTTTTGACAAGGTATCCATTTTCTCGGCAAGGAAAGTGTCTATAGACGAAGGGCCGTCTACCGATCCCACGAGCTTAACTTGCTTATCCCTTGTGGACCAATGTGCCTCATTTCCGGCCATGTCTTCGAAGATCTTTTCTGCTTCCTCGGGGTACTTGTTGCTTAATGAACCTCCTGCAGCATAATCCACCAAGACTCTATTGGCATTGTCTAATCCATTGTAGAAGGTGCGGACCTTGCTACAAGCATCTAAACCATGCTGAGGGCAATAACGAAGTAGTTCCCTGAACCTTTCATAGGCTTCAGAAAATGTTTCACCCCCATTCTGCCTGAAGGCATTGATGTCAGATCGAAGCTTTGCGGCCTTGCTTGGTGGGAAGTAGCGGCCCAGGAATTTCTCTAGCATATCAGCCCAAGAACGGATGGAACCCCAAGGGAACTATATGAGCCAACTATAGGCCCCTCCTCGTAGACTCCATGGAAAGAGTCGCAATCGAATGGCTTCATCGGTGACTCCATCTGGCTTAGAAATGCTACAAATTTGAAGGAACTTTGCGATGTGTGCATGAGGGTCTTCATCTGGCCTTCCATCAAATTGAGCTGAGTTTTGAAGCATATGCATTGTGCTTCCTTTGATCTCAAAGGTGTTGATATTAACATTTGGGGGGTGGATGCTGAATTCTTCTCCAGTATATTGAGATCGCTCATAATCAGCTAATGTACGCCTTCTTTCGGCCATAATGGGCACTACTTTAGTTTCTGTGCCGATCTCAATTATGACTGAGTTTTCTGCTTCAGAAGAAGGATCCAGCGACGAACCTTCTAATCCTCTCAAACGTCGGTGAAAGGTTCTGTCAATCTCACTATCTCTTTCCAGTAGACCCTTGGGGTTCCTTCGGGTCATGCAACGGTTCCTCGCACGAAGAGATAAGACGAAAAGTGAGTATCCAAAGGATCAAAATAAAATAAAATAAAAGAAGAAAAAGCAAACAAGAAAATAAGAGACTAAATTAATAAAATCCTAGTCTAACTAGCAATCCTACTCCCCGGCAGCGGCGCCAAAAACTTGATGGGATGTGTTTTCAGCAAGTATACGGGTCGTGATCAAGTAATAAAGTGGACTATGGAAGTCGGATGTCAAACCACAGGGAATAGAGATTGCTAAGTGTAAACCAAGCCTTACTAACCTAGTCTAAATGGTAATTTGGGGGGGTTTTGGTTTTCAAAAGTAAAGAACTAAAAAGGGATTGAAAGTAAGAACTGAAAATTGAGAATTGATTGGGGTAAATCAATGGCAAGAGAGGATACTTGGGTATGTTTCCCTTTTGGATTTCAATTCTAAAGATAAGCAAAGATGTTTATGAGTCAACGTTGGTACTTCTTGTGCCAATAGTCCCTAAATTATATCAAATCCCTCTTCCAAGGTGATTGGATAACTAGTCTCCAAGGACTTGGTATAAAGATCAAGGGATAATTCCTAAATTACACCCAACCCCTCTTCCAAGGTGGTTGAATGACTAGTCTCTTAGGACTTGATATGAGGCTCAAGGAAATTTATATATATTGGGAGAATCATGGGGGTGAATTAGTATGAAAGAGTCGTTCGCCCTTCTAGTACCCGATTCCTAGGTATACTCATGAAACTCTCTAATGAAGCAAGTTCCTAATACAAGGAGGCGCTAGCTCTACCCTTGTATTGCACACAAGTAATTTCTAGTGATGAAATTACAATCAATACATAAGGTACCAACAAATCATCATAAACATTCAATGCTATTAATGCTCAATCCAAAAGTTTAACATGCCCAAGTACCAATAGATTAGTTCCCCATGAAAGGGGAACTCAAACCAAAATGGAAAAACTTACAAAACAATGAAAGATTAATGGAGAACACCATTACCTCCAATGCTTGCAAATCCAAGGGTTCTCTACTATCGAGATTTGGGGGAGATGACCCCCCAAGCCCTAATCTCTCCTCTAGCCTCTCTCCCAAGCCAAAAAACTCCCCCTAAACTCTCATACTTAACTATTTATACCCATGAATTAGGGCTCCACTAAAAAATTACAACATTACCCTTGATTGGGCTCATGAAACCGCAAAAGTTACGATGAACGGCCTCGTGAACGGCCTGTTCATCAGTCCGTTCGACTCACGACTTTTTACGAGCCGGGTGGTCGACGGCCATTCATCACCCCGCTCACCTCACAAATTGTTACGAACCGGGTAGTGAATCTGGCGGTTCATCACCGGTTCACCCTACAACTTGCTCAATCAAGTGCATGAACGGCCATTCACAAGGCCTTTCACACTCTTTTGTGCTTGCCCGTTGTGCTGTGGTGTGAACGACCGCTCACAAGGCCGCTCACCCCTATTTACTTCAAAATGTCTTCGCTTGGTCTTCATTTTGTTGATAAATGCTTCCTTTCGCTCTGGGGTGGCCTATTTATGCCCTGTTTACAAAATATGAAGCATTTTAAGTACCGGCAGGCTACAAATCATTGCATTTGACATGAAAATAAGTATATATATGGTATGTAAATATGCTCAATTGAACGCTTATCAAGAAGCGAGACTCAACTAGTCTCAGAGAAACCGTATACCATCAGCGAGTCCGACAATTTTACAACTCCAAGGTAAGAGATGTTGCCTTTCAACCTAGAGATCTTGTATTGCAGAAGAACATACTCCATAGAAATGAGAGCCAGTCTAGAAAGCTGATCCCCAAAGTGGAAGGGCCCTATGTTGTGAAAGAAATCGTCCGACCTGGCACACACAGGCTAAACGACCTGGGGGTAGGAGACTCAAGAGGTCGTTCCATGACTAGCACTTGACTTTCTAAAAGAATTGCATGATGTTTTTGATCAATTATGGTCGCTTATGTTAAAAAGTCTCTTCGGAGCCAAGCAAACAAATTTTAACTACTCATATCAATGTCCTCCTAACAGCCAAGCAGGCAAGTCTTATTGCGTGCATACAAAGTCTCTTTGGAGTTCAGTAGACAAGTTTTCATTGCTTGTATCAAAGTCCCCTTTAGGGCCAAGCAAGCAAGTTTTCACTATTTGTATCAAAAGTCTCCACAGAGTCGAGTAGGTCTTTACCACTGAAACCAAAGTCCCCATATGGGTTGAGTAGGCAAGTAATCACTACTCAAAAATCTCCTTGAAATCAAGTAGGTGCGTTCTGACTACTCGACCAGGAGCCAAGTAGGTCGGCCTTGGCTGCTTGCACTAGCCTTGTCACCCTTTTTAGCAATCAACTCTTCTGCTCAAATTCATTTCTTAGGGATAAGGTCACACCCATCCACTTTCAAGGAACATAGATATCGATTGCTAAAACCCTCATGACTTTAACTAGGGTTTTGTCGCCAGGGATTGGGTCACACCAGCCCCCTTTTCAGGGTATACAGATGCTGACTACTAATACCCTACCAACCTCAACACGAACGGGCCTCCTCGTAGGGCATTCTTTTCAGGGCTCGACATTTTCGCTCTTTTAGAGAGTCCTTTTTAGGGCGGGGATGAGTCTATTGTGGTTGGATCATAACTCTAATACGGGAAGAAATAATGGTCAGTTACACCCATTGGATCTCTTATTCATTGTCTTTTTCAGGACCCAAAGAGAAGAGCTAGATAAGCAGAGCCCTCCTCCCTTGCTTAAAGCAAGCCGTTGTATCCTAGCACTGAGAATCATACTTTTAGTTCACAATAATCCTATTTTGAGTCATAAGGTTAAACAATGAAGAGTTGCTAGACTCGAGGTCAACAGTATAGAAAACTGAGGCTGATGACTAAAATGATAACACATCTTTTCTTGGAAATAAATGACTAAGGGGGAGCGTCTACACAATCATGATATTAGTAAGTAAAAGAAAATATCCCTTTATTTATATCTTATGATAATTTATAGATACATAGGGTGTATGAAAAGAAAATGTTTAGAGCTCATTTTAGAGAGATTATAAAAGACATCTCAGGTCCATTGGGATACATGCATGGACCTCGGCTAAGGCTAACTTAATGGGTTTTGATAGACCTAATGTCTGGAGCTTATGTTGCAGCTTTTAGATCAGGTCCAACAGCTCGGTCGCAGCTTCTAGATCAGACCAACCTACTCCCTGGACTTAGCATCGGTGCTCCATATCACTTTCATGTTGCTAGTTTTAAATCAGCTCCAACTTCTCATGGAGCTCTCCATTGCAGGTTCTTGGGCTCAATGGTAGGTTTTGTATCAACTTCATTACAATGAAGCATCTTGTGCCCAAATCCTCCGCCTTTGCTCCAATTGAGATTACATCATATTGATGGAGCACCCTGCCAAAGATATACTAAAGCTAACCTAAACAAGCATCTTCTCATCGAAAATCTAGATACAAGCTATGAGACAAGATGACTCTATATCATGGTAGGATATGAACAGAGGCTACTAACTTAACATCGGTGTCCTGCTCTCCAAAAGCTAGTGAAAAGACCGTTATTACCTCTGTTGAGAAAGAGAAAGATGAAGCAAAAGTCCCTTTATACGATCGTAGATGGAAGAATATAGATCTTAATCCTCTGCCATCCTATTTATAGGGCATCGCTATGAACGTGGTCCCCAAAGAAATCCTTTGGCTCAGGAGACTCCTATAAGGAGGAAGGCTATGAATGTGGGTGACACGTGAACTGCGCCTCATAAATACTCCGACCCTTCACAAGTCGCGGGGATACTTTGGATGACAAAGCGACATGATTCCCAAATGTTACACTGCGTTGGACCAGGGTGATACGACACAGGCAATTGAGTCACAATTCTATCTGAAGCAACATCTTGTGGATGGATGAACGAGGCATCAACCAATCTTCAAATTCTTCAGATGAAGCTGAATCAAAGGTAGGTCATACTAGAGAGTCAAAAAACAAAAACAACAATAATGCAAGTAAGTAAAGAAAGTAGGCGAAGGTACTACAAGACCTCAAGATAGTCTAGAGTGGCATGATCTAGCTCTAGATGGTTGCGGGCGAACTCTTGGAAGATCTTCTCTACCAAATTGGAGTTCTTGAAGTCAACCACCACCTTTACTACAGTCTCAAGCTTCTCATCTCGAAGCATGTCCTTGAAGTTCGTGGAGTCCGTTGGAGTCCCAGTAGTTCTCCATGGCTTCCTTGGTGACGCTGTCGAGCTCCCCGTCAAACTTGTCAGAGAATTATGTTATGTGTAGGTTTGAATCTGGAAATATAACTATGATAATTATTCATTCTTTAATTAGCATACATTGAAAGGAAGGCATTAGTTCTTCCCTCAATCTCAAAGAATCTATTAAGTGTAATCGGATATTATTCTCTCAATCGCCACTAGAGTGCCCATCTCGATCTAGGCCTCAAGCTCATTCCTCAAGTCCTCACATTGCTTGTGTGAAGCCTCCAGGAGATCTAGGCACCTCATTAGATTACCTAGCTACAGGTTTCTCTTTCTGAACTGCCTTGAAGTTCGCTTGGAGGACAAAATTCTGAAGCTCTAGCTCCGTAACCCTATCATTAAGCAAGGACAGATCGGCCTTGGCCTTTTGTAGGAGTTCCATGGAAGGGTCGCCAAGCAAGGCCTCCACTCTTAACCGGGTGGCTACTTGTGCCATCAAGACACTGGACTACATTGACAATGACAAATTAGTAGTCAGAGAAAAATAACCAAAGAACAATGACATCACCAAAGACTGGGGTTTACTTTTATTTAGTTCAAAGTCAGAGAAGAGACTATCTCCTCCCTACTTAGCTCTTGTAGAGTTGCAAGGTCATCCTTTAATAAGATAGCTCGCAAGGCCTCTACTGCCGCCATCACATCGGAGAAGAGCAACCTCACCTCAGGGCCACCCGAGGTGGTTGGCCTTTAAGAACCTCCTACCTTGTGACATCAAGGACCAAGACCCTAGGGATTGACACCTCGGGTACAGGTGCTCCACTGGTCAAAGCCTCTAAGGTTGGAGGGGGTGTTAAAGAAGGTAGTTGCAGCTGTGGGTTAGTCCCCAATGAGATGACTCTAGGTTGCTGAGGCTTGTGAATCAAGTCGATGGAGTGATCAATCTCCTCAATAGATGGAGACCTGTGGAATGAAGAAGCCTCTCGGTGGGCCTGAGACTTTTTTCTTGATTAAGTCACCTCCTTGGTGGGCTTCCTATTTCGAGAAATAGACAAACTGGAAGGAGAACCAACGAGCTCACTCCTCAAGGTTTGGATTTGATGATGGTGGTCCATGGGAGCCTCTGCAAGCTGAAAATTAATAAGTTGTACATAACCTAACTTCCCTATAAAGGAACATCCGAAGGGACATTCTACCCATTACTACAAAGAGTCCATGGCTTCTAAGGTTCTCTACCGTAACTACATCGAAAGAAGGAATAGAAGATGCACCTCAAAGGATGACCAACTACTCTTCCTCATCAGTAAACAGTTTTGTCTTATAGAAAGTGTTCGCATTGGGGACGTCCCATGAAGTTAGGATTGGCTACCAAGACTCACAAGACAATAAAAAACTCAGGCTTCCAATCATGAATAGAAGAAGGGGACTTCCTAAAAATGACCTACCAATCCTGGTTGAAAAAATAGTACCAGTCAGATTTTGGGTTCCTTTCAAAGAAAATAAAAGCCAGAACTAATGAAGGTTAGGCTTTTGGACAAAATTTTGGATGACGATGACAAATCCAAAGAAAATTCTCCAAGAGTTTTGGAGCAACAGTGCAGGGCAAAGCTTGTGGAGATTAATGATCTCGCCTAACAAAGGAGGGAATGGAAGAGGGAGGTTGACCCTAAAAGATTCAAGATACAAGAACAGTTTCCCATACCGAGGGGCATTCACTCATTTTGAAGAGGTCGGACTTCTATAATGGAAGGTAGGTAGGATTGTGAAGGAATGA
The DNA here is from genome assembly GCA_026586065.1 of Dioscorea zingiberensis. NCBI lineage: Eukaryota > Viridiplantae > Streptophyta > Magnoliopsida > Dioscoreales > Dioscoreaceae > Dioscorea > Dioscorea zingiberensis. The sequence goes on along the minus strand of CM048827.1, from coordinate 14,671,401 downwards.
CACACCTGTTCTATCTCATGACAACTGAGAGCACTGCTAATAGATGCAACTCTACAACTCTGTTGCCTCGAAGCTAAAAGAGTGACTTCCATTACCTTAGTGAAAGAGTACGATTAAGGGTTGTAGGGAAGAAAGCTAAGAACTCTCTCGGAGCTATAGTAGAGAAGTAGAAGGTCGCAGGATAAAACCCTAGTCCTCAGCAACCATATTTTTACTTGCTGGTGTAATCCTCTGAATAGTATATTACAATTAGATGGCCCAGAATACCTCCTGTATCGATGGTTCAGTGGAAGAATGACACGGGAGCCTTGAGAGCTAAGCCATAACACCTCAATTGCACCAAGCCATAACTTTTCAAGCAGGATGTCTTGAAGATCAAAATGACATGTCCGCCAAAAGTTGCAACTCGACAAATGAAGAGGATACAGAGCACCAACCTCATTACCTTGGTCTCTCTCTAAAAAACAATTCCTGTAATATGATATAATACTTAACCGAGGACTAAACTTCCTAGGCCGACTTGAGCTAAAGGCTAATCAAGCTCGGAAGTTGGGGGCAAGTGATATGAGGTAAAATCTTTGGTCAACACATGGCATGATCTCAAGCAGTGTTACAAGACGATGAATCCCCTACATGTTGCGATGATGACCGAAGTTACTATACAACATCAATGGAGAGCATTATTGTAACGGTCAGGGTCGCGGTCTGTGGCGGTAATGGACGCAATCAAGGCTAAAACTTCTTCGGGGCTATAGAACGAACAAAGAGGCTACTACTCCAAGGATCAAATTCATTTCGTTTGGTAAACTTCATTCAAACCTCTCCTCTTCCTTCTTCTTCGTTACACTTTTTACCTCATTGACTTCAGCGTCGAAGCTATCCCAGACATGAACGCCCACCACCATGTTTCCTGGATCTGCAAATGTTGCCCCAGATGAAGGGTGGCCTCTGACGACTAGATTCTATTAGAAGACCACCATTTGAGAGAAAGAAGAGGTTCACAATATTTCATCATTTTTCCAATTATTTGTTTGATCGAAGTATATCTCAATTGTTAATCAAGATCAGTCTACATCTCTAGGAGAAACAAACCTCAATATCAATAGATTTATATGTTGATCAACAAGATAGAAGATTAAGAATGAACATTTACTATGGCGTAGGTTCAAATGTCATGCACAAGTTTCGCACCATGTGGATGTTGTGATTATTTTTCTCAATTATTTCCTCGTTTTTTTTTCTTTTTCACTTTGTTTCTAGTGGTTAAATAAAATTGCTTGAATAAAACTCCTATTAAAAATAAATGAACCGTTTAGTTGAAGATTTTTTTATTTATTATTATTTATAGTTAGAAAGAAGAATTATATTTAACAAACATATTGGGCCATGTACAAATGAGTTGTAATTATATGAAACGTATGTATTGTTGATATTTTTAAATTCAAAATCTTCCGTAAGCCAAAATAATGGTCAGGATATATCCCATATATTTAAATCTTTCATCAATATTAATTTATGTTTCCATGTACAATATCTGTATTTTTATGTTATAATTCATGTAAAACACATGGGTGGGTCCCTAGGAGCATAAAAGTAATTGGTATTACTTATTTCGTGGTGCTATAACTCCCCAAATAGATTTTCCAAATCAATAATACTTATTGTTATCTTTTTTTATCCCTTGACATGTATAATGTCATATATCACGGTTGATGATAAATTTAATTGGTTTTCAGAATAAGAATAAAAATTATCATGTCTTATGTATATCATAAATTATTTTTCCTATGTACCTACTAACTAATTTAATAGTAATAGTTTTTGTTATGGGGAAAATCCTGAGAGGTCATCAACCCAATAATCGAATAATGAATGGAGGTGCTTTTGGGACAGTCTCAGGGGTTGTGGCAAGCTTCTCCAAGATGCTAGAAGGTTCCACTTGAGCTGGCACTGGGCTGCACTTATTTGGTGTCCAATTCAGCTCTAACTGGCCAACAACCTTCTTCTTGTCTTAGGCTTTAGGCTATGAGAAAGGTATAGAAGAGTGCCTAACCACCTTAAACCAAGTCTGCCATGAAATCTTCCGAGGTTCTGGGGGTTGGGGCCTTGGGGGCATTATCATTTGGAGAGCTCCGGTGAGCACCTCAAGCTGAGTTTGGAGTAGTCAGATCTGGACGTCATTTGGATCTTCTTCCAATATCATTAGCTGCTTTAGAGTGGTTGTTGTAGCTTCTGGGACTATGTCCTTCCCATGACATCATCAATCGTTGTATCATTCGTTTGGTTCTTCTTACCTCTAACCATTGTAGATTTACAAAGCTTCTTGCTTATTTTCCAAAGATGATGCCAAACTATTAGTGTTGTGGATCTAAGCATCCTCGGGATTGAGTACGGGCTTGGATCAACTAACGAAGCTTTGGGAGAGATGATGAACTTCTGATTGATTGGTTGAGAAAAATGAGCATAGGTTGTAGGGCACTGGCTGATGACTGTCTTGAGAAGCCTCAAAACTTTAGATCTCAATCGCATTCCTCTGAGGGAAGTAAGGCCCTTGGACCCCCTAACAATCAATTTAGTGAGATGATTAGAGGAGAAAGAGAAAGGGAAGGAGAAGAGAGAAAGTATTCTTAGAGATATTGAGAGGGAGTGAGAGTGGCTAAGAAAGCGGCCAAGAGAGAGAGATAAAGTCCCGAGGAACGTGAGCTCATCTAGAAGATTCACCAAGCCCCTTTTTTCCCTCTTCTACTTCTTTTATACTTTTTGACCAAGATGTTAGGATGCTAGCTTGCATCGCAAGCAATGGCCTACTCGATGATTATTCACACACCTAGTTTGCCTAGCTGACGCTCACCCATTTCCCCTTTACTATTATCATCGAGCTACTTCTAGAAGCCTTGTCAGTTAGGCATCGTCATTCACAAGACCTTTGATCATGCCATGTGTATGATCGGATTTTCTCCAGAAGAGGATAGATGAATGGTCATCAACTTTGGACCTCTTTGGAACGGCTTCAAAATTAGCAACAAGTTGGAAACAAGCTGCATAAAATACTTAAAAGGCATGTACAATTCAAACAACTCAACGAAAACAAGAAAAGGATGGAGATATCAATTTATAGCAAAAAATCAAGAGACTATTTAAAGCCCACAAGTATGTAAACCAAAGGAATAAAAGAATAATGGAGATTGAAGGGCGAGAACTCAAGAGAGGAGACTTGCTAGAAGGCTCCACAATTATGGCCTCAATAGGAAGAAAGGCAACTTGAATCTCAATCTCTCCAATAAACTCTCTTTCATAAACTCCTCCATAAAGGGTAGTGGTAGTCTCATCAATGGCGATGGAGGCGAACGCTTCAACTTAAGTAGCCAGAACTTCTTGCACAGTCTAGGTAGCCCCAGTTTCTTGTAGAACTCGCTCTTATATTTTGGGCAGGACAGGTCCTTCAAAAAGTGTGATTGTTCTGACCTTAGCTGTGTCTTTTTTGTGAATCAGAGGGGGAAGGTAATGAAGAGCTTCTCAGAATTGCAAGGCACTAAGATCCAATCCATGGTTGTTGCAGACTAACTCTCAGAAAATCTTAAAGCCTTTCTTAACCCCATTATGTGGCTATGAGAAGGCCAAATCCTGAAATTCAATGATATCTTTAAACTTATCCATAGCTCAGGCGACTACCTCTTGTTTATGGGCTAGATACTACTTAGAGATTCTGCAATAGTAAATGACTTTCTGGATCTTGATGTGATATAATAGACCCCTTTTATATTCTTCGATAGCTCTTTACAAGCTCAGGTTAGCGGATTATGCCAACAATATTTCCTCCATTCTCTTCTCAATAGCTGACACAATAGCTTTGGACTCGTTCATCTTAGCCCATTGTTTCTCGGTCTCCTTCTCGGTTGAGTTAATTCTTCGGTTGTTCTTGGAGCACAACTCTTAGAATTGGTTACTTTTCTTATCTCGTCGAGACAACTCAGCCTCAACTTCCTTTAGTTGGGCCTCAGCCTTTTTTAGGTCATCCTCAACCTTCTTAAGTTAATCTCCCAAGTCTGCAAAGACAATCTTCTTGAGCAAACGAATAGCAACAAAACCCATCAGAAGAGCTGACTATAGTCACAACTGATAGATCAATAAAAGGAAGAGAAATAGAAAAGACTTCAAAGGGGTGACTCAAATGTACTTTAACTCCTGTCAGGTTAAGCCAAGAGGCTAATTCCTCCTTATTGAGTTTCTCCAGCTTCTCGAGGTTAGAATCTAAAAAGATTGCCTTAAGCACCTCAACAACCACGACAGAATCAGTGAATATTAATGATTTCACTAGCGTGCCTTCTTCAATTGAGGACCTCCCTTTATGAGATGATTAACCTCCTAACTTAGGTACCATAGGAGCCGGGGGTGCGACAGCCTTTGATAAACAACCCAAAGCCTTTGAAGCCTGAGTTCCTAACTATAGACACTAAACGATGTCAAGTCCACCCTAGTACCTTACTCTTCAACAGAAGATGACCTCATACTTTAGGTGACTAGAGCCGGGTGAGAGTTTCATTGTTTGAATTGCTACTTCCATCATGAGGTTGCTTTGTCTTCTGAAGACTTGATGGAGCCGAGGAGGAATCAGTAGCGAATTCCCTCAATATCTGTAGCAAATGTTCCCAGTTAATCGTATCCTTTACAAAAATAAAGTCAAGAGTTTAGGGAGGTCCATGCAAATAGTTATTCAACCATAAATGAAGAAGAAAGTCACCCTACCCACTACTGTGAAGGGCTTCGTGCTTTTCAGGTTAAGGACAATAATCAAGTCGAGAAGGGAACTTTGTTTATGTTTCAAAGGATGGATAGTTGTTCTTGCTTGTTGGGAGTCATCAAACCTTCATAAGGGACATCTAAGTAAAGGAGACTGCTAAGAGGTTGGGACTAACCAACTAGATTTTGTGGAAATGAAAAAAAAATTAGGGTTTTCCAATCATGGATAGAAGAAGGAAGTCCGCCTAAGAAAGACTTATTGCCTCCAAGAAAGAAATAGAATTAGCCTTCGAGTAGTTTTTTAAGGCAGAAAAGGTAGTAGAACAATTGAAGATTGGGCTGTAAATTGTTTAATTTGTTGGAAAACAATAACGAACTCACAAACAATTCTCCGTAAGTTCGAAGTTAAATGAGAAGTGAAAAGATGATGGAAACACGGGATCTCTTCAAACAAAGGAGGAAAGGGAAGTCTATGGCTTGATCTAAAAGAATCTATTTGAAACCCTAGTTCCCCAATACTTGGGTTGTCATCCCGCTTGTCAAGAAGAAGTAGTCTACAATGATAAGGAAGAATAATGATGAATGCCTCAAGGAGTTGACAAAGCTAAGGTCGAATTATATAACTACGAAACGATTCAACCCTAGAATAAGGTTCATTAGAGGATAATAAGGAACTCCCATTACCTATGGAGACAAGCAAAAGTTGTCTTGAAGAAGGTTAGAGTTCTTCAAAAAGCACAAGATAAGAAGTAGATGAGTGCAATAATAAGAACACCAAGATATCCTTTTAGAAAAGAAAGATGAACCACGTGCCTTCTTTGAGCGACGGTAATTATGATTTGACGCCCATTGAAAAGGTCCCTAACAGATGAATTACACATGGGCCACGACCTTTGTAACTCTTTGAATAAGCTACATCTGCAAGAGTTCTCATGATAACGTCCGTTGAATTCTCTAAGAAGAAGGTGCTTCGAAAAACGAAGTACAACCAAAAGATCTCAAGCTCGAGGATCAAAGGAGATACGAAATATTCATGTAAACATCTGGAATCCGTCTTGAAAAATGAATCATAATCAAGTAGCAATAGACGGGCCATTGAGTCGAACCGTCCTGCTAAAGGATGACTTTGTAAATATTTCAAAAAATGGAACGATGTTCTTTTAGTTTGCCTTTTAGGTGACATTTTTTAATATTCTTCATCTTTTCTTCTATTAAATATTATTTTTCATGAAAAATCAAATAGTCCCCCTCCAAGGTATTTATAGTGTTATGCCTTGGACATACTTGATTAAAACTATTATTTCTTATACAATTTTTTTTTGGCAATTAAAAGAAGATATTTAGACATTACATTTTCAAATTGTTTGAAGTACAATATATGGCATCGAGAGAAATATATTGTCCAATATTTCTTATTTTTCTATATTGTAGGAGAGTCCAAAAATTATAAATTACAAACGTCAATCATAATATTTGATAATCTGAACAATTTATTTAACGGTCTTGATTAATTTTGTTAAAATAGTTGAATTTAAATTTTTTTTTTTTTTTATGTTAGTTGAACAAAATAACCCTTTTATCCTGTAAATAAGAACTTTCAATCTGTCACATTGACAAATAATTTAAAACAAAAATAAAACACTATTTGTAAAGACATCTATCCAATCTATGATGAAATCACACATTTATTGATCAAAATAATATAGATTGCCATTATCTCATTCAAACAAACATCTTCACTTTTGACTTGGTATGAAAAATCCAATCCTTCATGCCAACAACTTTTTATTTTTTAATTGTTTTATTTATTTATTGGAATGAAAACATTCACATAAGAACTTAAATAAACAATGTTCTCTTACTAGCTCCTGTTCACTTTTTCATGTTTCCATGCCAACTTTCAATTGGTCATTTCATCTGCCATAAAACTTTTTTCAATTTAAAACCACAAAAATCAAATAGTTCTTTAGAGAAATGATCTGAATCTTGTTCCAGATGTCAAATTAATCTACCATTGGGCACTCAAAGCATTACTTTTAATAAGGTGCTAAGAGAACTCTACCAAATTAATTATCAAAATTTGATGTTGAGTAATGAACTAAAAGTTGCTAAAATATAAGGCCTTGAAAGTGGCCAACAATTATTCTCATTGTACTCATTCTATCTAGTTGCTTCGGTGGAGGGATCAACGGCTTAATTGGATGCACCTGCCCAAATAAGTTGTTGAGCTATGTACCAGTTATGAAAGTGACTTGGATTTATTTCAAGACTCTTTCTTGTAGCTCTTGAATATATATGGAGAGTTCATATGTATCCACTCTGTTGCCAAAAGTAACCCTATACAGTCATCCAATTGGATAACTCAGAAAAATAAAGGATGTGACATGATGATGTCAGAACTTCCAAATTAATTAATGGGGTGAATAAAAAAAATATTTGGGAGGTTTGTTGGATATTTTTTCAAAGTGAAAATAACAATTAAAAAGAATGTGAATTAATTTGAAATAAAAAATAGAGATAAATCGAAGATAATTCAGATTTTTTAAAATAAAAATTGAGAGGAGATAAAAAAGGATGGACGAGAATCAATCTATCTAATCCACGTTTCCCAATATAAAATTATCCTCAATAAAATTCTTTATAAATGTTAACTATTCTCCGAACCTCTCACTCAGCTTTTAAGGGAGTCATTCAAAGCAAGGTTGTCTTATCCGACCCGGGGTATTGACCCGGCCAAGTTCAGGGGTTAGGGGTCAACGGTTCAATTGGGATTCAATTGGGGTTGAACCGGGGTCAATAATAAAATATTAAAAAATAGTTAATAATAATTAATAATGATGAAATATGATATAAAACAAAATTATAATAATAAAAAATATGATTGATTAACTAAATTTGATATTTATATTTGGTCCATGCTCAAAGCAAACACATACTAAACAAAACAAATTAGTCAAAAATATTAAAATACACAATTAAAATATAATCATAGTTACTAACTATACAAATAAAACTTTTTAGAAGCCCATCTCATTTTGGGCCTTGTTATGGACTTGTTTTTAAAAATATTGGCTTCAAATATTCAAAGACTTGGAAGTATTTAGTCCCACATTGCTTATGGATATAACTTTCACTCTCTTTAAATATGGTTTCATTCTACCAACCAATAAGTCTTCTTGGTGAAAAGGCTTTTTCACGTATGCATTTAGGGGGGTTGCAAATGTCGGATTCGGGTTGCCTTGGACGTACGAAACTCATGTGCGAGCGTATGGTGCATACATGAATGCCGCCTCAGATTGAGGCTCCCCGTGCTCCCAAGGTTTTTGTTTATTCAAATTTTTTTTTTCACCTCAGGGGCGTTCACACGGCCTAGGTCGGTTGGGTCCCGGTTCAACAGCCCGGGCCAATGATGTGGCAGCCGGGTCACAACACCACCTGTTCTAGGGGCCTACCTGGCCCGGCCAACCCCCCGATTCCCGATTTTTCTGGTTCAACCGGCCGGGCCGGGCCGGGTATGACAACAATGATTCAAAGGTAGACATCCAAAGCAGGACCAACAATACGAGGGAGAAAAGAAAATTAAAAAGTAAAATAAAAAACAAACCAAACCAATCGTTACCGATTTGGAGGCTAAATATCAAACTTCAATTGATATTGAGGCAACCTATCCAATTACTATTCACCCCAAGGCTGGCCATTGGCCATCGAAGCTGTTCTTTATTTTGAGTAAACTCGATCAACCGTTGATATTAAGGCGGCTTATCAAATTACCAATCTTCACAAGGAAAGTTGGTAATTCATTTAGTTGATCTACAAAAGAGGTTGGTCCTCGTGATCTGGACTTCGTTTAGAACTCAACTAAGAAATGGTGGTTGTTGGATGATTGCATAGAGGACATCGTAAGCATGGTGGCGACCTTAGATCGTCTAGTAATTTTGATTTATATCTAATGCTATGAAATATATTAATATATACTATAACAAGTCTTGGTTCAAAAAGGCATTCATGCTTAGTAATTGAAGCTTGCTTCCTTAGACTGTCTTCGCCATTCCCAATTTGATGTACTCATATGATAATCTGGTAAATATTGCAGGCGTTGGAGATTTGTATACTATTTGGGACTGGATTTTGACTGAGAAATTACAGATAATTCGAGACAGAAGAAAACTGTATTCTGTGATTCTTGTCGTGCATGAGACTTTTGATAACGTGGTACCATTTTAGTTCTTCTTCATTTTGGCTGTCCTTCCATACTTTTGTTTTTCATACCCCTCTTTTTTTGTAGTTCCTTTTTTGAACACTGCATTTTCTGTATACACATATATGGTTGTTTATTTGCATTTTCTGTATACACATATGACATATGCCATTCGATCTCAGTCTGTTCGCAACAAGAATTCATACCACTCGGATCCCTATTCTATTTGCCCCTTCGTGATTTGTAATTTCTCTTTTGAAATTTGGTCAGGGATGCAATGCTTTATTGGAGAGCCCTACAGGAACAAGAAAAACCCTGTGCTTATTGTGCGCCTTGCTGGCTTGGAGGAGAAGTTTGGGTGAGTTTTTAACTAAAGTGAGTGAAGAGATGGCTTGTCCTTCAGGGAGCCAGCGTTCAGGAAGCCAATCGACGGAAAGGCAAAAATCAGACGTTCATGTTATTGTTTATACTTCTCGCACTCACAGCAAGCTGAATCAAGTCATCCGGGAGCTAAAAACAAGCAATTACAGGTTCTCGTCACAGCCTCCATTGTCAAATGGTTTTTGGAATGTAAGCTACTTCACATTGTTCCTTATTGTCTGAATGATTGTCAATGCTAGGCCCAAAATGACAGTGTTATGTTCTCGGGAGCAAATGTGCATTCATGAAGTGCGCTTGCTGAGAGGTTCGGCAAAAAATAATGCTTGTCATTATCTATGCAAGAAACGTAAATGCCGACACCATTCTCGTGTTTCTGGTAATTCCTTCAGACTGATATTATTTTTTGTTTTTAGAGTCAGTAATATTTCCAGCTTTAAGCAAGGATGTTTAGTTATTCAAATCAACCTATTCATCTATAATATGTTTTTCTTCTAGGATTTTCAACATGTTAAGAAATAATCTCTTGGAGACCTTTCCTTTTTGCTGCTTATGTACTATCTTTGTGTAGAATATATGAAGAACAATCTGGAGATTGGGAATGAGCCTATTGACATTGAAGACCTTGTTAATGTTGGAAGAACAAAAGGGCCGTAGGTTTTGGAAATGCACTTTTCCTTTTTCATAATTGTGTTCAAAGTAGATTGAAACAATTTAGAGCAATGAACAAGTTCAAGAAGGCTGCTCTCAGGGTAAGCTTTTTCAATCTCATACACAAACATTAGGTTCTGTTTTTCAAAATTAGCAATACAGTTCAGTACCACATGAACTGGAATTAATCATTGTTCCACTATGATTTTGAAGGTAATTGCTGGATGTTTATCAGAAGAAGAGATACGAGGGTTGAAGGAAATGTTCAAGAACATAGACACTGACAACAGTGGAAGTATAACTCTTGAAGAGTTGAAACAAGGTCTTCCTATGCAGGGAACAAAGCTATCTGAATATGAAGTGAAACATTTAATGGAAGCTGTATGTTGTGTTACATTTTGTAATACCAAACATTTATTTAGCAATAAAAATAGATTTTTATTATTAATTAATTTGATCTTCTCAAGGGTTTGTGTATATAAATAATAATATTAATATTAATATTAATATTATTATGAATAATAATAATAATTATTATTATTATGAATAATAATAATAATATTAATATTAATATTAATATAAATATAATTATTATATACTCTATAGCGGCGGATATATCCGTTGCTATAAGGTCCATTAACCGCAATCGAGACCTTATAGCGGCGGATATATCCGCCGCTACAAGGTCTTATTACCAGCTCTTGAGAGACCTATAGCGTCGGATATATCCGTCGCTATAGATTGCCGTTAACGGCGTTACAGCGCAGAGACCAATAGCGACAGATTTATCCGGCGCTATAAATCACAATCGACCGCTACATTCAGCTTTGTAGCGGCGGATATATCCGCCGTAATAGGTAGATTATCCGCCGCTAAAAGATATACCGACTGTGGCTTTAGCAGCAGGCTTTATCCTTGCAATATCCACCGTTATATATCTATAGCAGCGGAAAAGTAATCTATAGCGGAAGATATATTCGCCGCTATAGGTTATATTTCCTGTAGTGGGAGTCGCTATCTGATGCAGGAGGCTCGAGTCAATTCCAAGATTGGGTCAGTTTTGGACACGTTTTGATATTTTGGCCATAACTTTGGCTACCGATATCGGATTCGCGCGCTAAAACCCAATTTGAAAAGCTCGGCTCGATGCGCACGTGGAGTCTATCAAGCTAGACCTTTCCTTCATCCTTAAATTCCACTGTTTTTCCTATCGTTTCTTTGTTTTTTTGTGTTTTTTGCTATTTTTGGTAATATTTCGTATGCCAATTTAGGATAGGATATGAATCCGATTTGAACTCGGATTTTTAGGATTTATCTTTTTTGTTTAGTTATTTTAAAATTAGATAAGTTTTTTTATTGGACCAAAATTTGCCGATTTGGGCAAATTTGGATAAGAAGATAGAATTTGTAGGTTATCTTGGTTAGTTTTTTTTAGCTATTTAAACCCGGCTTGTGGGTTGAATTTTATTCATTGATTATTGAGTTATATTTTCCTTTTAAAGTTTCAGAGACTTTTCTTCTCTGTTTGTCCTCCTTTTTTCTTGCTCTTTTATCAATCCCCCCTATTTACCACCGCCCGCAGGTTAATCACTACCCTGCCCGGCGTTACCATCCTGAGAGGCAAGGGAACACCAGCCTTTAGAGTCTTTCTTCCCTAAAGACAATCACTTTTGGCACTTTATGTATAAATTTATTTATTTAATAAAAGGCTTCTATCATTATTTAGATATTCACCACTATGAATGTGATACGAGATCTTAAACCTAATTAATGAAGTTCATGATACAAGCATGGAGGAAATTATGATAGTGATCATAAATGTGGGATTCCTATCATGTGTAATTATGTACGTATCTAAATATTCATATTCGAAGGATTAATGAGACGGGACATTATTGATCTAGTAAGACTAGCACATGTTATGCTCCTTAATCAGATCAAGCAGTTTTTCTTACAAGTTGTATGTATGGAGATGTTTTGAGTGAACATGTCGATGCTTAGTAAGGGTAGCATGTTCATTGGATGACCTGCCATGAGTCTTCACATGATTATCCTATTAAAATGTTAGTGAAGATCTCATTGCAGCAATGGTGCAGATATCATTAGACTAGAGATACACAAGTTATCCTGGATATGGATCTACTGCTTTGACGCTATTCCTACGTTTCCCTTCAGAGGTTACTCACAGAGTGAGGATTGGGTACACCTTTGAAGTATTCGAGGGTATTTGGGTAGCTAACAGAGCATTTACTACTCTCTATAGAAGGGGAGTATACATATAGCCACTCGTCGGATCATTTCTTAGGAATCTTTAGTTAGAGTAACTTGTCATAAAGATGGTCTTCGATGATATAAGTTTTTAGTAATAGATCCCATAGGACGAGTAACTAATACTTGGGCTAGGTGTAATATCTACAGATCTCGTCCCCTACCTCAACATATGAAGACTTTGGAACAAGGTCTGGGTATAATCGAAGGCGAGGAAGTGCCCCTTCATCTTCTTTGTCATATTGTCACAATCAGTGATCTTCAGTTTGCCATGCCAATCTCGTACACATCGCAACTGCTCCCATCATGTAGATACTCTGCCCTTGAGTTTGATGGCAACCAACTTTACATTCATATAATCAGGAACTTCCTTATATTCAAAGATTTGCTCTACTTTGTTCAATCAATCAATGAATCCTTCGTCTTACAATAACATGAAAAACTCTGGTAGATCTACCTGAAACCCTAGATCTCCATGACACTATTCGCAGTGCTCTCAGAATTGGGTACATCTGGAATAAGGGTTGACAAAATTAGAGTCTGATTCATGATTTAAGGTATCATAATTCTCAAGATCGACGCCAGGGCCTTCGGTCAACTCCGCGGACTTGTCTCTACAAATCCTCAATCATCAACTCCTCGCGAGACGCCTACGATCACGGGTAATCGGACCTCCTCGCTTGAATCTAACCAGCTAATTTAACACGCACTACATGACCTCCACCAGCCATTGATGCCGATGATTCTCCAAGGAAGATGTGGAAGCTCTAGTACCATCTTGACGCTGAACGACATAAGGATTAACCTACAGGCGATGACTATCAAAGCATCGCCAAGAAAGCAAGCAAGAGAAAGATAAAATAGACAAGAAAGTCTCTGAAACTTCAAAAGAAATAATATTATTCAAGATTTAATTATCCAAGACAAACCCACAAGCAGGGTTAAATAGCTCAAAAGGATAATCTACATACCTTATCACCTTATCTAGATTTGCCAAAATTAGCAAGTAATTATTCAAAACCTAAACATATCTAAACTTAAAATTTTAAACAAACCAAATATTCAACCAAAATCTAGGTTCAAACCCGACTCAAATCCTATCATAATTTGGCATATGAAGTATTACTAAAAAATTAAAAAAATACCGAAGAACAAAGATATTAGGGGAAAAAAAAGAATTTGCGAATGAAGCAAAGCTCAGTAGATTCCACATGTGCATCAAGATTAGCCTTCCACATAGGAGTTGAACGCGCGATTCCGACACTTGTAGCCAAAGTTATAGCCGAAACACACACAGCCAAAACTGCCCCAATCACGGAATTGGCTCGATTAACATCCGTCTTTATGTTAGTTCACCAATTCGTGATATGCCAAAGCCTTCATGGTGCAATAAGATAGCTCAGTATAATCTAACTCAGGTCCTTCTGCATTATTCACCCCAGGTAGGAACGAACTAGCCCTCAAGTACACGGTAGGGTCAGCCGACTCCACAAAGCAATGACTCAAGTGTTTCACATTGAATACATCAGAAGTCTTCAAGTGACTGGGGAGGCGTAGTCTGTATGCATTATCATTAATCATCTGCAGCACCTGGCAAGGCTTGATCTTTCGCTCCTAGAGTTTGTTGTACTCACCAGCAGGAAAGCGGTCACGAGTCAATACAACACAAACAAAGTCACCCTCATCAAAAAGTGTCTGGCGACGATGGCTGTCGTCCTCGGTCTTGTACTTGGCATTAATCTCCTGAATGGCTCACTTTACCTACTTATGGATAATCAAGAGATGCTCTGCCATCTCGTCAGCTTAGGGATAAACATGCGCAACTTGTGGAACAGGGGCTAAATCAAGTACACCTGATGGGTTTCGACCATAGACAAGATCGAACAAGCTAAAACCGGTCGTCTGATTCTTTGATCTGTTGTAGGTGAATTCAGCTTGAGGTAGTCCCAATTCCCACTTCTTTGGTTTAGTTCCAGCCAAACACCTCTTAAGGTTACCCAAACTTTGATTTACCACTTCGATCTACCTGTTGGTCTGGTGGTGATATGCACTGCTGAAGTTCAACTACGTCCCAAACTTAAGACTCAAATTTTTATAAAAGAGACCAACAAACTTGGTATCACGATTGGATGTGATGAAGCGAGGGACACCATGCAAGCAGACAACTTCCTGAAAGTATAGTGGGTGATGCAGATAGTATCCATAGTCTTCTGACAGGCTATGAGACTACTAACAAGATAGAATTCGAGGCTATCTGGGTAAGAGGGAGGCATAGAACAAAGTCCATGCTGACCTCAAGCACAGGAGCTTCAGGGACAGGTAAGGCAGTGTACAGGCCTGTATTGGTGAGAACTTCTTTAGCCTGCAAGTACACAAAGTAGTGCTCCACAAAGCGAGCAGTGAGAACTTCTTTAGCCTGCAAGTACACAAAGCAGCGCTCCACAAAGTGAGCAACATTACTGGACTGCTTCAGCTAATAAAAGTCAGCAAATATGAGGGTGTACGACTTATCGCCACCAATTTACCCCTCATTATGGATGTAGCTCATGATCTGTTGTTGTAATGAATAATCAAGGAAGCACAACTGCAGGCCACGAAACAGGTAACCGTGATGTAAAATAAAACGGCGACGATCCCCATCGATTACCTCCTAAAGTATCTGCCCGAAGGAGGGATCAGCCGTATACATGTCTGTGAAGGCCTCAAGCCCTGTAGCCTTGGCAATCACTGTGTTGAGGAGTGAAGTGCGATTGCTTAAGGCATCTACTACATGGTTAAGGCTTTTTGCTTGGTGCTTCAAGCTAAAGGTGAACTTATGCATGTATGCCACCCATTTGGCATTCCGTCTCCTCAGTTTGTGCTAGACGTTGATGTACTTCATGGCCTTATGATCGGTGAACATGATGATTGTCTCTAGTATGAGGTAGAGATGCCAATGCTTCAGAGATTTAACTATGAAGTAGAACTCCTGGTCATAGGTGGAATAATTCTTCTTCGACACGGACAGCTTCTAACGGAAGAAGGCTACAAGTCACCCATATTGGATCAAAATGTCGCTAATACCAACTCTAGATGTACCACAGTTGACCTTGATCACCTTGTCAAAGTTTGGAAGTGCTAGAACTGGTACTTCAGTCATCTTTTGTTTAACCAGGTGGAAGCTAGCCTCGGTCTCATCCGTCCACTAGAAATCATGCCCCTTGAGGCACTCTGTGATGGGGCCAATCAACGTACTAAATTCCTAGACAACCGTTGGTAGAACGAGGCCAGTCCATAGAAGCTCCGAACATCTTGCAAGGTCCTCATGCGGGAACACTCCATGATCACATCTATCTTTGACTTATCTGCATAAACACCATCAGTAGACACAACAAAGCCAATGTCACACAAGTGGTGAAAAAGGAAAACTTCTTTTGGTTGACGAACAGGTGCTCCGTTGTCATCATCTTAATGACAACGCGAGGGTGATCAAACTGTAAGGACCTACTTGGGCTATAAATAAGGATGTCATCGAAATAAACCACAACAACTCTCCCTGTAAATGGCCACAAAATCTGGTGAATGAATCGCATGAACGTGCTTGGCGCGTTGGACATCCCAAAAGGCATCACCATCCACTTGTACAATCCTTGTTCTGTCTTGAACGCCGTCTTCTACTCATCTCTAGGCCGTATTCTGATCTGCTAGTATCCGCTTTTCAGGTCAGTTTTTGAGAAGACCATTGAGCAGGATAGTTGGTCCAATATGTTATCCAAGAGGGGAATGGGATAGCGCTACTTGATAGTAATTTTGTTGATTGCTCGGCTATCTACACAAATGCGCCATGAGCCATCCTTCTTTGACACCAACAGGGCTAGAACTGTGCAGGGACTTATGCTCTCTCGGATATAGCCTCTCCTCAACAACTCCTCTACTTGCCGCTGTAATTCTTTTGCCTCCTTGGGACTGAGGTGGTATACCGGTCCATTTGGCAATCTTAATCCTATTACAAGATCTATGTGGTGTTGAATGCTCCTCATATGTGAAAGTCTGGGAGGAAGTTCCTCTTTCATCAAATCCGAGAACTCCATTAGCAACTGCTGCACTTCTACAGGCAAACCTGGATCCATATCCACAGTACTATGTATACAAGGTAGTAAAGCATAGACTACATCTCCCTACATGATCCCGCCTAAAAACCTAGACATGAAAAGCAGGTTAGTCGTATTTGTTACTGGGGTAGGAGGGTTTTCCTCCCAGTGGTGTGCTAATATGATCCTTTTCTCCTTGATGCTAAGGGAATAAGTATTCTTTCTTCCATTATGAACAACACTTGCATCATATTGCCAAGGACGCCCAGTAGTAGGTGACTGGCATTCATTGATATGGCATCGTACCATGCATTGTCAAAGTATCTTCTACTAATGGAAAAGGACATGAGGCATCGCCGATCAACTTTTTCCTTTGTGCCTTTGCTTAACCACGATAGTTTGTAAGGCTTCAGATGATGCTCCATCTTCAACACCAATTTCTGGACACCGTCTTCATACACCATGTTCTCTCAACTTCCGCTATCGATGATCACCTTGCAAACCTTGTGGGCAACTGTGCAGGATGTATGGAAGATGATGGTTCTCAGCCAGTCATCCCCTGAATCTTCCATGGACGCCAGTAGACTCTTGCAAATAACCCGAGTCTCATGGCTATTTCAAATCAACACATCACTATCACCATTATCATCATCCCCGTAATTATCATAAAATGATTCCTTAGTCGCTTCAACCTCGTCTACTTCGTATTCTTTAATTAACATGTTCTTTCCTTTCTAACTAGCTGGTTTTTGACATTCGGTTGACTTATGTCCCTACTTACCACATTGATAACACTGATCAACAGATATAGAACTACCTAACAATGGTTGTTGGATAAGCCAGGGTGCCTAAGGGCGAGCTGGTCGGCTACTCTAATTGCTCCTGACTGGTTTTCTTTTGTTCTACTGCTTTTCAACAGCGAGGGCGTAGTGTTACGCCTTTGAAACAGTCCACAGAGTATGAAGACTTAGGACATCCTGCAATGGCTGGCGTAGACTCACCAGATATCGAGCTACCAGCTGCTCCTCCGTCTCAGATAAATCGTTCCGTAAGACAAGCGGGTAAAATTCCTCCATGTACTCATCTACAGATCTCATGCCCTGCCTCAACGTAAGAAGCCATTGGGACAAGGTTTGGGTGTAACTAAAGGGAGGAAGTGCCCCGTCATCTTCTTCTTCATCTTGTCACAATCAGTGATCTTCGGTTTGCCTAACTTATCTCGTGCACGTCGCAACTACTCCCACCATGCGGATGCTCGACCCTTGAGTTTGATGGTGACCAACTTCACCTTCATACGACCAGGAACTTTCTTATATTAAAAGATTTGCTTTAACTCTTTCAGCCAATCAATGAATCCTTCAGCTTGTAATGACACGAAAGACTCGAATATATCCACCCAAAACCCTAGATCTCTATAACGTTGTTTCTGGTGATCTCAAAATTGGCTACGTTAGGGATTAGGGTTGATGAAAGTGATGTTTGAATCATGATTTGAGGTATCATGATCCTCAAGATCACGCGCCGCCAGACGTTCACTCAACTCCGTGACTTGTCTCCGCAAATCCTCAATCATGAACTCTTGTGTGTCGTGATCATGGTACTTGATCTCCTTGTTCGGACTCCACCCACGATGACCATGACCATGACCTCCGCAAGCCATTGATGCGATCATTCTCCCATTAGGATATTGAAGCTCTAGTATCATCTGATGCCAGATAGGATAGTGATTAACCTGCAGGCGATGGCAACCAAAGGATCACCAAGAAATCATGCAGGAAAAATGATAAAACAGAGAAGAAACTCTCTGAAACTTCGAAAGAAATAATATTATTCATGATTCAATGATCTAAGACCAACTCACTAGCTGGGTTAAATAGCTTGAAAAGGATAATCTTCATACACTATCACCTTATCTAGATTTGCCAAAATTAGAAAATAATTATTCAAAACCTAAATGTATTTAAACTTAAAATTGAAAACAAACCAAATAGTTATCCAAAACTCTAGATTAAACTGGACTCAAATCCTATCCTAATTTGGCATAGGAAGTATTACCAAAAATAGAGAAAAATACCGAAAAACAAAGATATGACGGGGTAAACAGAAGAATTGGCTGATGAAGGAAAGGATCACTGAGAAAATATTATTAGATTCCGTATGCGCATCGAGACAAGCTTTCCAGATTGGGGTTGAACGCGCGATTCCAACTCTTGTAGCCAAAGTTATGGCCAAAAAACTGAACGGCACCTGAAACTGTCCTAAATGACGGAATTGGCTTGATCACCTTCCGCCTTTAAGTCGGTCTTCCAATTTGTGATATGCAAAAGCCTGCATGGTGCAATTAGATAGCTCAACATCATCTGACTCGGGTCCACCTGCATCACCAGTTCACCTCAAGCTTCCTTTCCCATCCCTTATATCCCATATTACGGGTCTCTTTAGCATCCTTTGAGATACTTAACTGCGTTTTCCCTTTGTCTGTAGCTTTGATCCTCACCCTCTAAAGCGGGGGTTTGAACAAGTTGCATTCTCATTTACCCTTTTCACAGCATAATGCTTTCTTTGTGTCATTAGCATCCCCTAAGTGTGGCACACCTTCCTCAGGTCTCGATGTGAAATTTCTCTTTGCTTGTGCGTCGATCGTCGTGTACTTCGACGAGCAGCGTCTGTAGTCCATCTACATAATGCTTTCTCCTCTCAAGCCACCACTTCACCAGCACTGTTGTAAAGTTTAGATCTTCTCATCAAGGACTTGTTCTCACTAGCATCTTTAGAGCTTCATCGTCCTTCTTGTTCTCAGTTCCATCTCGCGTAGCGGTTGAAGTAGCCATGCCGGAGATACCCCTCGGTCACACCATCACCATCTCTTTCACATAATAGTTCTTTCAGGATTATTGTTTCTGCAAATCAATTTCTCTTCTTTTTTCATATATCTTTGTACTGATTAAGTATATGAAATTAGGATAGGATTTGAATCCGTTTTAATCTAGGATTTTTAGGAGTTATCTGATTTGTTTAGAGTTTTAAATTTAGATAAGTTTAGTTTTAAATAATAATTTGCCAATTTTAGCAAATTTAGATTAGATGATAAGGTTTCTAGGTTAGTCTTTTGAGGCTATTTAACCCGTGGGTTAGTTTTTCATTATTGAGTTTTGAATAAAAGTATTTTCTTGAATTTCAGAGTATTTTCTCTTGTTTTTTTGGTTCTTCATTTATTCTTCCTTGTTGTCTTTTAGATCCGGCGAGCCCGTGGGTTTATCGCTACCCCGCCTGACATCATTCTTTAAGTGAGTTCAATTATGAATAGGGTGTAGCGGTAGTAGTTGATGTTTTGGGATACAAGCTTTCGCCGAGGTTGGTGGTCTGATGGCTCTGACGGGTCTGGGCCTTCCGTTAATCAAGCTACCTTCCCCTGCAAAATTGAAAAATCTAGGGGTTTCTTTCCCCCAAACCATCCGACTCTCAAGTTAGTTAGGTTGAGAGTTTCTTTGAGTGAGAGAGAAAGAGTTGGTCCTCGTGGAAGATAAAGCTCTACCTTTTTACCTGGATAGCCGCTCTTAGGCTGCCTATCGTACATGTCTCTCCTCTACTATATGCCAGGTTTCGCCCCGACAGGCCCCCATGTTGGGCACCCTTTCTGCTGGGTGCGGCGCCTGCAATATGCGACGCATGTCCCTGGTGGTAGGACTGTGCTGGTGTGCCGTTTGAGGGATGGGAAGGGGATCTCACGCTCGTATCTTGATCCAGCCTTCCCTTCGCAGGGTCTTCCTGATTAGCACCACATGGAAAAAAGGGTTTCCCCTTAACAAATTCAGTGTTAAACTTCAAGAAAGGACATTATGGAGTTGTCCTTCAAAAGCAATAGGGGAACAAGATTTGCTTTGTTAATAGACATAAGGCATCATGGATTTTCATGCATACTTTAATTGAATTAATGTATATTTGAAAAGAAGTAAGGTCATTACCAGTATTTAATTAACATGTATATAGTTAGGAGTATGATCTTAGGGTTCTATTATTATGCTATATATAAGAGAGTTGTTGGCTTGCGAAGTTTTGATCTTGTCTAAATTAGGATAGTCTTTAAACAAAGGAGAGGTCAGTAAGTGATACTTGTTGTACAGTAGGTTTATATGCCAATCTAGAAGATTTCAGTGCACTAAAAAAAGTTTTTTTTTCAAGTATATATCCATATTAAAGTATATATAACCAATAGAAACACCGTCGAGATGTGGTTTGAACCCCCAACCTCTCTTCGAGAGGGTGGGTGGGCTAACTAACTTTCCGTGTGAAGGTTGGTTAACTCCCTAATTTGTTAATATTTCCAAAAATTTGAATTTATGAATGCATCCATTTATAAACATTGCTATCACATTGTATGATTTCTTAAAATATGGAAGTTATGTCAATTAAAACATATAAGTTTTTGGGTTTGT
Organism: Dioscorea zingiberensis; assembly: GCA_026586065.1. Classification (NCBI taxonomy): domain Eukaryota; kingdom Viridiplantae; phylum Streptophyta; class Magnoliopsida; order Dioscoreales; family Dioscoreaceae; genus Dioscorea; species Dioscorea zingiberensis. The sequence goes on along the minus strand of CM048827.1, from coordinate 14,650,660 downwards.
AAATAGTGGTTTATGATTGAGCTTTTATTTTGATGTCATCAACTAGTGATTGCATGAAGAAATGACATGACCATATAATTTTTTATCTTCTCCCTACTTTTGCTCCGCCAAAGAGAGAGGTTTCGCTTTAGGCACTCGATTTGTTCAGGACAAGTAATTTGATCAAAATCTTTGTAATTATCTCTAACAGAGAACATGTCGATCAAATGACTTCCAATTAACTTCTTCATTGCCATAGTTTCATGTAAATGTTGATCACTACGTATGTCTCCGAAGCTCCTTATCCTGCAAAATTTTCTTATGTTGGTTTATCTATTGCAAATAGTCGGGGATCTTGGCAGTATGAAATCAAGGTAAAATAGATGTGTAAATAAATACTTGAGAATAATCACAATTTTTATGTCTTGTAAAAAGCATTATGATTTGTTCTTTTACATATGATGGATTAACAATTTTGGGTTATTACTAAATCAAAAGGGAAATTCACCATTAAGAATGGTATACAAGGAAACTATTATGTTCATGGTTGGGTACATGGTTTTATTGGAGATTATCTTCACAATGAGCTTATTAACATTTCTCCTATTAAATTTAACACTTATTTTTTTGGCACTTCTCTAGATGTTTGAGGATTTACTTTCAAACTTGAATTTTTGGTTTTTTCATCCCTTAGGTTTAGAAGTAGAACTTGGCAATCTGACTTTCAATGCACCTTGAGATGGTCCGAATGTATTGAAGATTGGCTTCCCTGATCAAACAATAATCTGCGGCCTTCTGTGTCCCAAATGCTAGTCCTATGTAAATTATCAAATTGTTTATTAGTGGTCTTGAAAAGTAAAAGCTTTGGATGTGTCTTCAGTTGTTTAGAGATAAATTTTTGATAGACTAATTTTTTGTCATTATTAGGTTCAAACAATATGTTCTATGGGATCGATACACAGATTTGCATCTTACTTCTAATCAAATTTTCATGGTAGGAGTTAAGGATCCTAAAAGTGATTTTTTTTTGGCTCATGTAAATAGGTATGATGAACTTAATACCATTAATCTATGGATGTACACTTTAATTCATGCTCAATTATGCCATATGAAATTTGCATAAAAGAGTTAGTCTCCTACTACTTGGTAGATAAAATTCAATCTAAACACAGTAACTAGCGGAATATACAAATTGAGAATCTCAATTGTTGCGTTAAACTATTTTGACCTTTTGGTGAATGTGCGAAATTACAAATTACTATTATCAGCTCGATTAACAATTTTAATTAATCATAATATTATCATCCACAGATACAAATTAACAATCCAAATTATGCTCAGCTAGTGTTTGAATTGTATAATTTTGGAGATGATGCCATAATTGTTCTCCATGGAATCCATGGCTTGTAGCAGTTATTTATCATTGATGTGTACTCATACTTATTAGTACAAGGAGACAACACAGCCTATCTCAAGAAAGCAATGTCTAGAAATGCATTTGTTGGCTTGTTGTATGATTATCTTATGCTTGAAGCTCCTGTATCTGCTGAACTTGAACTCCATTGAATTGTATTTATAGTTTTAATGTTAAATTGAAAATAATAATAAGATTTTTTTTTTTTTGGTCAATTGAACTCACCTGTAATGAAGACGAGAAAAAAAACTAAAATACATCTTGCCAACTTTGGTGCAAAAGGTAGTGCTCCCCTTAATGCTCGATCTCTCGGTGCACTCACAATCCCTTCTATTAAGGTAGTTCTAATATGAAAAGGTGTTTGCTTCTTCGCTTATATGAACCTATTAAATACTAGGGCTGTCGCAACGTAAGCATTCAATGTAATGAATACACTCAATAGATCTTAATCCAGCTTCAATTAGTCAAACAAGTAAAAGATACTGTCATACATTAAACCTAACCAAAGAGTATATAAATACCCAAGTATCTAAAGAGTTAGTTCCTCAGTAAAGATGAACACGAAGACAATACAAAATTTAATACAAAATAAAGCATATGAAAGGAATACGTCGTTCCCTCCACTATTGGTGAGGACTATTCTTGTAAACTCCCTAGCTACTCCGCTGCCCAGAGACGCACTTTTCTCTACTGTTTTGTCCTCAATGAATGGAAGGATAGGTGAGGATGATGAGAGTCTCCAAGGGTGCAGAATGGAATTAGGAGAGGCCCTCCATAACCCTAATCTTCAATATTTATAGTCCTAAATGTCATCAGGGATCAAAATACAGCTTACGAGGCACTTAGGTTCAATCGGATCGACATTACTTGATTGGGGCCTTATACAGACGGGACTGTTTATAAGCAAACGGTTCGGCTTAGTGTTGTGAATTGCTTTCTCTCGAGATAGATGCCTCGTCCACACTATGGACGGGCCCGTCTTCAGCTCCAGTCCATTTGCCTTCTAGATGGACGGCCTCATCCATGCTTTGGGCGGGTCCGCTCTTTGTTCAGATCTTTTTTCCTTTGATTAACTTCTATATAGATGACCTTGTCCATGGTTCGGACGGGTCCATCTAGCTTCAACAAGTAACATCAGACGGTTCATGAGAAGGTCGTTTTCATCGCCCGTCGCGGTCATATAGCAATTCAGAGAAGAACTCGCGCATCCTGTATTCCAGACGGGACCACCTGCTACCAAATAAAACAGTCTTGATCTTCGTTTTAGTTTTCTTCGCTCTAATTTGTTTCAAATCCTGAATTTTTCATTAAATTGCCTCGGTATGTCTTGTTTCACAAAAAGAACACATTTTAAGTACTGGTGGGCTACAATTTATCACGATTACAAATATGCTAATGGAATATAGTAAAGTGAACACTTATCAAACATCCCCAGATATAAGCGTCTCTTTGTCCTCAAGAATATGAAATAAAAAACTAAAGGAATGATAAGTGTTCAACCTTTAGCTAAGGAGAAGTTAGTTCAGCTCTACTCTAAGTTTACCATCAACATGTGTATTCTCCTACTTTAACTCAAGATTTAGATTGATGCTTGACTTGTTCAATATAGCTCTAGACATAGCTTGTTCACTCTATATGCAATGTTTCTAAGGACTTAGAATAATAGGCATACCGTTAGTGGAATAAACTTTTAATCAACTCTTTTCTTTTTTTTTCTTTTTTTTTTTACTCCAGTAGGGCATCCCTAATGGATCCAACTTTTAGTGTAAGCAAAGATGAACATAGATTGTAAACCTCCCTTTCTAAGGGATGGACATACTACCAAGGCACTGGAACACCCAACTACCCAGAAGGGTATAACTATACATACATGCGCTAAAACTCACAAGGGATTATTCGGCTTGAAGGACACTCTTATTAGGAGCAAGAACCTCGAGCTAACTTTATCACCAGGAGTAGAGGAGCACTATCTTTGTTTTGATTCTCATAGTCTCTATGTACATTGCTCATTTATTCTGTCACGAAAACACTTATAAGGGCTAAAGTTTGCACTATTGTCTTGAAAACACTTGGAGCAATTAAAAATAATACTTAACAATCTAAGTCATGAGAGACATGGCAATTGTTTATCTAATGTCTCTAAACAATATAGTTGTAAAAAAGATTTGCTCTAAGTATCTATGATGTTTTATATAAGAATCTAAAAAAAAAAATTATTTCTACATGGTATGCACTAAGAAAAAAAAATTTGAATTAAATTTCTTGACTACTCATTCATCCAGATACTTAGGATTTTGTAATGAATTCAAAAGCTACACCTACTCGATCCCCATACTTAAAAATTTTATTCTCCTCAATGCAAAAAATAGAGCATGTAATTGACATAACAATAATAAACAGGGGAAACAGGTAAGCTGAGACTTCCCCATTTCACGAAGATGATTTCCAAAGTACACTTGTGATCTCGGGGAAGTCTGCTTTGGTAAAAAATTGGGCAATCTCATGACTTGTGGAGCACGGGGGGAATCAATACTGCTCAAGAAAAAGAGAAATATCATAAAGTCTGAAAAACACTAAAATACTAGAGCAAAATAAGTGAAAATCAGTAGGGTAGGGATAGGGCCTTGAATACCGAGACAAAACATGACATGTCTTGACACAAATACACATAGACTACTCCTCCTCAGGAGAAGCCACTGGGGTAATCAGAGTGAATGGCCTAGTAGATACTAGTGCTAAAGTTTGGGAGCGAAACATAACATTTAGCTAGTGAGTGTCAGCATGCATCTGTATTGCGTCCCCTTCAATCACCGTAAGTCCTCACGGGTCAGCTCCGGAAGATGTTTCTTGTCTGGGGTATGGCTTGGGTTGGAGTTGGAGGTGTGATAACTATGCGCTCCTCCTCGTGGGTAATAGTTTTATCGCTATTTGGTCGCTGGATGACGATGTACTCACGGTTAGTCCATGTGATGAACCTTATCGGTATGAGTTTGCTAAAGTTTAGAGGTTCTATAGTATGAAGTGTTGGCACTCTTAGTTTCTTACAAAGTAGTCCGATGCCTCTGATCAATCGCATGATATAGGGCCCTTCGGATATGGCACTCATTTGGGTGCGCTGCCCATGGGGTACTATGAAATCGGTGAGAAGATATCTAAGTTTGATGGGGTATCGTCTGACGATGCTGAACAACATGTATAAATCGGTGTGGGTGATGACCTCCTTACTACTGTCTCTGCTGCTTAGGTGCGGCTGAGTACGACATGGATGTAGTGAAGGGCATGTCGCTTAGGATGGATGCCTTTTGGGAGCCATTGTTCCCATCATGTGTAATTTCTTTCCAGAAGTTGGCGTAGGACATATCTATAATGAATCCTACTGCTAGATTGGTATATATTGCCATCCTTGTGAATTCTTGATCATAGACCCCCATGTATATGCTGAACTCGTCATAGGCCAGTTGATGCAGCACCCGAGATAATTGAAAGGTAATTGCTATCAACCTCTTCTGAGTGAAGCGGCTTTTATAATGCACGAAACTAGGCCAGCTATTAATTGAAAGGTAATTGCTATCAACCTCGAGTATCACATCTTAGTAAACTAGGCCAGCTATTAATAGTATCCGGTCCCATCCCCAACCGATATGAGGTCCAGCACTTGATTCGCTAGACTGATCTCTTACACTACACCCTAGTGTATGATTCGTGTAGGACAGAAAGATTGTGTCACCAACCTATTGCAGCGCTCCTTGAACTGCGGAAGAAGAAGCTGTGGACTATCACTACGCTTGGGTTTTGGTTGCCCAGATGTTTCTTTCTTCTTTGTTGTCATTCTGCAAAATGTAGCAGATAAAGATAATAGTAACCTAGAATAGCCCTCTAATAGATCCAGACGGGATTGTGTAACTATGAGAGTTATCTGTCTGAGCCTGGCTAAACTAGAGAGAGATCCTGGTCTTTGGTCTCCCATCTAAGGTGTTCTACACCTCGAATTTGTATGATTAGGGGGTGAATTGCCCCTCATAGAGTTGAACTCGGTTGGGAGTGTATATAATCAACCCTAACAACCTGATGCCTACCCTTAACCCTAGATTCCAAAAATCGACAAGAAAAATTCGTGCAGATTAGGTATGCAGATCATACCTGAAGTGTGATGCTTGAACGCAGAGGGTTTTGACCTAGTTATGTGTAAGCGGGCAGTATGAGAGTAGTGAAAGAAGATAAAAGGAGGGCTGGGGATAACTAAGGATCAGTATATATATAAAGCTAATGAAGGGGTATATGTCCGCGCCACTCGGGCAACCCAATATAAGTAAACAAACAATATCGTTTATGTGGTAGACAGATTCGTTCGACGTGACATCTATGCTGCAGACCTCGACGACCCTATCAATAAGTTAGGCGGGGTTGTCCTCACTATGCTGCCATGATCCTAAAGACTGGACGACCCAGTCTAGGTATCCGACGGGCTCCTACAAGTTATTTCTCTCAAAGGCTGAGTTTAGATGGGTCCGTCTGGGTATCAGATAGAACCGTATGATTCATCCCTAGTGATCTGTATCCTCATCTCGGTTCTAGCTCTTAGACTATTAGAAATCATAATTCAAGAACTGCATTGAGGATGAAAACCTTATTCTGATGCGTAGAATTGAGGATCATTCTGATGCGTAGAAATGAGGATCATTCTGCATGATGGATCAAAGATTCTATATACTTATTCAAACCTAAAGAGTTAAACCTGTAATTAACTAATGTATGGAAATTACTGAAAGACTTGCGTTGCCTCCCAAGAAGTTCTTGTTTAACATCACGAGCTTGACATACCCTTTTATTTACCTTATGGTGGTCTTAATAGATGAAGCCTCTTAGCGGTTTCGCAGGGAGCATTCCCCTCATGATATAATTTCAATCTATGCCCATATACATTGAATGTGCCTTTTTTTGCATGACTTATTTGTACTGCTCTCTGCGGATGAACTTGCTTTACAGTAAGGGTCCTGACCATCTAGAACGCAATTTGCCTGAAAAGAGCTTGAGTTTGGAATGAAACAACAAAACTTTATCACCTTCTTTGAACTAGTTTCGTAGGTTTATTTGATGGTCGTGCGTTGATTGGTTCGTTCTTTGTACAATTTTGAATTCTAATAAGAAATGAACCTCCATTCATCTAGTTCATTTAGTTGGAGCTTACTTTTTTCACCTATAAGGGAGAGGTCACAGTTTAAAAATTTGGTTGCCCAATAAGCTTTCTGTTACAGTTCCACTGGTAGATGACATGCCTTCCCGTAGACCAGTCGGTAGGAGGTGCTACCTATGGGCATCTTGTATGTTGTGCGATATGCCCATGAAGCATTATCCAATTTGTCAGACCAATCTTTTTGGTGATATGCCAATGTCTTCTCTAAAATGCGCTTCAGCTCCCTATTCGACAATTCTAGCTGGAAGTTGGTCTGGGGATGGTACGAAGTGGAGGAGCAATGCACAACCCCGTATCGCTTAAGAATTTTTATGTACTGGGTGTTGCAGAAATGAGTCCCTCGATCACAGATGATGGCCCTAGGCATGCCGAATCTTGAAAACAGCTTCTCTAAGAACTTGATCACGCTTCCGGCATTATTTGTGGGTAGTGCTTGTCCCTCCACCCACCTCGAGACATAGTCGACGGCGACAAGTATGAATTTGTTACCATCGGAGTTCGGAAACTCCCACGAAGTCTATACCCCAAACATCAATTACTTCGCATACCTGGATTGAATTTAGTGCCATCTCATCCAGGTGTAAAATATTTCCTAAGGTCTGGAATTGTCACACTAGCGAAGAAATTTTTGAGTATCCTGGAATAATGTGGGCCAGTAAAATCCTGCATCATGAACCTTCCTCACTGTCCTATTTACACTATAGTATCCCCCAATCGGTCGTGCATGACAATGATCCAGAATTTTACATCCCTCTTCTTTGGGCACCTTCTAACTACTTGATTAGCGCAAACGAGAAATAAATACGGGTCATCCAAAATGTAGTGTTTCAGATCGTCATAGAATTTCTTCATTTGAAAGTAAATATAGTTTTTGGGGGGTATCCTGCCAACAAGATAGTTTGCATAGTCTGTGAACCAGGGTGGTTCATACTTCTTACTCAATACATGTAGTTCCTTGTTTACCGCCTGTATGCTATACAGATGTGCCTCTGGGAAGGATTCATTAATGTCCCCATCATTTAAATCTATTTGTGGATTTTCTAGCCTCGAAAGATGATTTGTAGCCAGATTTTTTGCGCCTTTCTTATCTGTAATTTCCAAATCAAACTCCTGCAATAACAAAACCCAGTGAATCATTCGCGGTTTTACATCGGCCTTGGTTATAAGATAAAGCAATGTAGAGTGGTCAGTATAAGCTACAACTTTAGATAGGACCAAGTAAGAGCGGAATTTATCAAAGGCAAACACTATCGCTAGAATCTCCATTTCTGTTGTTGTGTGATTTCCTGTGCGAACGTCAAAGTCTTGCTAGTGTAATATATAGGTTGAAAGTGCTTATCCTTCCGTTGACCCAACACTGCCCCTACATCGTAGTCACTTGGGTCGCACATTAGTTCGAACGGTAGACTCCAATCTGGTATGATCATGATTGGGCCTTGAGTGTGTTTTTCCTTCAGAGTAGTAATAGTAGCTAAACATTCACTCTTAAAGTCAAATGGGGTATCCTTTTCAAGAAATTTCGTTAACAGTCTAGCGATTTCGGAGAAATCCTTTATAAAATGTCTATATAATCTCGAATGTCTTAAAAAACTATATTTAGCCTTGACTAAATAGGTGGTGGTAGCTTTTCAATCGTCTCGACTTTTGCTGTATCCACCTCATTACCCTTGTGTGAAATCTTGTATCCAAGGACTATTCCTTCCCTTACCATGAAATGATATTTCTCCCAACTGAGTACTAAATTGGTCTCCTTGCATCTAGCTAATACTTTTTCAAGTTTGTTGAGATATAGATCAAACGAATCTCTAAAGCCGAAGAAATCATCCATAAATACTTCCATTATATCCTCCACATATACTCCTCGAAAATGGCCATCATGTATCGTTGGAAGGTGGCGGGTACATTGCATAATGCAAAGAGCATACGGCGATACACAAAGGTACCATATGGCTAGGTAAAGTTGGTCTTCTAATGACCCTCTAGGGTTAATGGGAATCAAGTACCCAGAGAAACCATCAAGAATTTAGTAATTGGAATGCCCTCCTAACTTCTCAAGCATCTGGTCAATTAAAGGTAGTAGAAAATGATCATTCCGAATGGTGTCATTCAGTTTCCTGTAATCAATGCAGACCCGCTACCTAGTCACCGTCCTAGCGGGGATCAACTTATTTTTACCATTCATTATTACTGTCATTCCTCTCTTTTTCGGCATTTTCTGTACGGGGCTGACCAAGACGCTTCCTAAAATGGGGTAGATCACCACGGGATTGAGAAGCATGATAACTTCAGATTTTACTACTTCCTGCATATTTGTGTTGAGCCTCCATTAGGACTGGACTAACGGCTTATAATTATCTTCCATCAGAATTTTATGGGTGCAAAATGATTGGTTAATGCCTTTTATATCAGAAATCTTCCATGTTATTGCCTTCTTGTGCCTCTTATGACATGCAGTAATTTCTTTCTCTGCTCGATGGATAAGTCTGTAGCAATGATAATCGACAACTTCGAATTATCTCCGAGAAAGGCATACTTAAGATGTTTGGGGAGTTCCTTCAGCTCTAGCTCTTGAGCTTCATCAATGGATGATTTCATCCTCTTATTATTTTCAGCAGCACTTCATCGAGCTCCTTGTCTACTCCCAAAACTTCATAGTTTTCCAAGTCTTGATTTGTACTAAAATCCTCCTTTTGCATATTCTGCATATTTGTTTCTTCTGGTGTTTCCATATTGCATAATGAGTAAAAGAGTACGGACGATTCCATCCAGATACAGATGGTTGCGTCGGGAATATGAAATATTACCATGTCATTAAGTTTCCCTTCAACTTTCTCATGTGTATAAGAGGAGTGGATTGGTTCCTCTATCCTGCCAAATCAAGCCTTACATCATATACTCCTCTTATTTTGTTCTCCTTCCAATCAATATCCATAGGATCCGCCAAAATGGCCATACATTGTTTGTGTCATAAATGAGCTGAAAGCATGTATATAGTTGAGCAACTCTAGGAGATTTTGCTCTCGATATATAAATTCACTGAGGATCTTCTGCCAACTGATATCTTATAAGGTAGCCATGTGATCCCAGCCTCCCAGTACGCCACATGATAGCATTCCTCCCATCAAAGTATGAAGCATTCTGCACATGATTCCTCATCGCGGCAACTCGGTGCAGGTACTCTTTATAGATAGATTCAAACTATTCATTTATAATCTATTCGTTTGTTATCCATTTGTTCACTTCCAATAGTTGCTCCATGTCGGCTACAAGTTTATATTACGCTATTGCTCAATCCCTCGCGATACAAATATAGAGATTGATTAGAAGGAGAAGCAACTGATTCAAACAACAGATAAGAATAAAGAATGAAATGCTAAAGGAAGAAAGATAAAACTAAAAACCTAAAACTAATGGTTAAAGTAGTAACCTCCTAGTTTTCCTAGTAGTCTAAAGTCCCCGGCAACGGCGCCAAAGACATGATCATCGCCAATCCTACCGGAAGTGCAGGGGTCGGACAAGTAATATAATGGACTAAGAAGTCGTGTATCAAATCCTCACGGACTATAAGAAACACTAGTGGTGGTTGTTCATCTACTATCGAAACTAACAAGAGATTTGGTGTTTACTAGCCTAATTAATGAATTTAGAGAAGAGAATTCTGATCCTAGTTAAGTGAAGAATAGGGTGAAATTACAGGACAATCAGTCAAGAGAAAAGACACTCCGGCATAAATCCCTCTTGGGTTCTCAATACAAGATACAGACAATACCTTCTACCTGTTAATTGAATTGGATTTGACCAAGGATTCCTAATTTGCTTTCAAACCCTCTTATGAGGTGAATTACTAACCTAGTGATAACACTATAATATACTTTATGGAATCTGCGTCCTGGAAAGATTATGGGAATATGACATGTGAAAGAGTCACTCTCCTTAATGCCCAATTTCTTGGTGCACTCACAATCCTTTCTATTGAGATAGTTCTAATACGAGGAGGCGTTCGCTTCTTCCCTCATATGAACCTATTGAATACTTGGGCTCTCACAACGTAAGCATTCAATGCAATGAATACTGTCATGCCCCGACCAAGATCTCGGGCCTCGAGCACGTGTACAGATCGACCGTAACCAAGTAGAGGCGCACCTCACTCGGATACAAGGCCCATGTAATTAAGAACATACAACATATAATAAGCAAATAATCCAAATAACATGATAAAATCCAGAGTACTACAGCCGAATTAAAATAAGGGTTCAATCACCTTACATAAGTCAAGGCCCTAAAAGGGTCCTACAATTAAGTCTCATACTCAAAGAAAACATGCGGTCCTCGAACCTCTTCAAAAATATCTCAATCCCTCACGCTGCTACAGAATCCGAGTCGCCTACTCCTAAGGATCTAAAAAAGAAGAGGGAAATAAGTGGATGAGCCTTCAAATAGAAAGCTCAGTAAGCAACCTGCAGGGATCATAATAAACACAAGATGACAATAGATAAGTCTAGAATGAGCACATCATCTAATCATCAAGATAAGCCAAGCAAGTGTGGACCGCGCCACGTACTATCCAAACTCTAGAAGTCGCAAACCTAACACAAGGAATCTAACAAAGGTAGGAACTCCTAACACTATGACAACAAACTCAAAGAAGCATTCCCCTCGTCACCATCTACCACCATTGACTAGAAACGACCCTCACAGTCGAGTCGGTAGTGTTACCTCTCGTATGTGTCGCATTAATCAAGTAGCTTAATCAATCCCACGCATTTGACCGAGAACCAGAGTATCCTTCCTTTGGTATGGAAAGCCCGAACAACAAGGTGTCCTCGGCCCTGGACATTCCACAACAGAGCCCCCATGCTCCATTGATCCGGGCGGAAGAATAGAACTAAGCTGGCACACACCTACCTGACGAGCACACAAGTTCACATGTGCCCATGGTCAAATGCCGGTCAACTGTGGGCATGCCCAGTGAGTATTCTCTCAAGCATATCAACCATACACATATAACAAGAAAAAGTCCAGTTATCAACTATGTATATGTAATCGACAAAGAGATCCTCGAAGCAAATAATACGACATGCTAGATCATAGCAAACAACTAAGACAATCATGCTCGTAACCGGGTAGGAACAAGCCAAGAGTAACATACCTCAACCAGAGATGTCTGGAATCACACAAGGCTTCCTCCCAGCGTGTCTCTACACTTTATGTCGGTATCTGGTAACAGAGTTTGTCAGCAATGTAATCTCTAATAAACCCTACATACCTAGATGCACAAGTATGTTCCACTGATCAGTCATAGTCTACTCAAACGACTCATCTAATTTGTTGGTCATGACTTCACCTAGCCTTTCTTGTATTCAAATGTTCGTTTATCATTTAATGACAGAACCCAACTATTCAACAAATAAATTACTGTACTTTAGTTGTTAGGATTCTCCATTGTGGCTTTGGAGACTTGGGTTCAAATTTCCATAAAATTTTATTTACTTTTCTTTTGTAGTTCACCAACCAACTTCAAATTTGGTTAAACATAACCCATTTGTTTCCATCCATTCCTTGATCAATTTAGCCCCTTTAAATTGGATTTGACCCTTTAAATCGACTGGGCTGAACGTTTAAGTTGGCACTTGGTTAGACCCACCAATTTATTTTGAGTAGATCAAACATAACCCATTTTCCTTTAAATTTGGGCTTATCTCCCAAATTGACTAACCTAACCTTTCATATAGTTGAGTTTGAGTTCATTACCAATTAACCGAGCCCAAAAATTTAATACTCATCCTTCTTTCAATACATTAATCCATTTTGATCATTTGAACAGGGTTAGACACAATCTAAGCCTTGCGATCTAATCAGACTTTTTAGTCTTATCAAATCAAATATGTTTAAAATCCTACTCTTAACTTATGGACCTGGTTTCCTTTCCAAAATCAGGTGGTCAATAGATGGTTGGGTTCAACCATGGTCCAACCTAAAGAATGGCAACTCACCTCTATTTTCCCTTCTCTCTTCTCTTCCACTATAAGTTCACGCATCTTTTGACCTACTAAGGTAAACTGGAGCAACCTCACAGACCTACAACCTCTCTAATTTTCTCCATTACATGCAAGAGTGTAAGATCATTGTGAACCTTGTATTATGTTATGTAAGTAGGGTAAGTTTATCTACTGATTATGGTACAGGAGATCATGGATCTTTTGTTATTAATTTACTGTCATTCATTCATGCATGCCCATGCCTTAATCACAGAGTCATCTACTTAACATCTTAATCAGACCAACTAATGGACCATCTATACTAAACCAGTGAACTGTGAACCTATATAGGTATTCAGGAGCAAGACACTCACCGGAGTAACTGGCAGTGCGATGAACTTCCAAGAGGTGAGCTCTTGATGATTCCCAGTACTCGGCCTTGTCACGGTGGAGTGGCATAGCTCCTGTTCTACTGGTCAGAGGGTTCACGACTATTGGCACATGTTAATCAGAGCGGTTATACACTCTCCACGCTGCAACCACCGGGCCAAGCCCACTATCTTTAGGGTTCAATGGTACCTACCTGAAATGAAGGCTGTTGGTGGTGCTTTCCCGGTCGTCGAAAACACAGAGATGGGGGAACAGGGGTCCAGAATACTATGATAGTGGCTTTACTCATACTGGTATCGACGGCAATCGTTTCCTTGCTTCTCTCCCCTCTGGCGCATCGAAACAGATTTGCACCGCCTCTCTTCTTCTTGGTTGCTCTCATCGTGCGGAGATGTTGCTATTAGGGTTTTGGGTGCCTTCTCTCTTATAGTGGACGGCGGGGAATTTGGTTAAGCTGCGAGATCCCTTTGATAGGGGAATCAGACGTGCAAGATCTCCTCCTGGGCATATCCGGCCGACGATGATCGTGAAGAAGATAGGATCTATGCAGTTGCGTTGTTCGCTGGCAAAGGAGAGACGCTCTCTGCCCTCTTATATGGCATCCACATGAGGCCGCATCATGCATGGCATCAAACGGCAGTGAGTACGCCAATGTGCCTTAGATCCCGATTTTTTAGATGAACGATTGTGATTGACTAGCGATGAATTGCTCAACAAACACCTTGTGCCTCAAACTTAACCGCTGATCCCTGATGAACTGGCACGATCTGCCCGCACGATGGAGAGATGTGCAGCTTTGCTTTAGGGTTACGGATGAACAATTGGATGGCAATTTTGTGCTCCAAACTTACGCCACCCCTTGAGATCAATGGTGTGGATTCCTTTACTTGACGAGACTCGATGGAGGGCTAGGATTGATATTGGTGCCTCGAGCTTAAGGCACCATCTCAAGGTCTTTTATTCCCCACCGTTGATTTATTACATTGCATGGTTTTTCATCCACTTATGCACATACACCCCCATATTTTCCCAGGTTATATTCAGGTCGTTGTGAGAGAGAGACACTTCCGGTTCAGTCCTCACCTTACTTGAAATTTCATCTAGGTCCCTAGCAACCCCCAATTAACCATAATTAGTGCATTAGTCACTTTAGTTCATCTAATTCAAATATGGGGACTTTTTTTAATTAATTAATTAATTAATTAAAAACAATTAGAAACCTTTTATTTCATAAAAATCATGGATTTCACAATTGCACTCCATAGATCTCAATCCAACTTTACTTAGTCAAACAAGCAGAAGATGCTGTCATATATTAAGCCTGACCAAAGAGTTCATCAATACCCAAGTATCTAAATAGTTAGTTCCTCATTAAAGAGGAACATAGAGAAAATACAAAATTCAATACAAAATGAAGAACATGAAAGGAATACGTCGTTCCCTCCATTGTTGGCGAGGACCGTTCGCGTATACTCCCCTGCTGCTCCACGCCTAGCAATACTCTTTTCTCTACTATTGTGCCCTCGATGAATGTAAGGATGGGTGAGGATGATGAGAGCCTCCAAGGGTGGTGAATGGAATTAGAAGTAGCCCTCCATAACCCTAATCTTAAATAATTATAGTCCTAAATGCCATTACGGATTAAAATACAGCTTACGAGGCACTTATGTTCAATCATATCAACATTACTGAATTGGGGCCTTATACAGATGGGACCGTTTATAAGTAGACGGTTCCATTTGGTGCAGTGAATTGCTTTCTCTCGAAATAGACGCCTGGTCCTTACTTCAGACAGGCCCGTATTCTTCTCCAGTCCATTTGCCTTCTAGATGGACAACCTTGTCCATGCTTTGGATGGGTCCATCCTCTGTTCGGATCTAATTCCTTTGAATAACTTCTATATAGATGACCTTGTCCATTGTTTGGATGGGTGTGTCTAGCTTCAACAAGTAGCTTCACACTGTTCGTGAGAAGGTTGTTTTCATTACCTGTCTGGTTCACTTAGCAATTCAGAGAAGGCCTTGCATGTCCTGTGTTCCATATGGGATCTCCTGCTAGGAG
Organism: Dioscorea zingiberensis; assembly: GCA_026586065.1. Classification (NCBI taxonomy): domain Eukaryota; kingdom Viridiplantae; phylum Streptophyta; class Magnoliopsida; order Dioscoreales; family Dioscoreaceae; genus Dioscorea; species Dioscorea zingiberensis. The sequence continues at coordinate 14,635,644 of CM048827.1, read as the reverse complement.
ATAGAACCGTTTTGATATTCTTTTCAGCTTTCTTCTCTCGAATTTGATTTTAATCCTGAATTTTCCATTAAATAGCCCCTGTATGTCCTGTTTCACAAAAAGAACACATTTTAAGTACCGATAGGCTACAATTTATTAGGATCACATGCTGAGTGTATACTAATATAATAATGAAATATACTAAAGTCAACACTTATCAAGTATCAAGACTAATCAAGGATTCAATACTGCTTTTGCCAATGCTCTAAGATGAAAGTTAATGGTTGTTGAAGAACCTTGTTGGTCTAGTCTTTATGAGAGTCCCCCTCGATACTTCACTTCTCCTTGTAATTAGGGAAATCTATAATTCATGCTTACACGTCTTCTGTATTTGTATGTTGTAAAATCCTAGATTTTACTAGAATAAATGAAATTTAAATTCTATTTAAATAGTGTGGTAATTAATGTAATTTCCCAAATATGTATTTATTTGGAAAACGAGGGTTTAATGGATCAAGACCCTAATTAGGGTTAATGGAGATCGAAAAGAGCCTTTTAGTAATTATAGAAGTTTCAAGGACCTAAGGAAACTGTTCCCCTCTCTCAAGAGAGTAATCTTAATGTAAAGGTAATAGGAGGTAAGGGGCTATTCGCAAAATGCCACGATAAAACCGTGCTTAAGTTGCATTAGTTAACAATGGACGACTGACATTAAAAGATCCGTGGAAGATCAGATCACGAGGGGTTGATCCAACAGTCCACACCATCTATGAGAGGATGATACGGGTGCCCTCACCCTGCGGGCTTATCTCGTTCGTCCATCGAATAGATTGTCTTAAGTTCTAGACACAGTATCTGATCTCAGCTATTCAATTAATTTTGTCTTATTGAGACAATCTTGGTCGCTCATCTCAAATGGATGAGTAAGTTCGAGGCAGAGAAAACTGATCCAACTGTTAGTCGCGATATGATCCTAACCGCTCATCGTAGACTTTCGAATAAGTTCATGGCGAGAGTTCTGATCGTTGCCACTCTTCCAAACTCAACAATTAGGACCAATATCGATGGTCCATCTCAAGATTCGGATGAGCTCGAGGCACCAGGATCTAATCCAACCTTTCATTTACAGGCGATCGCGGACGTTCATCTGATCGTAGCGCGATCACGAGGACTATTTCTCTCCGCCAGTGAGTGCCACCGCTCGTCGCCTTCTCCTCCGCAATTACTGGGCTGGCTGGATGGAAGGTTTTCAAACTTTGTTTTAAAATGGAAAGAAGACGTCCACAGGTTCAAAATTTTTGGACTTTGATCGCGATCACGAGCCCTATAAGGGGAACCGATAATAAGAACCCTAACGCTGCCTCCTCTTATTTCTCTTCATCTTCTTCTTCTCCCTCTCTGTTCATCTCTCTGAGATAAAGTTTACCAGAGCAACAGCGTAAGCTTGGCCGTTAAAGGAACACCACAGACGGGAGTCGTTGCTGTCAGAGCACTAAACGGAGGAGTATAGGAAACCTCCAGTAAAGCTCCACTGTGAGGACTCGTCGGACAGTGCAACCTGGTGAGCCTCTCCTTCTTGGTTTTTGTTTTCATTTTGGTAGGCATGCATGCATAAGAGTAAACTAAGGGATCTACGGTTATTAGTTTTCGGAGGGACAAAGGGCCTGCGATGGAGGAATCCGGTAAGGGTTAGGCGCCTCCGACGAGGCGGAGTAGTATCGACCTGCCTTCTACCCCGGGGATCGCTCGCGGCGTACATGCCTTCATCGGGAAGTAAAGATATGAGGACAAGAAGGGGGAGCTCGTCGTCCCTCTACTCTCCGTTGGTCGTCGCTCGCGACCAAGCTGCCGCCGCCAGCGTTAGACTAAGCTCAGGCTTAAGAAAATAGAGGCAGGGAATCAGTTAGAGTTAGTTGATTTGGTTTAATAAATTAAGCAAGGTTTGAGTTCAATCAAGTAATATGGATTTGAACTAACCGGTTAGCCTAGTAGATTTGGGTCTGAATCTATTTTAAAAACCAATATGGTTTTGTCAAATCAAAAGTAAATTAACTGACCAAATCAAGTAGAGGTTTGGGTCCAATCAAATGGCTTAGATCTGGTCAAGAGAGAGGTTGAGTCCAACCAAGTAAAAAGGGGGTAGGGTCTAGACAAGTAAATGGATTGGGTCTAATTGTACTTTCTTTTTTTTTTTAAAGATTGGGTTCAACCATGTTGTGAATTAGGTTGTAAAAAAAAATAAATAAAAATGGTAACTAGTGAGAGTAGAACCCAAGACACCCTACACCACTCTATAGGCCTTAACCAGTTAGGCATTTTGTCTCTTATGATTAAACAGAGGGTATTAAATAAATAAGGACAAACATGACTAAAATAATGAAAGGAACTAGTGGAGGGAATAGAACCAAGGACTCCTCACCATGTCTTGATGGGTCTTAGCCACTATGTTACTTATTATTTTTGGATTCAACAGAGAGTTTTAATTAATTAAGTCTAGGCCCAACCACTTTATAAAGGAGCAGAAATTAAAAGAATAAAAGTGGGAAGTAAGGGGAATGGAACCCATAACCTCCAAAGCAATGTAGTGGGCCTTAGCCACTAGGCCATCTTGGTACATCTGTAGACACAGTCAGGTTTAGTCATTTAAGGAAAATAACATAGAATACAAGGGAAGGCCCATATGGTTTTACTTAGGCCCGATTAGAGCGTCATGCATATATATCTAGAGATTATAAGATGTTGCTGGTACTCATATAGATTTTATTATCAGGTTCGTCATAGAGACGTGACAGGTGGGATTTTTAAGTAATCCTAGACGTTGTTGTTTGGGGTAAGTAAGCTTGCCTCATAACCACTCTTCGGAGTATCTTTGGTATTTTTCTATCATGAATTAATGATATTGTTTTCTTATTGCCTTCGACTTGTTCTATTATGTTCATACATTCTTTCCTGATTGTTTTGGATTTCTATTGAGCATGTTTGATTGTTGTCGGGATGTTGGTTTCCATAATTTATTGTTGGTCTTCCACCCGGACCAGTGGAGCTTGGGGGATCCGTTGGGAAACGTTCAAGGACGGGATACCCTGGCGTTTCGGCTTGCCATGCCAGAGGGACGATACTTTGGTCGTCCTGCCCGTCAGTGGGGATGATTCGCTCGCCATGTTGACACGTACGAGAGGTGGCGCTACCGATATACGACCATAGAACCGTACAATCAGAGGGTCGAGTTCCAGCAAGTTGCTGCTAATGCGGCCGGGGGAGACGTTTGTCGAGCTTCCTTTGGACCTCATTGCAGAGCTTGAGAGCTACTTTAGTTAGGAGTCGTTATCGTTACCCTTTTTTTGTAGTAGACACCTAGGGACAGTATTTTGAGAGGTGTGTCCCCATTGTTTGAATGTTGATCATATGTTTGATATTTTTGATATCTTATTGATCCCCGCAGGGGTACTTACTAGGCTTTCCATCCGAAAGCTAACGCATTTGTTTCTTTTCTCTTTCAGATCCTGAGGAGTAGGTGACTAGAGCTCAGGAGCGGTATGAGGGACCGGGTATCTTGCAGAGGTCCGAGGATCTCTTTTATTTTCTTGTGGGTGGGAGACATTTTCTTTATAGGACCCTTATAATGCCTGGTATTATATAGGGTTATGATTTTTATTCCTCTGTGACTCTTTTATTTTATTATGATGACTATTTGAGATTTATTATCTTATTATATTGTTATCTGCTTTTGATTACGCAGGCCTTATATCCGCGTGAGGTGCGCCTTACTTGGTTACGGCCGGTCTGCTCACATGCCCGAGGTCCTCGAATCCGGGTCAGGACGTGACAGATTAAGGTGGTATCAGAGACCAGGTTAGATAATGGACACCCTAGTTACCCTAGTGACTTAATCAAAAAAGTTGAATTGAGTATTGGGTTGGGAAGACAGTTTGTGAAATCAATAGTCTGACGTTTTGCTTTAATGTAGAAAGCGAAGATGTTTGGAGGTGGATATCATGGACGTAGATACTTCCAGGTGTCATCATCTTAGGAGGTAGACTTGATGTGTAAGAACACTCCACCGCCACGAGCTCATGACTTTCTAGTACCCGAGGGTGTCTTAGCCATCTGAGGATAGCTATTTAAGCTACTAATTGGCGCATCGATAGGATTCAAACTCTGGTGGAGATACTTGTCCAACGACAACTGAGGGAGGGCCAGAGAGTTCACCGATGTGTGAGCTTGGCCAATGACTATCGCAGGAGTCTAGCGGCCCCATACGGTGCCAGGAGAGGAGGCCTAGTGACTAGGGAGACCAGCAGAGTGAGGTATCTCCGCTGTGGAGACTATGGGCATGAGTATACTATGCGCTAGCGCTCGCTAGGCAGGTGTCTTAGCTGTAGGAGTGGTATGCACCTCACTATGGATTGCCCTGGGGACCTTCCTAGACCGAGCAGAGGAACTACGAGCATGAATGGTTTTCTACCACCGGAGGATGAACCACATGTCACTTACAGCCTGTTGTCTCCGGATAGGGAATATTGAGTCGAGTTCTTGTTGTTAGAAATAATTTTGTAGTCTTACAAACTGTTTGGGTTTTATGAACTATAAATGCTATTTTTTAATTATGGAATAAAATAAGCTATTTTATTATTGCTCATCTGTGTGTTGTTTTCTAAGCTAACTCTGTTAGTTGTCTGACAATTACCAGGATGAGTGGTAAAGGCGGACGTGGAAGGCCTCCTTGATCTTCTCACCGCACAGAGATGCCTCAGCCTTTGGTAGAGGAGGTACCCGAGCCGCCCGTGGAAGAGGTTCCCCCATCGTCGGTAGATATGGAGGTTGAGTAGGAGCTGCTTGCTCAATTTGGAAATACAGGGCTATAGGCAGCGGGCCCAATTCCGAGGAGGGAGGTACCCCCAATTTCTATGATCGAACTCATGAGAGAGATTATGGGGTACATACAGGAGCAGAGGTAGTAGCAGTAAGCATCGCCTCCGCCCCCGCCTACCACACCAGTTACTAGTAGAGGCTTGATTTGGGAGATTCTGAGGCCCTCTCTCCACCCGTTCGATGGTACTGCTTACCCACAGGCGGCCAAACTTTGGATCCGGGAACTGGAGAGAACATTTGATATGTATCAGGCAGAGGACTCAAACATAGTCAGAACAGCCTCTTATTTGATACAAGGTTGTGCAAAGGATTGACACCTCGGAGAGGTACGACTAAGGAAGGGTCTACCCCTCCAAACTTGGAATGAGTTTAAGAAAGCCTTCTTTGGAAAATATTTCTCCCGGGGAAGACTTCTTCTGATGGCACAGGAGTTCAACAATCTCGTTCATGGAGGCATGATAGTAGAATAGTATAATGTGGAATTTGACGGACTTGCTCTCTTATTACCAGATATGGTTCTCATAGAGGAATGTAAGGTTCGTAAATTTAAGACCGGTCTGTAGCCATCCCTGAAGAAAATAGTATCTGGACACATATGCACTAGTTATGCTGATGTGGTGGCCCGAGCCAAGCACATCGATGCTTCCTGTCAAAGTGACTCTCAGGGGCCGTCTAAGAAGGACAAGCAGGAGAAAGGGCAGAGTAATGGACAAGGGCAGTCTTCGTGAAGGAGCTTGGGATCATAGAGATCCTACCACAGGTCCCAGCAGTATAACAAGCTAGCAGGGTCTTCAGCCTTATCTGGAGGCAAGGGTTCGTTAGCCGGTGTGTCACAGACAATGAGGTGCTATGAATGCAAGGGTCCCCATAAGAAATCATAGTGTCCAAGACTTACTGGTGGGTGTTTCGTGTGCTGCAATTTGGATCATAAGAAGGCACAGTGCCCACAGCGCTAGGCTAGTCAGAATACAGGAGGAGGAGCACATAGTCCCTAGCAATCATTTGTTGCCTCCAAGTAGTCAGCAGCATCAGTGCCGAAGACATAAGGGGTGATAGGAAATGGAAGGCGACAGTAACAGGCCAGCTTTCCTTATCCGGTCAGCCATCATCCCAGCAGAGGCTCATGACTCACAGACGTGTCTACCATCTGACTACAAAGGAGGCACAGGATTCAGTGGACGTCGTTGCAGGTACGATCGTTGTAACCTCTTTTTATGCCTGTAGTTTGTTTGATCTGGGTTCCACATAGTCCTTTGTATCTACATTGTTTGCAAGGAGATATGCTTTGACAGTAGCAGAGTTACCATATGAGCTGATTGTAGACACCCCAGTAGGAGCTGTCAGGTTGGTGAACAGGATGGTTCCGGCATGTCTAGTTATGATCAAGGGTCGGGAGTTACCCGTTGTTCTACACGTGATGGACCTGAGGGATTACGACGTGATCTTTGGGATGGATTGGCTCTCTTCGGTATACGCTGTGGTGGATTGTCTCGAGAAGAGAGTGCACTTCAGGATGCCTGGCGATGAGGGGTTCACTTTTATTTCCTGTCACGATTGTTCTCTAGTTCGAGAGATCTGAGCTCTTCAGGCCAGGAGATTATTTGACGGAGGATATGTCAGCTATTTGGCCTCAATCTCAAAGGTGAAGCAAGGGAGTGGACCAGCGATCACAGACGTTCTAGTAGCAAACAAATACCCTGATGTGTTCCCCAATGATCTACAAGGATTAACCACGGAGAGGAAGTTGGAGTTCTCCATCGACTTAGTTCCTGGCACGGCCCCTGTGTCTAGGGCACCATACAGAATGACGCCCGTGGAGTTGAAGGAACTAAAGTCACAACTAGAGGAGTTGCTGGAGAAAGGCTTTATTCGACCGAGCAGGTCACCTTGGGGAGCGCCAGTGTTATTCGTCAAGAAGAAGGATGGATCGATGAGGCTATGCATCGATTACAGAGACTTGAACAAAGTAACGGTTAATAATAAATATCCGTTACCGAGAATTGATGATCTCTTGGATCAATTACTAGGAGCCCAAGTGTTCTCGAAGATTGACTTAAGGTCCGGATACCATTAGGTTCGGATCAGGGAGGAGGATATCCTGAAGAGTGCCTCCCGGACCAGATATAGATAATATGAGTTGCTCGTGATGCCTTTTGGGCTTACCAATGGCCCGGCAGTGTTCATGGACATAATGAACAAGGTCTTTCGACAATATCTCAACTATTTTGTGTTGGTCTTCATCGACGATATTCTGATCTATTCTTCCAGTCGCCAGGTACACAAAGAGTACCTGAGGATCATATTGGAGACTTTGAAATAGCACCAGCTCTATGTAATGTTCTCCAAGTTTGAGTTCTAGCTGGACAGTGTGGCTCTCACGCCCCGAACCGAATCCCGGGACCTCAGGCATGTGCACAAACCGGCCGTATCCAAGTGGAGACGCGCCCCGCTCCGATAACAGATAACAAAATGTCATAAATAACTCAAAATTTATTTATCAGAGTTACAACGGAAAAAAAAGTGGAACTTATGCACCCTATAAAGACCAGGCCCTACAGGGGTCCTGATGCGTTCTAACCGCAAGTGTACGGGTCGAATCAAGTAGTAATGTGGACTATTGAAAAGTCAGGTATCGAATCCTCAGGGACAAAAAAAATACTAGTACTAATTAATTGCCTATTATCTAGTAAATCAGTTCGGGTTGATGATACTAAATCTAATTCTAAGGCTAATAAAGCAAATTAACAAATGCAATTGATCTTGAAGATGTCAATCGATGAAGGGGGATACTCAGGTGATTGAATCCCCTTTGGATTTCCTTAGATGTGGATAATGCTCTCTATGTTGAATCTTGGTGAATCATTGGCCAAGGGTTCCTAATAAGATTTCATCCCCTCGCTCGAGGGTGATTACTCAACCTAGTACCCTCACTAGTTAATTTCTAGGGAACCTATCTCTTGGAAGGACTAAGGGAATAAGACATTTAAAAGAGTAGCTCGCCTTAGTATCCGGGCTCCCGGTGTACTCCTAGTCCTCTCTATTGAAGTTTGTCTACCTGCAGCGGGGAGTCGCCAGCTTCTTCCCCACATGGACTAGAGAAACCACTCCGGGCTCTCGCAACGTAGAGAGGTTAATGCTTTCACTATACAATACATTCAATAGACCATGATGCATTCAACAAATCAATCAACATAGAAGAGACAATATCAATTAACCATAATCCAAAGGTTCATCAACACCCAAGTATCCAAAGTTTAGCTCTCCATCAATGGAGAGTTACAATCAATGTCAAAGAAGAAATCAAACACAAGAGTCATGAAGCAAACCCTTGATGCTGACCGTTTGGAGATTTCCCCTTTCTCTTTAGCCCTTACTTATTCTCTCTAGCCCTCTTGAGCCTTCTCTTCCCTTCTTCAATCTCCTCCAAGATGATGGGGAAGATGATGATGGCTTCTCCCTCCTTGAAGCTTTGGCTCTAATCCCTCCAAGATGCCCCAAAACCCTCTTTTACATCTCTATTTATACCCCCCTCTAGGGTTTTGGGTGTATTTCCCGACTTTGCCCTCGGTTTGGCCGAAATCGTAGCTGCAGTTTTACGATATACGACCCAGTATGTATTTCATACGACCCCGTATATCCCTTATACGGACCACCATACGGAGTGTTGTACGGAGTCGTATATCTCTCAGGTCCTCGTGTACGGGGTCCTGTCAGTCCGTTCATGAGTCCGTATGAATCTCCAGGTCCATACAGGTCCGTATGAGACTCCGTATGGACTTTCTTCCAGCTCCGTTTCGCTTACTTTGGCCCGCGTTTTCTCGAAAATGCTTCCTTTCTCTTGGGATTGTTGTTTTTTGCCCTGTTTACAAAAACAAAGCCTTTTTGAGCACCGGCAGGCCAATATTCCTCCAAAATATAAGATAATATGCATGAATTTCATGTATAATTGATGCTCATTTGAACACTTATCACATATCTCCACACTTAAAGGTTTGCTTGTCCCCAAGCAAAGAGAAGAAATCAACAAAAGAAGATAAGTGTTCAACCTTGGGCTATAAAAATTATACATGAATTCTATTTCAAGTTCACCATTACAATATGTTCTCCTATTTCCACACCAAGGCTTAGATTGATCCCGTGACATTTTGATATAGCCCTAGACAAAGCTTATTCACTCCACATGCCATGTTCTAAAGTCTTAACAAGACAAGCATGCTCTCATTGGACTCTAGAAGGTCCTTGAGGCCTTAAAAACAAAAGAATTACCCCCTATTAGATGAATGGTGGACAAATACTCAAGAAGCTACTAATTTTTTTTTTTTTTTTTTTTTTTCCGGGTAGGGCATCTCTCGGATCCGACTTTCCCGTACTACAGATCAAGGTAGAGTGTAGTTCCTCCCTTTTGCAAAGAATCCATGCTGATTAGGCACCCGAACCCTTAGCTACTTGGGTGGTTACAACTTTACCCATGGGTGTTCATTCTAAGTAATGACTTTTCGAATTGAGGAACACTCTGATTAGGAGCCGGGACCCCAACCTACTTTGTCTCCAAAAGCATCGGAACACTGTCTTTATTAATTGACAACTATTGTGCAAAACTATTTTATTTTCATTGTACTTGTCCACTATGTATATTATGAGGGGAAAATAAATTTGAACTAATGCCACGAAATTTCTTGGAGCCATTGAAAGCAATACTTAGCTATTAAAGTCAAAAGAACATGGCAATGGGTTATCTATTGTCTTTCACAATCATAATTGTCACAAGGATAGTCTCTACGTGCCTATGGTGTTTCAATCGGGAGCATTTCAAATCACAAATGGTGTGCTTAGAGAAGGAATTCATGTCAAATTTATCTATCGCCAGGTTGTCATGCATATCCGACATAATTATCACAAAAATATCTACAATAAATAATCATATGATGGCTACCTATCTCCACACTTAAAAGTTTGCAATAACCCTAAGAGGAGCTAGGTAGCAACCCACCCCCACTCTAGAAATTTGCATTGTCCTCAATGCAATTTAAAATTAAATTTAAGCGCAAGGAATTAGTGGGAAAAAGGTGAGCGAAACTCCCTAAATAGGCTGCTTAGAATGTTGTTTGTGGGAGTGGAGGGATTGCTTGATTTTCGAGGGTCGTGAATCCCTTGTTGACTCTGCGAACATAGAGCGAAGAATCAAACCCAATAGCATGCAAAACAGGAAAATCCATATAACGAAAGCAAAACATAGGGTAGCAGGGCGATGCCCTTGCTCAGTGTCATAATGCGCTAAGGTAAATAATAACAAGTGAAAGTAATAAAGTTCCAGATGAAGATAGATGCAATAGAAAAGTAATGCGTCAAGTGTCACACGTGCTGGCCGCTCAAATTCGTCTGGCAGTGCTGGAGGTGGAGGAGGTGCAAATGCGGCATGTCCACGGATAAAGAGCGAGAGCTCAGAAAACTGCTCCTCGAGCCATCGCTGCTCCGCTAGGATCGTGTCCTGGACAGCTCTCATCTCGGTCATCTGCTCCTCCAACCTCGTATAACGGCTCTGGCGTAGAGGGTCCACTGCCAGTCTTTGGGGTAGGCTGCGGCCCGAGGGTCGCATGCGCATCATCGGAGTCGAATCCCTCCTTCTCCGAACTATACGAAGCTGGCCAACCAAAGTGTGGCGTCCGCCCATTTCGCCGCACGGCCCAATGCATGCGAGGGGCGTCATGTCCGATGGGGAGACCAAGCTGCAGTGCCGCTCCCCTCCAACTTCGGCCTCGAGACCCATGCCCATGATGAGTCGTGTGATGTAGGGCCCGGCATGGATGTCGGTGAGTCGGGTGTTCAACCCCTCGGCGCGCCAAATAGTTCGCAAGTAGCACGCACCCCAAATGGATCGGGACTTCGCTTCGATGAAATTTTGTAGAAATAGGCGTCGGTGACTATGGCGACTCCGCATTTTATCACTACGGGCTGCGATGGTGCGGTGATGAGGGCATGTAAGTAGCGGTTACCTTTGGATCCGTCATGAAAGATGCCTTGTGGTTGTCATGGCGCCCGCCTAAGCTGAATCCGAAGCTTCGGCGAGGAGATGGTGCTTCGGGGAAGATGCGTGAAGCATTTCGGCGTACTCTAGGTAATGAAGAAGGTGTAGTCCGCGGTCGCCAAAAGCCCCATGTATAGTGCTTGGCTGGGTGTAACTTATAAGCCCTCCGCCGTCCAAAATTTGAAAGGTAATGGCGGTGCGGTTACGCTCCCCACCGCACTCCTATCCGCCTCAAAGGAACTCAAGACCTCCAATGCCGGGCGGCGAGAACGCCGTGGTTTAGAGAGAAAATCCCGGCCCCAGTAGCCAAATGATGTCATCTCTCGGACTTCGGTCGGCGATGTTGAAATTTGGATGAGGGTGTTCCGGTCGATAATGCGGGTCAGGCCAAGCGGCGAGAGGAGAGGCGGGCATGTCGAAATCTGTGGACCGCAAATGCGTGAAGGCGTGTCTCGGTGGATGGCGACCCGGCCTCCGTCCGGCGCTTCTTTGATGTTGTAATCTTCCTCGGCATACACGAAACTAAACACGAGAATGTCGATGCGGTTAAGCAAAAAGATATGCCAAGATTTTTAAATAAAGGCCCTAAATTGCCCTATCACGGGGTTCCATACGGTGACCGTAGTAGTCCAGGTATACGGGAGGGCGACCTTCTATACGAGTCCGTATGGGACTCGTATGGGAGTCCGTAGATGGGCTTCGGGAAGCATGCCGGCAGTACTTAGCGAATCTTGGCCCCATTTCTACATTATTTCGCACCCAAACACTTCTAAAACATTCAACATTCATTCAATACAAGTTTCATCACAAAATGGCACAAGAATCTCACACATTCATGTCATTCAAATGAAAAGTCGATTTCAAACAACCCTAGGTTTCCAAATCATGTCGCCAAAGCATATAGTGTAGATTATGGGTGTTTAGCACATACCTAGGGATGATCACGCCCTCAATTTGAGGGAGGGTAGACGCCGCGTCGCGAAGAGGGGGTGTAGGGTTGCTAGGGCACGAGAGGGGGAAGGTGAGGAAGAGAGGGGTGAAAAGGGGGCTTTTTAAAGCACCCCACTCGTGCCTCTTTACGACCCTATACGGACTCCTATACGGAGTCCATACGGGGTCGTATATATCCCTGTCTAGGCATACGGACTGATCTCAGTCCGTATGATACCTGTATACACACAGGCAGGCTTATACTGACCCTCCCAGGGTTCATTTACACCATTCTCTTCGCGCGGCCTGATAATAAGCAAGATATTACCCCTAATTGACAACATCCAGCATAAGAATGGAGAAAATTGGACAACAACGTCATTTCAACTTATTTCAAGCATCACTAGCTAATCAAAAGAAACGAAAATTGCAAAAAAATCAAGAGAGAAAGTTCTAAAACTTGGGTTGCCTCCCAAGAAGCGCTTGTTTAACGTCACTAGCTTGACGTACCTCCAATTTACCTTATGGGGGCTCAAATACCTTGAAGCTTCCATCAGTCCTTCCCTTGAAGCATCCATCATGGTATAGCTTTAGGCGATGGCCGTTTACCTTAAATGGTCCCCTGTCTGGATGAAGGATCTCCACTGCCCCTTGAGGGAGCACGTCTAGCGCTTCAAAAGGCCCAAACCACATTGATCGCAGCTTCCCTGGGAATAATTTGAGTCTCGAATTGAATAGTAATACTTTATCTCCCTTGGTGAACTGTTTACGGTGCCTCAATTTTTGATCATGTAAGCCTGCCTCGACTTGCTCCTTGTATAACCTTGAATTCTCATTATCTTTGATAGACGCCACTCTTCGAGCTCATTCAAGCTGAGATTTCCTTTTCTCGCCACCGAGCTGCATGTCAAAATTGAGAAATTTCATCGCCTAATAGGCTTTATGTTCCAACTCAACGGCCGGGTAGCACGATTTACCATATACTAATCGGTAGGGGGTATTGCCTATTGGCGCCTTGTAGGCGGTGCGGTAGGCCCATAATGCTTCATCCAGTTTATCGGCCCAGTCCTTTCGGCTGTGTGAAACTGTGCGCTCAAGTATCTTCTTCAACTCGCGGTTTGACACTTCCACCTGGCCACTTGTTTGAGGATGATATGGTGTAGATGTGCGATGCACAACACCATACCTCTTAAGTATCTTAGCGAACTGAGTGTTGCAGAAGTGTGTCCCCCGGTCGCTTATTATGGCTCTGGGTGTCCCAAACCGGGAAAACAATTTTTTTAGGAATTTCACCACTCCCCTGGCATCATTAGTGGGCATGGCCTGTGCTTCTACCCATTTAGAAACGTAGTCGACAGCCACCAGAATGAATCTGTTGCCCCGAGAATTTGGGAATGGCCCCATAAAATCTATTCCCCATACATCAAATACTTCACATATTTGCATTGAACTTTGTGGCATCTCATCTCGGTGTGATATATTCCCGGATCGGCGACACACATCCTGTCGGGGATTGGGAATACTTGTAGCGATCTTGAAAGGCGTCGGCCCGGTAAAACCTGCGTCGAGGACCTTCCGAGCTGATTTATTGGCTCCGTAGTGCCCTCCCGTGGGTCCTGCGTGACAATGCTCCAGAATTTGCAACCCCTCTTCCCTTGAGACGCATCTCCTTACCACCTGGTCTGCACAGACTCGAAACCGGTATGGATCATCCCATGTATAATACTTCAGCTCCGCAAAGAACTTCTTTTTCCTTGAATAATCGTAAGAAGAGGGGAGGATTCCGGCTACGAGGTAATTGGCAATGTCGGCAAACCAAGGGCCCCCCCCTTTCTTCATCAGCATTGCTCAACTCCCCCTTGCTTACTCGGATACGGCATAGGTGCTCGTCGGGGAAGTTGTCATTGATTTCCTCCTCGTCCAAACTCTCTCTTTCAGGGTTTTCCAACCGTGATAGATGGTCGGCTGCTAAGTTCTCGGCACCCTTCTTGTCTTTAATCTCTAGGTCGAACTCTTGAAGGAGGAGTACCCATCAAATTAGCCTCGGCTTGGCATCCTGCTTAGCTAACAGGTATCGTAGTGCCGAATGATCGATGTAGACCACTACTTTAGATAGTATCAAGTAAGGGCGGAATTTGTCAAAAGCGAATACTATGGCAAGTAGCTCTTTCACGGTGGTGGTGTAGTTTGCTTGAGCACCTGTCAGAGTCTTACTGGCATAATGAATTGGTTGAAAGTGTTTGTTCTTCCGCTGCCCCAAAACAGCACCTACAACATGATCACTTGCATCACACATGAGTTCGAAAGGTAACCCCCAATCCGGAGCTGTCATGATCGGCGCTTGAACAAGTCTGTCTTTCAAAGTATTAAATGCCTCCAAGCAATCTTTGCCAAACTCAAACGGGGCGTCCTTTTCCAACAGCTTGGTGAGAGGTTTAGCTATTTTGGAAAAATCCTTAATGAATCGTCTATAGAACCCGGCGTGCCCCAAGAAACTCCTGATTGCTTTTACCGAATTTGGTGGTGGTAGTTTCCCAATGGTATCAACTTTTGCTTTGTCGACCTCAATTCCCTTGGTGGAGACTTTATGTCCTAATACAATTCCATCCTGAACCATGAAGTGACATTTCTCCCAACTCAGGACTAAATTGGTTTCTTCACATCTTCCCAGCACTTTGTCTAGGTTCTCAAGGCATTGGTCAAATGAGTCTCCAAAAACTGAAAAATCATCCATAAATACCTCCATGATGTCTTCTACAAAATCTTCGAAAATGGCTAACATGCACCTTTGGAACGTGGCTGGGGCATTGCAAAGCCCAAACGGCATTCGCCTATAGGCGAATGTACCATATGGGCAAGTGAATGTGGTCTTTTCTTGATCCTCCGGGGCGATTGGAATTTGAAAGTACCCCGAGAAACCATCCAGAAAGCAATAGTGTGAGTGTCCGGCCAACCTTTCCAACATTTGATCTATGAATGGCAGCGGGAAGTGATCCTTCCTCGTAGCGTCATTCAGTTTCCTGTAATCGATGCATACCCTCAATCCGGTGACGGTCCTTGTGGGAATCAATTCATTCTTTTCATTCGTCACTACGGTCATCCCTCCTTTCTTTGGGACCACATGTACATGGCCCGGCCCATACCTTTGCATGCGAGATGGGGTAGATGATCCCAGCATCCAAAAGTTTGATGACCTCTCGCTTTTACAACTTTTTGCATGTTCGGATTCAGCCTCCTTTGGTGCTGCACTGATTGTCGGTGATTTTCTTCCATCAAGATCTTATCGGTGCAAAAGGAAGGGTTAATGCCCTTAATGTCGGAAACTTTCCATGCAATAGCTTTCTTATGCCTCTTGAGCACCTGTAACAGTTTCCCTTTTTGTGAACTTGTTAATCCTGAAGCGATAATGACCGGTAACTGTGAGCTCTCATCCAGGAATGCATATTCCAGGTGATCGGGGAGTGCTTTTAGTTCAAGCTTCGGGGGTTCTTCTGGTGGAGATCTCAGTTTACTCATGCTCTCAGCTGATTCCTCATCTTCCTCCCTTGCCTGAAGGACTTGATATCCGTTACACTGCTGACCTTCAGTGAGTGCCCCCAGACTTGATAAAGTAGTTTCTTCCTCATACCCATTGGTGTCACATTGAGCAACGTTGACTTCAACTTGGTCATCGGAATAGTGGCATTGCTCCTCATTGCAAGCACTTTGTAAAGATACTTCCCATGACAAATGAGTATACTCTTCCTCCCCGAAGAACAATTCTTGTTGTGTAGATCTCAATTGATCTGCTAGCTTGTCTTCAATCCACTGCTCAAGAAGGTCCAATTGGCACAACATTATGCTCTTGGGACTCGCCATGTGATCCCTCGTACCAAGAATTGTGAAATTAGTAGGAAATAACCACTATGATGATAAAAGACACTGTGCAAACAAACAATTATTAAAACAAAGTAAAAACTGAAAGTAAACGACTAGATTAATAAACTCCTAGTTTTCCTAGTAATCCTAAATCTCCCGACAGCGGCGCCAAAAACTTGATGCGTTCTAACCGCAAGTGTACGGGTCGAATCAAGTAGTAAGGTGGACTATTGAAAAGTCGGGTATCGAATCCTCAGGGAGAAAGAAAATACTAGTACTAATTAATTGCCTATTATCTAGTCAATCAGTTGGGTTGATGATACTAAATCTAATTCTAAGGCTAATAAAGCAAATTAACAAATGCAATTGATCTTGAAGATGTCAATGCGATGAAGGGGGATACTCGGGTGATTGAATCCCCTTTGGATTTCCTTAGATGTGGATAATGCTCTCTATGTTTGAATCTTGGTGAATCATTGGCCAAGGGTTCCTAATACGATTTCATCCCTAAGCTCGAGGGTTATTACTCAACCTAGTACCCTCACTAGTTATGTTCTAGGGAACCTATCTCTTGGAAGGGACTAAGGGAATAAGACATTTAAAGGAGTAGCTCGCCTTAGTACCCACGGCTCCCGGTGTACTCCTAGTCCTCTCTATTGAAGTTTGTCTACCGCTGGGGAGTCGCCTTCGCTTCTTCCCCCACATGGACTAGAGAAACCTCTCCGGGCTCTCGCAACGTAGAGAGGTTAATGCTTTCACTATACAATACATTCAATAGACCATGATTGTAACACCCGCCCCGAAATAAATAAGGATTTTTATTTATTTATTCTCAGAATTTATTAAATGGAAATTTAATATAGTAAGCGATGAAATTTAGGAAAAATTTCAAGGTATTAATCGAGCTAGATTAATTAATTGTTAATTAATTCAGGCTAATTATTGATAAAAACGGACAAGGATTTGAATCCCAGGATTTCCGAATCTGGGTCGGGACATTAATATAAAGATAATCTAAATTAAGGGACCATGTGACATTAATTCAAGGGTAAGTTAATTAAATGATTTAATCAATAAAAAGATAAGTCATTTAATGATTTGAGTAATATTCAATGAAAATGTTATTTAATCAAATATCTAATAATAATAGTTATATATATATAAGATAGAAGGGGAAGAGAGAGAAAAACTTTCTCTCATCTCTCTCCCTCCTCCAACCACGATTGGAGAAGCCCTCTCGCCCGATCGAGCCCGGCGCCCACCACGGCCAGGCCGGCCGCGGTCTTGGCCGGACCCGGCCGGCCTTATTTGCCGACAGCAGCGTCGTGGCTGCGTAGCATGCGCAGCAGCGCTGCGCATTGTAGCGCCCGATCTGCTATGCCTTGTCGGCTAGCAGCCTTGTAGCGTCGGCACTAGCAGCAGCTACTTGGCCTTGTACAGCAGCAGCGCAGCTACTGCCTTGCAGCCCGGCGCTTGTAGCTAGCTGCCAGCCTGCAGCAGCCTGCACTGCTTGTAGCCCCGTCAGCCCTACCGCCACCCACCAGCAGCGCCATGACCCTCTAGCGCTCACCCGGCGCTGCGCACTTGCGCTGCGCCGTGCCGCCTTCAGCGGCCTCCTTTGTTGGCACTGCGGCCTTGCTTGCGCCGTCACAAGCCTGCGGCCCCACACGTCCCCTCCTTCCTTCCTTGCGGCGGTGAGCATAGTTCACCATGATTAGTTGATTGACTTCATAAGTTAAGACATGGGTTAATTGGGGTTGATAACTTGGGATTGATGTTGTTTTCTAGTTCAATGAGGTTAATCCATTGAATGTTGTAAATTTTGGGTTTGAATTGATACAAACCTTAGCTATCCATTGAAGCTTTTAACATGCCCATTACATGTTTGATAAAATGTCACAATGAACCCTTGAGCATAACTTCATGTTTAATAGACTTAGAGTATGCTAAAACTTAGCTCATTGATCATGTTTATGATCCTTGTTTGTTCAATTGGAAGATAGGATTTGCAAATACCCATTGTTGTGGTTTTGAGAATAAACATGCCCATGAAATATTTGATGAAATGCCACATGGAGTTTGTGAACATAATGGCATGTTTTATATACTTGGATCATGCTATGAAGAAGTTCATACGTTACATGTTTGTATAATGAAATTAAAGCCTAGAAAGAGAAGATGCTTCCCAATGTTTTTATTGAAATTACATGAACAATCTCCATGTTTATGAATAGCTTTTTGATTAACCTTAAGAGCATGATAGATCCTTCAAATGATGCTAAGGATGAAGAATGTAAAATCTTTGTATCCGAGTAAATTTTGTATTTACTTCATGCTCTTAGTTTAAGCAAAATACATATTGATTTAAAGCATGCTCTAGCTAAGTTAATGAAGTTATGGTATTCTCATGCCTTGTTGGCATGCATACATGTTTAAGTATAACATCGATTAACCTTTAAGAGCATGTTAAACCCTCTTTAGAGACATTAATTATTAGACTATAAGATTCATTAAGAGAAAACATGCTCATCAAGTGTTTGATGTTTTGCCACATAGAACCATGAGACAATTAGAGGGCTATGTGGTTTAATTGAGCTTGAACTATTAATAACCTTGTTGTTGATAAAGAAAAAAAAGGGGATTGAAGCAAGTAAATACTAAACCACATTTTCTAATTATGATTTTGGTTAGATTATGATAAGAAGAATACATGGATGATGGAGTTAAAACTTTAGAAATTTTGTAATGCTATAGATATACGAATATGAGAAACCATCCTTGGATAGATTAAGCATTAAGCACTAAGTCATAGTAGGAGGATTAGAAGGGATGGAAATCACTATTGGAAAATAGGTGAGTAATACAAGTACTTGATTTTCGAAGATTGGAGTTTAATTGAAGAGGGTTAAGCTTCAAGGAGAAGGAATTGTGCAGGAAATACTGTAGCACCTGCAGAACACCCTTTTTTATTTCATTTTATTATGGGCTCTGTAGACCTTATAACGAGCCCAATTCTTAGGGAAATGGAAGATGATATTGAAAATATAATGTACAAGAAGTTTGGGAAGGAATGAGGATGTTCTTCAGTGTCAATTTAATGTTTTAATTTGAGGTTTCTTCAGTTACTGTAGCAGTAGAATAAAGAGTAAACTAAAACTTGATATTTTCAAAAAGACTTCGAATTCAATTCCGATGCGTCCGATAGTTCGGGGTATATTTAAACTAATAAAAATGAATCGGAGACGCGTGTCTAAGAGCCGGATCCATCGATTCTGAATTTAAAAGGCGACATTTGGTAAATTCACAAGTAAGGTGATTTAATGCACGTAATGCATTCCTTTTGATATGAAATGTTGTGTGACAAACATTTACCATGTTTAGGACGTGGTGAGGTGGTCGAGGACCTGAGTGGAAGGCAGGACACAGGTAGGTCTGGAAGCGAATAAGGTAGGATGTCGCTTGGCGAATGCTTGTGAGTATTTCTAACTCATAGTATTCTTTTTGATTCTTGTTGTTGTTGTGCTAGATGGATGTTGGAGTCCATCTTTTCATACATGCTACTGTCATTGACATGTTATACTTCTTTGCATTTGTTTGAGCTTGTATGTTCTGATATGATCTGCTTTGAGGGAGTACCCCTTGACATTTTTCTTGTGTTGTTGTGGGATGGCCAGGAGGTGGTACTCCATGGCATATGGCCAGTGGGAGTGATACTCCATGGCATATGGCTAGTGGAGTACCCTCTGGCATCCCACTTGCACCTGGGATGGTCGAGGGGGGTGGTACTCCATAGCAGTCTGTCGATATTCTATTCTTTGCATTAAATATTCTCTCCTTCTACCCTCCTTTGATTTTGTACTCTTATTTCCTCGAGAGGTTCCCAATACATATTCGAGATGGGTTTCCTCATATGTATCGGTTTTATATCTCGAGGAGATTGTTGCTTTCATGTTTTTCAAATGCGTATTTAAGTAGAGTTTACTCCTTAGATACGTATTGGCTTCCGATCTCGATGAGATCTCTGATCATTGTATATTCAAGATGTTGCTACCTTGGATATATATGTATACCTGTTGTTAGGTATTAGTACTATCAATCTCTTACTTTCAGGCATGATACATCGGACGGAGACCTGGCCGAGGGTGTATAATATCTGGCCACCAGGCCCTGGCGGAGGGCGTATAATATCTGGCCACGAGCACTTGGTGCTCCATCGGACGGAGACCCCGGCAGAGGGTGTATAATATCTGGCCACGAGCACTTGATGCTCCATCGGACGGAGACCCCGGCAGAGGGTGTATAATATCTGGCCACCTGGCTCAGTCAGAGAGCGGTATTTTCTGGCCATGTGCACATGTATGCTATAAGCGTAGCCGGCTTAGGCAGAAGGCGATACCGATGGTGTAAGTAGATGTAAATGAACATCTTAGTATCACATATGCCAGAGGTTGAGTACATCTGTGGATTTATCCACTTTCCTGAGATTTGTTATTTGCTTGTGATGTTATTATTGCATATTTGTACTTCTTTTATTTCTGTTCTTTCCTAGTGGCTTGTGCCACCTTTATTGATTTATTTGCGATCCCTCTTTGGGCCTTTCTTTGGCTCATGCACTTGATGGATGTTTTTCTCGGTGACAATGAGGAGTAGGGTCGGGACTAGATGAGGACCCATCGAGGTAGCTAGGAGGCGGAATTCGAGGAGAGAGCTTCCATGAGGATCAACCTAGCGGCGATGGGGATATGTTGGTGAGGTTTTGCGGGGCCTCTATTCCTTTCTGAGTGAGAGTTGTCATTCGGGACCTGCTAGGGTTTTATAAAAACCTTATATATATATTTCTTCCGCTGATTTATAAATTAAACTCTGATTTAATTATCTGCTTATGTTACTTAGCCTTGCGTGCTTCTAGGGGCGACCCTATAAGCACGCGGCGTTTGTCGCGTGCTCCGAGGCCCGGGATCCGGGTTCGGGGCGTGACAATGATGCATTCAACCAATCAATCAACATAGAAGAGACAATATCAATTAACCATAATCCAAAGGTTCATCAACACCCAAGTATCCAAAGTTTAGCTCTCCATCAATGGAGAGTTACAATCAATGTCAAAGAAGAAATCAAACACACGAGTCATGAAGCAAACCCTTGATGATGACCGTTTGGAGATTTCCCCTTTCTCTTTAGCCCTTACTTCTTCTCTCTAGCCCTCTTGAGCCTTCTCTTCCCTTCTTCAATCTCCACCAAGATGATGGGGAAGATGATGATGGCTTCTCCCTCCTTGAAGCTTTGGCTCTAATCCCTCCAAGATGCCCCAAAACCCTCTTTTACATCTCTATTTATACCCCCCTCTAGGGTTTTGGGTGTATTTCCCGACTTTGCCCTCGGTTTGGCTGAAATCGTAGCTGCAGTTTTACGATATCACGACCCGATATGTATTTAAATACGACCCGTATATTCCTTATACGGACCACCATCTGCAGTGTTGTAATGCGAGTGCATTATCTCTCGGTCCTCGTGTACGGGGTCTTGTCGATCCGTTCATGAGTCCGTATGAATCTCGAGTCCATATGCGTCCGTATGAGACTCAGTATGGTCTTTCTTCGGCTTCCGTTTAAACACTTTGGCGCGTTTTCAAAAGCGCTTCCTTTCTCTCTTAGGATTCTTTGTTTTTTACGCCTGTTTACAAAAACAAAGCCTTTTTGAGCACCGACAGGCCAATATTCCTCCAAAACATAAGATAATGTGCATGAATTTCATGTATAATTGATGCTCATTTGAACACTTATCAGGTCCTACAAGTCAGAACTAGTTGAGATCTTCCAAACTCGGCAAGCTGTGTTCTAACTCCTTATGATGCTCTTGAAACCAACTAAGCTAATCCCTCAATCCTGAAAGAAAGGAAAAAGAAAGTAGAGTGAGCTTTCGAAAGTAAAGCTCAGTAAGTTCCCCGCAGGGATCACAACGAAATCAAAATATACAAATTTAATAGTCAACAATTCAAAATAACCCGGACCATGCCCCACTCAAGCAAAGATCTAGGAGACTAGAAGAAGGGAAACTCCTAGATAAGAAATATCCCTCAGGCCTAACAACTTCTCTGGTCAGCACCCAGCTTCATCTGGAATCGACCTCGGTCTCTCGTACATGTCGATACGGTCAGTATATCGTCCTACTGATAGGTTGGACTACTAGGGTATCCTTCCCTTGGCATGGAACTACCAGAACGTCAGGGTGCCCTCAGCCTTGAGTGCTCCACTGAACAGGAAGAATAAGAACCCATCTGGCGCACACCTTCCTGGCTAACATATAAGACATGTATCCATGATCAAATATCAGTCACATGGCGGTGTGCCCAACGAACAAACAACAAGTCATGAAATAAAATTCTAGCACATCAACCACATACATACAAAGAAGGAAAAACAAACAACAGGTATGTGTACGTATTCCAATAAATAGAAAGGCAACAGATTTGTTAAAAGAAATAGCATCAATAAGACCAACAAAACCCGATGACAGGTGGAATCTAGGCAAAGGTAACTTACCTTTGTGATATCTGAAAACCTTGCCTAACCCTTACTCCGGATAAGTCTCTTTGTTGGTATCTGGCAGTAAGATCTAATTAATAACAACAATATTCAAAATTTTCTAATAAAAACCTGCATGATGCCCTAATTCGACCCAAGTCCGATTTATGGCCATTTTATATTCTAAGCTTTTCCCGTTTTTATTAATAAGTTTTCTCTGCTCATCTCAAAAGAACCAACTACCATAGTGGTTAAGGCCCACCAAGCCCAAAATGATATCCATAGTTCAATCCCCCTTCTCTACACCCTTTTTGTAGATTTTTATTTGCTTTTCAAATTTTGGTTAAGCCTAACTAGCTAGCCAACTTGACTAAGTTTAGCCACTTATAATTGATTGAACCCAATTCTTTTAATTGAACATGACTGCTTTGAATTAATTGACTAAACTAAATTAATTTATTTGGCTTGACTAAATCAATTGATAGAACCATGCCCATCTTAAATCAACTCAAACCCAACTTTAAGCCGATCAAGCCCAACTTGATGCAATCAATTGAACTTGGTTTATCTAACTTGGTCTAATCAACTTTATACCCAACACAATCTAATTTAGTCAATCAACTCAAACTCAAGTTAATTGATTAACCCCAACCCATCATAATCTCGACTCAACCTATTAAAAAAGACCCAAATCAAATAACCTAACTTAACCATTTTAATGAACCAAATCCGTTCTGTTCAGAGCCGTTAGCATCTATAAACCCGACCCGCTAACCAATTAACCTTTATCTTCAACCTCAAGCCAGCACTTGAATTCGCGACTCTCCTCCAACAGAGCCTCACCAGCGCGGATGTGGTGCTCCAGCTCCGTGCGACAGCCGACGGCGGAGCACGCGTTCTCTGTTCGCACTTGAGACTCCTCCACGGATGGTCATTGAGCTCTGTTTATTCTCCTCGCCGGAGATCCTATTCTTGGTTGGCTTCGCTACCCCTGCGTTCAGCCTCTCGGCCGAGGGCAACGGGGTTTCCGAATGTTTTCTCTAGTGCCTACCCCTACTCCTATATGAATGTATACGACTGTAAAAGATGGGCAGAGGAGATGAACTCACCCGCGGATACTCTCTATGTGGTGAAGCGTCGCTGTCCGTCTCGCAATCCTTTGAAGAAGCACCCCTGCGTCTTCTGTTAGTTGCTGCTTGTAGACGCTTGGGCCAGAGACGAAGAACGAGAAGGAGAAGATGACGACTCTAGTTCTCCGATGATGGTGGTGGGGTTCACAGGAGCTCTTCTCTATTTACAGAGATCAGAAGGTGCGTACAGATAGCTTTTAGGTTTAAAATTTGAATTTATCTCGAACTCTAAATCTTGGTTTATCTCTATTCAAATTTCTTTATCGCAGTTCTAGGTAATCGGATATACTTCCGTGGTGGCCCACCCTGTGGCGACGTGCTGGAGAAGACAGGCTTTGCCTCGCGATCTGGTTTCGTCGAGCGGATGACTATGATCAGGCGGGAGTAATCTCACGGCCTTCATCCAATTTCGTGCCTCGAATTGAGAATTCTGCCTGGATGAACGTTCGTGATTACACAGTGATGAACGATCCGATCTAATTAGGTGTGCCTCGAACTCATTATAATCCAACAGATGAGTGGTTGCGGTTACTCCATCTAATTTAAATGGATGGAGGGTTAGGATTAAATCCTGTGCCTCGAGCTCAACCCTCATCAAGAGATGATATAATCTCAACCGTCCATTTTTCTCTCTGCATGAGCTTTCATGGCAATTTTATTTGAGTCCTTTTTTATTTATATTACATGCAGGCCCTTCATAAGAGAGAGAGATACATAATTTTCGTTTGGTCCTTGAGTTTTCTAATATTACCATTAGGTCCTTGGTCCAGAGACGGACACATTATCCCTAAGTCCCTAATTTTTTTGAAAATTATTATTATATCCTCAATGATCCCAATTATCCTTAATTAGGGTATTTTTCATTTTAATCTCTCTTTCCACAATCAACCATAAAATTTCCTTTAACTTATGAAATTTCTAATTTAAATATTGTTCATTTTATCTACTCACTACCAATAAGATAGTTGTTAATAATATAATCAAACCATTTTAAATTTAAGATTGAGACTATCACAAATTAAAATTCAAATCAAGGAACAATTAAAAACTTTATTCTTTCTAAAATTCAGAAAAACCATCCTTGGGAGACTCTCCCTTATTTTTTAACAAATAAAATAACCAATTAAAACTTAAAAAGAAAACATAGACCCCTAAAGACCAACACATAAAAAATAAAATTCTTGGACTTCACAGTGTCCTTCTTGGGGCATGTCATCAGCGGTGCTGGAGTATCAGTGGACCCCAAGAAGATAGAGGCAGTTTTCGATTGGAAGAGACCGACCACCGTTTGAGAAATAAGGAGTTTCTTGGGATTAGCCGGCTATTATCGGAGGTTTGTTGAGGGCTTCTCCCGTTTGCCAGCACCTTTGACTAGGTTGACCAAGAAAGGTATCAAGTTTGTTTGGAATGCACCTTGTGAGAAGAGTTTCCTGGAGCTGAAGCAAAAGTTGGTATCCGCACCAGTCCTAGCTTTGCCACAAAGTGGAAGCGGATACATAGTTTACCGTGATGCTTGTAAAACTAGTCTTGGATATGTCCTGATATAAGAAGGACGAGTTATCACTTATGCTTCTCGTCAGCTGAAACCATATGAGGAGAATTACCCTACACACGATCTAGAACTTGTTGCGATTGTGTTTGCACTAAAGATCTGGTGACATTTTCTCTACGGTGTGTCTTGCGAGATATACACCGACCACAAGAGCCTCAAGTACATCTTTACACAGAAGGAGCTGAACATGAGGTAGCGATGATGGTTGGAGTTAATCAAGGATTATGATTTGAGCATTCATTATTACCTGGGCAAGGCTAATGTGGTGGTAGATGCATTGAGTAGGAAATCCAACTATGGAGTCGCCACATTGTTGTCTTCTCAGAGGCCATTGTTGGAGGATATGAGCAGGATGGAGCTTGAGATAATATTGTTAGATATGATAGTGAGCTTGGTTAGTTTGTGCATACGACCTTCAGTGCTTGGAAGAATCCGAGACTCCGAGATGCAGGACCCGTATCTGGAGGAGATCAGGGGTCTGGTTGATCAGAGTGAACTGACACGGTTTTAGATTATGAGGATGGCACACTCAAATTTGATAAACGAGTTTATATACCTAATATTCTAGAGTTGAAGAAGGAAATTCTTGAGGAAACCCACTACTCAAGCTACACAATCCATCAAGGAAGTACCAAGATGTACAAAGGATTAAAAGACAACTACTAGTGGAAAGGCATGAAACGGAAAGTCACCGAGTTTGTAGCACAGTGTATTGTCAGATGATTAAGGCAGAACATCAGAAGCCATTTCCGAAGTTTCAACCTTTGCCCATTCCCGAGTGGAAATGGGAAATCATTAACATGGATTTTGTAACCAAGCTACCACGGACTCGAAGGGGCACGACACGAAGCAGTATGGGTGATTGTAGATTGTCTGACTAAGTCAGCACACTTCATACCCCTGAGGATGGGGGCCACGTTAGAGAAGTTAGCGTGGTTGTATATTGACGAGATTGTCAGGCTACATGGAGTACCTGTGCGGATCACCTCAGATCATGACACTAGGTTTGTCTCAAGATTCTAGGAGAGTCTGCACACAGCCTTGGGCACTCGTCTAGCATTTAGTACTGCTTTTCACCCATAGTTGGATGGTCAGTGGGAAAGGACCATATAGATCCTCGAGGATATGCTGAGAACTTTTGCCTTAGATTTCACCGGTTCATGGGACAAACGTTTGAGTCTGGCAGATTTCGGCTACAACAACAGCTACCAGGCAAGCATACAAATGGCTCCTTATGAGGCACTTTATAGAAGGAAGTGCCGAAAGCCCATATGTTGGGGTGATGTGGTGAGAGAAAACTTGAAGAGCTAGATTTTGTTTAACAGACAGAGGATTAGGTTAGAATGATCCGAGAGAGACTGAAGGTTCCTCAGAGCTGACAAAAGAGTTATGCTGACCAACGTCGTTCTAAGCTTGAGTTTCAGGTTAGTGTTGTAGTGTTCTTGAAGGTGTCACCTATGAAGGGAGTTGTCAGATTTGGGATGTTTGGAATGCTTGCTCCACGCTATATTGGACCCTTCAAGATCTTAGAGCGGGTAGAAACTGTGACCTATAGATTAGCTCTACCCTCGGATCTAGCTAAGGTTCACGATATATTTCACATTTCTATTTTGAAGAAATACATCCATGATCCATCTCGCGTGATTCACCAGATTCAAGTTGAAGTCCAGAAGGATATGTCTTATGAGGAACGTCCGTTGGAAATCTAAGACCGTAAAGAGCAGCAGTTGAGAAACCGGGCCACTCCTTGGATCAAAGTGAGATGGAACAATCACTCCGATCAATAAGCTACATAGGAACGCGAAGAAGAGATGAAGGAGCGTTACCCGGAGTTATTTGTTACGATGAGTCTTGTAAAAGTTTTATTTTAAATTTCGAGGATGGAATTTTTGTAAGGGGGAGGATTGTAAAATCCTAGATTTTATTGGAATAAATGAAATTTAAATTCTATTTAAATAGTATGGTAATTAAAGTAATTCCCCAAACATGGATTTATTAGGAAAAGGAGGGTTTAATGGATTAAAGCCCTAATTAGGGTTAACGGAGACTGAAAAGGGCCTTTTAGTAATTATAGAAGTTTGGAGGGACTAAAGGAAATTGTGCCCCTCTCTTAGGAGAAGGACCTTCATATAAAGGTTATAGGAGGCAAGGGGCTATTCACAAAATGGCACAATAAAACCGTGCATACGTTGCATTAGTTAACAATGGATGGTTGAGATTAAAAGATCCGTGGACGATCAAAATCACGAGGGGTTGATCCAACTGTCCACACCATCAATGAGAGGATGATACGGGTGCCCTCACCCTGTGGGCATATCTCGTTCGTCCATCTAATGGATTGTCTTAAGTTCTAGACAAAGTATCTAATGTTAGCTATTTAATTAATTCTGTCTGATCGAGAAAATCTTGGCCGCTCATCTTAGATGGATGAGTAAGAACGAGGCAGAGAAAACTGATCCAACTGGTAGTCGCAATATGATCCTGACCGCTCATTGTGGACTCTCGAATAAATTCGAGGCGAGAGTTCTGAAAGTGGCCTCTCATCTAAACTCAACGATTGGGACTAATATCGACGGTCCATCTTAAGATTCGGATGAGCTCGAGGCACCAGGATCTAATCCGGTGGATTGCCATTTCACGAGCGTCATGACGTGCTCATCTGATCATAGTGCGATCACAAGGACTATTTCTCTGCTCCAGTGAGCGCCACAGCTTGTCGCCTTTTCCTCCATGATTACTGGGCAGCCTGGATGGAAGGTTTTTAGACTCCATTTTAACATGGAAAGAAGACGATCGCGGCTCAAAATTTAAGGGATTTTGATCTTGATCGCGAGCCCTATAAGTGGGACCGATAATCAGAACCCTTACGCCGCCTCCTCTTATTTTTCTTTATCTTCTTCTTCACCCTCTCCTTCCATCTCTCTGAGATAAAGTTTACCAAAGTACCATCGTAAGCTTGGCCGTTAAAGTAACGCCACGGACGGGAGCTGTTGCTATCAAAACCTCTAGTGAAGCTCTACCGTGAGGACTCGTCGGACAGTGCAACCTGGTGAGCCTCTACTTCTTGGTTTTTGTTTTCATTTATGTAGGCATGCATGCATAAGAGTAGACTCAGGGATCTCCAGTTATTAGTTTTTCGGAGAAACAGAGGGCTTGCGATGGAGGAATCCGGTCAGGCGCTTCCGACGAGGGGGAGTGATATCGGGCCGCCTTCTACCCCGGGGATCGCTTGTGGCATGCAAGCCTTCATCGAACAGTGACGATCTAAGTACGAAAAGGGGATGCTGGTCGTCCCCCTACTTGCCAGTGGTCGCCGCTCCCGACCAAGCCACCACCGCCCACGTTGGACCAAGCTCAGGCTCAAGAAAAAAGAGACAGAGAATCAGTTAGAGTTAATTTATTTTGTTTAATCAACTAAGCATGGTTTGAGTTCAATCAAGTAATATGGATTTGAGATAATCGGTTAGCCAAGTCGTTTTGGGTCTGAATCTATTTTAAAAACCAATATGGTTTTTTCAAATCAAAAGTAAATTAACTGACTAAATCAAGTAGAGGGTTGGGTCCAATCAAATAGCTTAGATCTGGTCAAGAGAGGGGTTGAGTCCAACAAGGTAAAAGGGGGGTCAGGTCCAGACAAGGTAATGGGTTGGGTCTAATAGTATTTTTTTTTTTTTTTTTTTTTTTTAAAGATTGGGTCAACCATGTTGTGAATCAAGTTGTAAAAAAAAACTAAATAAAAATGGCAACTGGTGAGAGTAGAACCCAAGACTCCCTATACCACTCTATGGGCCTTCGCAAGTTAGGCATTTTGTCTCTTGTGATTAAACAGAGGATATTAAATAAATATGGACAAACACTGACTAAAAGAATGAAAGGAACAAGTTGAGGGAATAGAACCAGGGACTCCCCACCATGTCTTGATGGGCCTTAGCCACTATGTTACGTATTATTTTTGTATTCAACAGAGAGTTTTAATTAATTAAGTCTAGGCCCAACCAATTTATAAAGTGGTAGAAATTAAAAGAATAGAAGTAGCAAGTAAGGGGAATGGAACCCATGACCTCCAAAGCAATGTAGTGGGCCTTAGCCACTAGGCCATCTTGGTACATCTGCAGACACAGTTAGGTTTAGTCATTTAAGGAAAATAACATAGAATACAAGGGAAGGCCATATGGTATGACTTGGGCCCAATTAGAGTGTCATGCATATTCATCTAGAGATTATAAGATGTTGTCGGTACTGATATAGATTTTATAATCATGTTTCGTCATAGAGACGTGACAGGAGGGATTTTTGAGTAATCCCGGACGTTGTTGTTTGAGATAATTACACTTGCCACAGACCCACTCTTCGGAGTATCTTTGGTATTTTGCTATCATGAATTAATGATATTGTTGTCGTATTGCCTTCGACTTGATCTATTATGTTCATACATGCTTTCCTGATTGTTTTGGTTTCCTGTTGAGCATGTTTGATTGTTGTCGGGATGTTGGTATCCTTGATTTATTGTTGGTCTTCCACCCGGATCAGTGGAGCGTGGAGGCTCCGTTTGGTAACATTCAGGGATGGGACATCTTGGCATTTCAGCTTGCCATGCTAGAGGGACGATACTCTGGTTGTCCTGCTCGCCAGTGGGGATGATTCACTTGCCTTGTTGACACGTACGAGAGGTGGTGCTACCGATATACGACCTGAGAGCCGTACGACCGGAGGGTCGAGGCAAGTTGCTGATGATGCTGGTCGGGGGAGACGTTTGCCGAGCTTCCTTTGGAACTCATTGTAGAGCTTGAGAGCTACTTTAGTTAGGAGTCGTTACCGTTACCCTTGTTTTGTTGTAGACTCCTTGGGACAGTATTTTGAGGGGTGTGTCCCCGTTGTTTGATTGTTGATTATATATTTGATATTTTTGATATCTTATTGATCCCTGCAGGGGTACTTATTAGGCTTTCCATTCGAAAGCTCACGCATTTGTTTCTCTTCTCTTACTAATCCTGAGGAGTAGTTGACTAGAGCTCTGGAGCTGTACGAGGGACGGGGTATCTTGCAGAGGTCCGAGGATCTCTTTTATTTTCTTGTATGTGAGACATTTTCTTTATAGGAGAGGGCATCTGGACCCTTATAATTTTTATTTCGCTGAGACTTTGTTATTTTATTATGATGACTATTTGAGATTTATTATCTTGTAATATTGTTATCTGCTTTCGATTACATAGGCCTTGTATCCGAGTGAGGTACGTCTTACTTGGTTACGGTCGGCCTACTCACGTGCCCGAGGTCCTGGAATCCTAGTCAGGGCGTGACATATGTAATAACAACATTTTTGAAATTCAATTTTCCAAAAAAATGTTAACTTTTCACAAGGAAACTTGTTTAGCCCATTCTCTCTTATTAGGAGTGGTTGAGGGTTTGAATTTTCGAACCATGCCTTTGACTTGCTTTCTAGTGGCTTGTCCACATTTATTAAAAAAAAAATCACCTAGAATAAAATTGTCACTCACTAAAATACTCTTACCAAATTCAAAATATTTATCAAGGTACAAAGAACCAAAGAAATTAAAACTTGTTATAACCAAAAGAGCAATAATAAGCATTCCGCTTGTTTCCTTATATACATACCCCCATGGACAAATTTGTGGTGATTTTTTCACAACATTTTTTTTGTTATAAAAACACTCCTCTAAATCTGAGTTGAATGTTAATCTCATAGGTTTATAAATAAATACAATCAAACACTATCAAGTATATGTGTGTGTGTGTATATATATATATATAATAATAATAATAATAATAATAATAATAATAATAATAATAATAATAATAATAATAATAATAATAATAATAATAATAATAAAATAAAAGAAAGAGACAAAAGATTCGACAACAAAATTGTCAGTCACTGTGAACCCAATTCACAAAGTTTTCATTTTTACCCCCATTCCGTCTTAATCTCTCCGCCCATTACTCTATAAAGTTACCATATACAATCCTTGTGTTGCATCTCTCTCTCTCTCTCTCTCTCTCTCTCTCTCTCTCTCTCTCTCTCTCTCTCTCTCTCTCTCTTTTTCTAAAGTGTGGATGTATTCATGAATCTTTGAGATTGCTTCTGTAAGTTAACTCTTCTTTCTTTCCCATTGCTCTTCATTTCCCCAAGTAGTTGTCTCCTTGCTCTCGTTGCTCTCTCTCAAGCTCTCCTCATGGATCATCAACCTTAGGATGCAGAGAAGATGTGAGATTGAAGATGAACTCCATTTTGATACACTTTGCTTGTTTTCATACTTTTATCTGTTTGATAATCTTTGTTTTGATCTATAGGTTAAAGTACTTCATCTACAATTACATAATCAAGAACAACTTACACGCTTCTGCTGAAGCTTTCAAGAATGAAGTTTATATCCCTCTTTAATCTATCTATGTGTTGATGAACTTGAGAAATTGGATAGATCGAGGATTTAATTTGAGAGATCTAGGATCAGAGATGATCAAAGTTGTTTTTTTTAACGTTTTACTATTTGGGTGTGTGTCTATGTGATTTTGATCTATGAATTTCAATATTAAAATAAAATTAAATTTGTATCTTTTGATTTGTGAAATTGATAAAAAAAAAGTGGGTTTTTGTAGTAGATAAAAAAACAAGTTGTTTTCTTTAATTTTATTTTAGTGTGAATGTTAGATATGTTATACATCCGTAAGAACTTGTAGCGTGAGTTAAGGCTTGAGCTTGACTGGAATCTTTGTGAAAAAGTTTTGCTTTTAACCATCGATTTTCTCATGTTGATTTTTTTTTTTTTTAATATGAATGTTAGACATGCTATAGATTTGGAAGTATCTGTAGAGTGACATTGGATTTGAGCTTAAATGGAATTTTTGTAAAAAAGTTTGGCTTAAAGTTCGGTTCTTGTGGAATGTCACTTCGAAGATCTATTTTTTTTGTAGTTCTTAATCATGTTGTCCGACAAAATAGAAGGAAAGCGAGATCTACGAGATTCACAGATCGATTTCAATGTAATTTTTTAGTTGTGTTTTTATTTTTGTCCCTTATAATTAGTTACAATTATTGGATAACTCTTCTTTGAAATATTTTTAAAACTTAATTTTGATGGTTGTTTAAAAAGAGAGTTGTACGCCTTTCCCAAATGAGTTTAGAATTCAACACAAATAGATTTTGAGTCAATTGATTTTTTTTTAATATGACTCATGCTTAACTTTTCTTTTTATGGAAATCCAACACTTATCTCTTTTTTATTATTTTTGTAAAATAAATTATAAGAAAATATAACTATTGGATTTAAAGGTCAATATTGGTGTATATTTTTTTGTTATATTTTTATTTATGTTATGATAAGATCTAAAATCGGTTATTGAATTCTTTTTAATTATTTATTTTGTATTTCAAGTGATTGACGACTTTGAAGGAGAATTCCTCTTGGAGTGGTGGGAGATATTCAGTGAACTCTACTTTTCAAAGGTGACCAACCATGGAGACCAACAAGTTGCTATAGAGGTATAAACAATAATCTGAGGTTAAATTATGCAATTTATTATTTGTTTTTCAAGTTTCATAGTTCACTATATATAGTTAAAGTTAATTCATCTAAATTAAATTTTATGAAAAAATTTAGAAGATACAATGAAATGGAAGAGGAATTACATAGCATGTATCAAGATCTTTTTTTACCATATTTTACTTCTGAAGCGGGGTTGCATGTTAAAAATTAAAAAAATAATTTTACAAACTACTTTTATGATTTCTAAAAGCAATTAGCTTTTTATTTCTCTTCTATTATCATATAAGAAAGTGTTACGGATATATTTGGTAAGACGCGTGTCATCGACCTAAATGGCCACCTGTCATATACAGGACTACGTCCCTTTGGTCTTGCGGCAATATCACCAAATATCCTGGTATAATTCCGTTCGGCAAACGCAAATAAAAATGAGGGTTCAATCCCACAAACCAGTCCGTCGGAATTATAGCAACCTTCTTATCCACAAGGCGTGAGGATCTCATAAGGTGCTTATAGCCACTTAGGGTAGAAAATACCTAACGCCTCTACAGTAAGTAGATCTTATCCACGTGCCTCTACAGTAGACAGATGTTTTCTACTTACCTACGTAGCACCTACGCAGTAGGCAGATATTTTCTTACCGCCTTAGAAAATATTTATTCACCGTCTTACTCACCGCCTTACTCACCGCCTTACCCACCGCCTTTCCTAAACTGCCTTTAAGCTACTATAAAAGAAGGGCAACAATAGAAGGAGAAGGATAAGAAAATCATTACACAAAGAACTAACTTACATTTAAGACTTCCTTCTCTCAAGCTTTCTGACTTAAGCATCGGAGCTGAATCCAGGCAAAAAGGCCCAATTCCGATCCCTCCCCTCTCCTTTTTACAGATTCACCCCAAAGCAAAGAGTTGATAATCGATCCAAGTGATCGATAATTCGATCGAATTCCAAAGCGTTCCCCGCGTTCCTTGTTCAGAAGTTGAAGTAAGTGTCCATACTAACTATAAATTTCAACCGTTTGTCAAAGGCTGAGACCTGGTCATGAGGCAACAGTAGCCAAAGCGGGAGGTGGACCAGTTTTTGCCATCAACAGTTTGGCGCCGTCCGTGGGGACCCTTACAAAAAGCCAAATGATTACTACCATAAGATCAAAGCGAATCCAAGAACAAGGAGCACCTAGTAATCCTGAAGGACCTGGTGAATTCCGAGGGCATGAGGAGATTCCGTCAGACAATCCACTTATTTTACCTCCATCAGAAAATCCTTCTGTCCCACCCCTAGAACCCATCCCGGAGTTTTATTTTAACATACAACAATAATTGGAGCAGTTAGCTAAAGCTGTTCATACTTTGACTCATCCTCCACTTCCTCCCACACGAACTCCATCGAATGTGCCAACAGCCCCACTAGCCAATTTCGAAAGCAAAGGGAGGACAAGGACTCGCACTTATTTAGAAAGAAGGGAGAGAACCGCCTTCTCAGCTAGTTCAGAACCTCCCTCTGTTCGACGTCGAGAGCAAGTTGCCACAAGAACGGAACGACATACAAGGAGGAACGGACAAGGACAGAACGGAATAGTCCATCTGCCTCCTACCGCTAATGTAAGGGCACATAGACAAGATCCTCTCGAGGAAAGCAATCCGAACGGCATGTTCTTAACATATGCTCACCCTTTATCAAGGAAATATTGGAGAAGCAAGTTCCTGATAGTTTTCGGCCACCTGTTATGATTGCATATGAAGGCAAAACCGATCCGTCTCGTCATTTAAAGTCCTTTCTTTGCCGAAGATCTGCCTGGAATTCTACACGCCAAGCATAGTCTTTGTGAAGCTTTTCCCGCTACTTTAGAGGGAAAAGCGCAAGACTGGTTTGTCGATCTTCCATCTAGCACGATTCCTTCTTTTTAAGTTCTAGCATATTGCTTTTTAGCTTATTTTGCTAATTACTCAAAGCAAAAGAAAACTCCGTCTATACTTATGCGCGTTAAGCAACGAGGGGGTGAAACACTCCAAGCCTATTTAAACCGTTTCATTGACGAAGCCGCAAATGTTGCAGACCTTATTCCGCGCATGGCTATGACTATCCTGATGGAGGGTTTGCTAGAATCCCCTTTTCGTTTTTCCCTCACATTGGATCCGCCAAAAACCATCCCCGCCCTCATGATCCATGCGCAAAAAAATATCAATTATGATGAAATTTATACGGGCTGGGAAGAGGAGGCTCGACGTGCCTCTGGGGAAATCCAGAAGGGAAAGGCCCATCAAAATGTCAACAGAAGGCCCTTGGAAATCCGAAAGGAGGGAGGATCACGCAAGGATCGTAAGGGTGAGAATAGAGGTCTGGAAACTTCAACACGCCCATAGAGACATATGCTACAACCTAGAGAATCTTCAAAAGAAGGGAAAATTGTCAGATACGATCACCATACCCCACTAAATAGGACTAGGAGCCATATTCTTATGCAAATCCAGGATCAACAACTCTTGACACGGCCAGAACTTGCAAAGAATCCCGAACGGCAAAAGAACAACAAAAGGTATTGCAAGTTTCATCAAGCTAGAGGGCATGACACAGAAAAATGCACCCATTTGATGAACGCCATAGAAGATGTCGTTAGAAGGGGACAATTGGAGCAGTATATCAATATTGAGGTCCAAGAGGAGCCTGAAACTTCGCAGCTTGAAGAAGAAAAAGGGGAGATGGTCGAATTTATTAGTGGTGGTCCTGGGTGTAGTGGCGAAAGTTTCGCCTCTCGAAAAAGCTATGCCCGAATGGTGGGGGTTACGCAGGAAATAGAAGCGCCACAAAGACTGTCCCGGCCTATGGCCCCCATAATATTTTATGATAACGACGTCAGCAGGGTTCGGCACCCTCATGACGACACCTTTGTCATTGCCATCATGGTTTCCGGCTTCCAAATGAAAAGAGTTCTGGTAGACAGTGGAAGTTCAGTGGACATTCTTTTTTGGAGCGCCTTCGAAAGAATGAGGTACGATGCAGACAACTTACTCCCTGTAAAATCATCTTTAGTGGGATTTTCCGGAGGGGTTGTACAGCCAGAAGGAATGATCACGTTACCAGTTACCGTAGGAAACTCACCAAGATCATCAACAGTGACAACAAATTTTCTAGTTGTACGCTGTGCTTCAAGTTACAATGTGATTCTTGGTAGGCCGACCCTCAACACCTTGAAAGCAATAATTTCCACTTACCATCTTCTCCTCAAATTTCCGACTAAGAGTGGCAGTGGAGAAGTAAGAGGGGATCAACCCTTGGCACGGCAATGTTATGTTTCCACTCTTAAAGGAAAAGTTCTAAATAAAGGCAAGACAAGGGTTTCGGAAGCCATGTTGATCAACAAAATAGCCGAACGGGAAGATGAAGAACTTCGCCCCACACCAGTTGAAGAATTGCTTATAGTTCCCCTAGACACGACTAGAGTGGAGCGTACAGTGCGTATTGGTTCGGATCTGACAATAGCACAACAAGAAAATCTCATGGCAGTACTAAGAACAAATTATGATCTCTTCGCCTGGTCATCAGAACACATGCCAGGCGTAAAACGTGATGTCATTGAACACCGTCTCAGCGTAGATCAGTCGTTCAAACCTGTCAAACAAAGAAGGAGGAGTTCCGCCCCAGAAAGACAGAAGGCCGCAGAAGAAGAAGTATCAACCCTTTAGAAGGCTGGATTTATCCGAGAGGTAAACTATCCAGAATGGTTGGCTAATGTGGTTCTAGTAAAAAAGCCGTCCGAAAAATGGAGAATGTGCGTGGATTTCACGGACTTAAATAAAGCTTGTCCAAAAGATTCATTCCCTCTACCTTCAATTGATGGTTTGGTTGATTCTACGGCGGGGCATGAGATGCTGAGTTTCTTAGATGCCTTTTCAGGCTACAATCAAATCCAAATGGCCAAAGACGATGAAGAAAAAACATCCTTCATCACAAGCAAAGGAACTTATTGCTATAAGGTGATGCCATTCGGCCTAAAGAATGCCGGAGCTACCTTCCAGAGACTCATAAATACAATCTTCAAGGAGCAAATTGGCAGAAATATTGAAGCCTATGTGGATGACATCCTGGTGAAGAGCAGAAAAGCCGATGAACACCTAACGGATTTACCAGAGGCCTTTTAGTCGCTTTAGACTTACAACATGCACCTAAATCCGAACAAGTGTGCTTTTGGTGTTCGATCAGGGAAATTTCTCGGATTTATATTAACTCAAAGAGGAATAGAAGCAAATCCGGAAAATGTCAAACCCATCCTTGATATGGGATCACCTAAAAGCCTTCAAGAGGTACAACGGCTTAATGGACGCCTAGCCGCTCTTGAGAGATTTATCTCTAAAGCCGCAGAGAAAAACCTCCCACTCTTCTAAGCCTTGCGAAAAGCACCAAAAATGGAGTGGACAGAAGAATGTGAGAAGGCCTTTCAGGAGCTTAAAGATTATCTCCAATCGCCTCCATTGCTAGCTAAGCCGTAAGTAGGGGAAGAACTCTACATCTACTTGGCCGCTGTTCCTCGAGCGGTCAGTACAGTTCTTTTAAAAGAAGACAATGGAGTTCAAAAGGCAGTCTATTATACAAGTAAGATCCTTAACGATGCGGAGTCAAGATATCTACCACTTGAAAAATTGGCTTTCGCTCTTGTCACATCCGCACGTAGATTGAGACCGTATTTTCAGGCTCACAAAGTAACGGTATTGACTGACCAGCCCTTAAAGCAAGTCCTCCATAAGCCCGAAAATTCCGGACGTCTAGCCAAGTGGGTAATAGAATTGGTTGTGTTTGATCTCACTTATAAGCCCCAAATGGCAATCAAGGCTCAAGTGCTAGCAGATTTTATTGTGGAGTTGACCATTCCCACGGAGGGAGACGAACTCCCGTCAGAGGACCTAGAAGAAAGCCCAAGCATCCCATGGTCCTTATATGTTGATGGATCAGCAACGGAAGAAAACTCTGGAGTCGGCTTCGTCCTTTATTCTCCTTCTAAATGGAAAATTGCGACAGTGCTCAAGTTCCAATTCCGAGCGACCAATAATGAAGCCGAATATGACGCCCTCTTCGCAGGATTGCGTTTGGCCCGGGGGCTCGGAATTCAACATCTGCATGTATATTCCGACTCACAGCTAGTCGTGAGCCACACATTGTGCAATTTTGAAGCAAAAGAGGAGAACATGATTAAATACCAGGCAGTGGTGAAAAAGATAGTTCCATGCTTCGCTCACTTCCCGATCGAAAAAATCTATCGAGCACAAAATGAAGAAACTGATGCCTTATCTAAAAAAGCCACTACACCCAACAGAGATGCAGAATCCTCTTTCAACCTACAGTATCTTCCCACAAAAACTATTGAAGGGTTAGAAGGAGAAGTACAAAATGCAGCAGAAGAGTCAAGTTGGATTGATCCCATTAGAAACTACCTGCAAGGTAGACCTACACCATCCAACAAGGCAGAAGCTAGACGGATTTCTTACAAATCCGCTCAGTACACCATCATTGGCGAAAATCTATACAAGAGGTCCTATACGCAACCCTTCTTATGGTGCTTGCGTCCAACAGAAGCCAAGTATATCCTTCAAGAAATCCATGAAGGTATTGGAGGGGGGCATATAGGAGGCAAAGCCTTGAGTTACAAAGTCCTGCGACAAGGCTATTACTGGCCAACATTAACTCAAGATGCGGTGGCGTTCGCCCGAAAATGTGATGCCTGCCATCAGCATTCCAAGATTCAAAGACAACCACCAACATTGCTCACACCAATTATCAGCCCTCTCCCGTTTGCTATCTGGGGAGTTGATTTCTAGGGCCATTTCCTACTTCGACTCGAAAAATGAAGTTTTTGATAGTGGCTATCTATTACTTCACCAAATGGGTAGAAGTTGAGCGCTTGGCCAAGATCACAGAGAAAGCCTGTTAGGGATTCTTGTGGCGAACGGTTATCTGTCGATTCGGAATTCCGGTCGCCTTCATTTCCTATAATGGGTGACAATTTGACAACAGGGCCTTCAAAGACTTTTGTTCCTAGCTCGGAATTGAATCCAGGTTAACTTCCGTAACACATCCTCAAGCCAATGGCCAGGTAGAAGTAACAAACTGCACTTTGTTCCAAGCTCTCAAAACCCGGGTCTCCAAAAATGGAACTAACTGGGTTGAAGAAATTCCGAGCGTACTTTGGGCTTATAGGACAACCACAAGAACCCCGACAGGAGAAACTCCGTTCTCCCATACTTATTGGGCAGAAGCTGTCATCCCTGCAGAAATAGGAATGCCCACCTTACAGACACAACAAACTTTAT
Organism: Dioscorea zingiberensis; assembly: GCA_026586065.1. Lineage (NCBI taxonomy): Eukaryota > Viridiplantae > Streptophyta > Magnoliopsida > Dioscoreales > Dioscoreaceae > Dioscorea > Dioscorea zingiberensis. Next base: position 14,596,964 of record CM048827.1, on the reverse strand, counting down.
CATCAGAAGAAAATGAGAAGAATCTCCTAGCGGAACTCGATTTACTTGAAGAGTGAAAAGGTTCTATGACACAAGGGTGAAAAGAGTCTTCTTCCAAATCGGTGATCTGGTCTTAAGAGAAAATGAGTTCCAGGGAAACAAAAGCCGAACGGGGAAGCTAACTCCTAATTGGGAAGGCCCTTACGTCATACAGAGAATTATTCGGGCGGGCACCTATTATCTGGTGAATATGGAAGGAAAAACGCTCAAGCGTCCATTTCATGCTGAACATCTGCGACGCTACTATTAGTAAATCCTGTAGCCATCTGCTAAATGTTTCATGAAATAAAGCTTAAGTCTTTCCCGAATAAAAATGAGGTGAAAATCCCATTCCACAAAAATGAGGTGAAAATCCCATTCCTAAAAGATGAGTCGGAATTATCCTACAAGGATAAACGATAATTCTCATCCAGATATAAGGGGCAAAAATCCCGATCGAAATATGAGGCAACAATCTCATCTACAAAGGCAAGGATCTTACTCAACAAATCAAAGTCCCCTGATTGGACTAAGAAGAGAGGAAACTGCCATGAAGTTTAATTTACGAGCCAAATGAAGCAAGAAAGGGTTTGCGAAAGACTTCTTAAAATGGTTAAAACCATCACTCAGAAATAAATCTTCACCAAAGTAAAGGTTTGTTTTTCATTTATGTAAATAGAATTACATTCCAAGATGACTAGGTGTTTACAAAACATGTCATAAAAACTCCTAAGAACCATGGCCTTCTGGGCGGTCAGTTGCTTCTAGAGGAGTTTGAGTTGGAGGTTCAGAAGGGGCTGGAGAAGGAGCCTCCGGAGTCCTTATAATCTGTAGCTCTTTTAGCTCCGTAAATTTCTTCAAGACTCCAGCGAGCCCCATAGACAAAACTTCCGTAGGAGGAACATGGTGGCTCACCTGCTGCACTACAGAATAAATGCGGGTGGCCCCTTCTTTTGCTTTAGCCCTAAGCCGAGCGACCTCCTTCTCTAGCTTATCCGCTCGTTCTATTAATTCTTTGAGTTCTTGCGAGTCGGATTTACGAGTTGTTAATCGGGAAGCTAAGTCTTCCTTAAGTGTGTCCTGCACCCCCTTTATTTCCTCCAACTCAGCTTGCACGGCGGCAAGCTCAGCAACCTTTATTTTTAAATTCCATCGCCAGACCCGGTAGCTCATTTTGAGCGGATTTAAGTTCCTCCTTCAAACTGCTAGAGTCATCCTGTAACTTTTTGAGGTTCTCCTCAGCAGCATGAAGGGAGCCCTCGGAATTAGCTAGCTTGACTGCTAAGTCATTTTTCTCTTTTTCCATAGCGGCCAACTGTTGAAGCTGCTCAACCTTATCCCTCTCGAGAGCATGGATAACAGCGAGCTGCTCCTTTTCCCTTCCCTCCAAGGCCACCACCTTAGAGCTTAACTGGGCAATATTCCGCCTGCCGCTTCCTTCTTTCTTGAGATCTTCTTGACAAAGATCATCGACTCAGTCCGGCCCATTGAAAGCGATCTATGGAGTAACAAACGAGTTAGAGGCAATAACGCCAAATTAGGAAGTAGAAATATAAGAATAGCATTTACCAGCATAGCCGAGCGAAAAAGTTGGTAAGTGGCCTCTTCCCTCCCAGCCCTTCGGAGTTTTGCGGAGAGCTGTTCGGGCCTCATGGCCATCAAAGCATCCTTTACGGACCTGGCATCTCGAAAAGGAATATCCTCGGAAGGTAGTTCCTTTCGCTGAATTGCAGGCCCCTTTAAGGCTAAGTCCGCAACCCTCAGTTTGTCGAGGAGGGCCGCCTCTCCTGCCTCTGCCTATAAAATAAGCCTCAATTTAGAAGTTCTTAGTAAAATCATAGATACCCTTAAGAAGTAGATTCTTACCTCCATAAGGAGGATATCCTCTAGGTGACTAGAAGAAGGACCCTCTGAAATCGGCGACAAAGTCGGGCGGACTTCCTCCGAGCGGACCTCTTCCTGAGGCGAATTCGCCTGTTCACTTGTAATTAGGGACGGACAAGCGCCCTCGAGAATTCTTTCTCTTGGTCCTCCTCTCCTTGAAGACCTCCGCAATGGTCGCCTTCTTGGAAGAGTCAACCTCTTTCCTCTTCCTCTTCCTCTTCCTCTTCTCCTCCTTGGAAGTGTCAGCAACTTTGCTAGATGCTACTTCCTTCTTCTTCCGCCCACGAGCTAAGGGCAGATGAACCTCACCTTCGAAAGAGGCCAAAAGGCCCTTAACGTAGCTTAAATCTTCATCCTCCATCGGATTTCCTGCAAGAATAAATTCCGAAGCAAGTTAGACATTACGATTCAAGATTAAACTAAGTTAGATGCAGGAGTAAGTTCTACCGGCAGCTACTATTAAATGACATTTAACGAGGTTTTCCTTGGTCAAGAAGTCGTCCATATAAACTTTAGATAACCCCGTCATTCACTTAAGAAGAACCTCCTCTTCTTGTATCATCTCCTCACAAGCAATGTCCGTTCGGGGAACCTCCCACTTGATTCGGACACCCCACTCGGACTTACTTTTAACAAAGAAAAACTTACTCTTCCATCGCTTAATGGAAGAGGGGACCTTCCCTAGAAACTTTCTCCCGGAACGAGCCGAGAAATAATACCAGTCGACATTAGACTCTAGACATAGACTGAAAAGCATACGAAACCAACGGATGCTCGGATTTACTCCGTAGTTCTTAAAAACAATAACAAAGCCGTACAACAACCTCCAAGAATTCGGAGTTAGTTGTGAAGGACACAAGTGGTATTCTTCCAAAATCGCCTTAGCAAAATCAGAAAAAGGAATTCTAAGGCCACCCGATACCGCATCTTGATAGATGGCTATCTCCCCCTCTCTTGGAGAGCTCGCCCTCTCCCCAGAACAAGGAACCCTAACCTCAAATAGAGAAAGGTCTATCTCATACCTCTCTACCAAACTATCGACATCCTTCCTCGGCCCCTGTGAGGCTTATGAAGGTGCGGACCCTCTACCCATAGCCCTAGAAGCGGGATGAACCCGCTGAACCCTAGACTTCGTCACTGAGTCGCAAATGCAGAGACCATGAGTTCAGGCTGAGAAGGGATCGAAAGGGGGAGGGAAGCAACAGGTTCATGAGATTCATGAGAAGAATCAGAAGAAGAAGACGCACTAGCCATACCTTAGAAGAAAAAAGATGAAAAAATGCAAGAACTTTAGAGCAGGGTTCGCCGGAGAAGAAGGGATTATGGGAAGAAGACGCGACTTAGCTTTTGAAATAAAACCTTTTTCGCCTGTACAACTTCGCTTCTATATAAAGGAGATGAATTCCTGGCAGTTAGATCCCAAAGCGGCATCCCGATCGAGCAATTAATCCAAAGGACCCCAAATCTGGACCGTTCAGATAACCTTCATGGCTTCTCTTTAAGAAATGCAAAATTCTATCCACGTCAGCATACCAAACGCCGCCTAGCACACATAAATAGCCGCGCCCATCATGTTGTTGACAAATCGCATGCCACGCCCGTCGTGCCATCTTCTCCCTTTAAATGCGACACAGTGTGAGAGACACGTGTCTCTCTGTGGAGTAATGGGCACTGTACCATGGAACCAACACCATAAAAGACAAATACACACACCCCAACATAGGATTACCAGTGATCATTCTTCTTGAAGAAATCAAAGACTTTATGAACAAAAGGATAAACTTTATTTCAGGGTACAACGATAGTGGTATCTTAAAAAAAAAAAAAAAAAAAAAAAAGCACAACATGACAAGCACTAAATAAACATGTTTTCTGTTCGGAATTTCCTAATTAACAATCCACGGATCTATCCGAGGACCCGCTCGGATAAGATTCAGAGGAGACGCACGGACTTCCACAGCAGTCACTATCCTCATTGTCATTAGGAAACCCTGGCACAGCACGCGGGCGAAGATGGGGGCCCACTTCTCTACGGCAGGAGTCTCTTCAGAACATTTCAACTTCAAAGCGTACACCCCCCGCATAAGTGATGATTAAGAGATCCCCCGCCTCTATATCATGATCAACGTGGAAGGTCTCCCACCCTTCCTCAATACTTATCTCACCTACACCCCTGTCAATAAGCAGAAGGGAGGGCCATACACAGCCATTTGGACTTACCAAATGGATGACCCCTCTCCTTAAGTCCGCCAGGTGTTCATAAAAGGAACTTGGGACGCGCAGATGGCGAGAACACTGAGTGAAAGTGAAAAATTTGTAGAAAGACAAACGCCGAGCCATTATACAAAACTGCAAAGATCTTTGGATTTTGAATAAAATACTACCCCTACAAGCTCCTTAAATAGAAAAAAACTTAGTGACACCATGGGCGAAAATTCCGGAGAAAAATCTACCTCGATTAAAACAACGACACAGTAAACTTAGACAAGGTCTACACCTACATAGACATGCCAACTAAGAAAGATACTTTGTTCTCGAACCAAGCGCGAAGTGCGGTTAACTCACCCCTCGCTCAGACTTTTCGAACAAGTACACTTTAGGGGGGACTAGTGTTACGGATATATTTGGTAAGACGTGTGTCATCGACCTAAATGGCCACCTGTCATATACAGGACTACGTCCCTTTGGTCGTGCGGCAATATCACCAAATATCATGGTATAATTCCGTTCGGCAAAGGCAAATAAAAATGAGGGTTCAATCCCACAAACAAGTCCGTCGGAATTATAGCAACCTTCTTATCCACAAGGCGTGAGGATCTCATAAGGTGCTTATAGCCACCTAGGGTAGAAAATACCTACGCCTCTACAGTAAGTAGATCTTATCCACGTGCCTCTATAGTAGACAGATGTTTTCTACTTACCTACGTAGCACCTACGCAGTAGGCAGATATTTTCTTACCGACTTAGAAGATATTTATTCACCGTCTTACTCACCTCCTTACTTACCGCCTTACCCACCGCCTTTCCTAAACCGCCTTTAAGCTGCTATAAAAGAAGGGCAACAATAGAAGGAGAAAGACAAGAAAATCATTACACAAAGAACTAACTTACATTTAAGACTTCCTTCTCTCAAGCTTTCTGACTTAAGCATCGGAGTTGAATCCGGGCAGAAAGGCCCAATTCTGATCCCTCCCCTCTCCTTTTTATAGATTCACCCCAAAGCAAAGAGTTGATAATTCCGATCCAAGGCTGATAATTCCGATCGAAATTCCAAAGCGTTCCCAGAGTTCCTTGTTCAGAAGTTAAAGTAAGTGTCCACACCAACTATAAATTTCAACCGTTTGTCAAAGGCTGAGACCAGGTCACGAGGCAACAGTAGCCAAAGCGGGATATGGACCAGTTTTTGCCATCAACAGAAAGTAATAGACGGAATCACATACTTAAAATTGAAGCTTTACTTAGAGTGGTTCTATAAATGGCATCTCATATATTTCATCAACCTTACTTTTATATCTCTAACATCTTATCTTTTTATTTTCATCGTCTACATGTTTTTTAGCCTCCAAGTGAGTTCTTTATTAGAAAGACCTTAGCTATTTTTATGTTAATCATAAAAGCATCTCGAATAGTTAAAACCGAAAATTTTGTTCTATATATCTAACCTTTTCTTCTATATTGATGTGGAATTATTAAATTAATTACTTTGATGCACAATAATTCTCTTATACTAAATTTATAGACTATTGCACAAAAACAAAGGATGCAAGAAAGAAATACAAGAACAACTGAACAAGGTTCAAGTAGCACAAGGGAGACACAACAAACACTTCAAAGGCCACCACCATATTCAAGGCCGGGAGGTTCCAATCGACTAATGAAGCTTAAACAAGAGGAGACACCACAAAACCTCCCTTTTAATATCATGAATGACAGATCAGGAGAACAACAAGATCATCTTACAAGAATGCAACAAAGCATGCAAGTTCCGAGTCTTAGAAGCATGCAACAAAGCATGCAAGTTCCGAGTTTTCGAAGAACCTATACTTCAAGTTCCTCACTTAATTTATGCGGGTAGCATTCATAATGTCAATTTTTTTTTCATATTGACATAGTTAAATTTTTTATAATTGAGTATATTTGATCTTTTTCTAATTATCAATGTTTTTTTTGTGGTTAACGAACTTCCTAATCTTGGACAACAAAGCATGCAACAAACGATGAGTGATAAATAATTATGTTTCACATTTTACTTTTCATTTCAAAATAAGCTAATAAAAAAAGTTATGAATAAACTTGTTAATTTGTATCCCTTAAATAAGTTTTATGTTTAGCGATTTTGTGATTCTATGTTGCGAATTTTTTCGCAAGAATGTTTAGTTTTATATTGCAATTTAATCTAGACAAAGTGTGGATTTATGTGAACGGTTTTGTAGGAGATTAAGCACCCAAGAGTGACGACTGCAACTATTCCTTTGCAAACTTTAAGACCACAAAGGGCACCAAAGATCAATTTATCTATCACGCCTTGACCAAAATCTCGGGCCTTGGGCACATGAATAGATCGATCGTACCTAAGTGTAGACGAGCCCCACTCGGATACAAGGCCTAGGTAATCATGAACATACAACAGATAATCAGCGGAAAAATAAAAATAAAAATAATATATATATATAAGTTCTTTTTTTTTATTTAAGAGGAAAAAGATGAAGAGAACATATAAATATGAAGAAAAATATGTGCAAAAATTCAATTAAATTTTAGTCTTGTGTTTTTTAAAGTGCTATTTTCAACTATAATTTGTTGTCATAATTATCAAAGCAAAAACCCTAAAAGGAATCAATGCGAAAACCCTAATCATATACACGCCTAGGTTAAATTGTTAATGTAGTAATACTTGTGATCTTTTTTATTCATTATAACATTTACTTTGAAATAAAATATATTGATATATATAGTGCCCATTGTGATTTCTTGTGTTTTCGAAAGTGTTATTTTAAAATGAATTATATTTGTCTTTGGTATCGAGTCAAATTTATAGTTGAAAATTTTAAAATATATACATATTGTTTTTCTTTTTTATGTTTATTAAGCTTTTAAGTTTGATCAAGCACATCTAATGTAATATTGATTATGCTACAATACCAAACAAATTGGCAACTCAAAGGCCACCATTACTACCGGTATTTAATGTTAGTCATCCAAAAGTACAATATAAGAAACACAAATACTCTTTTTATCTTTGAAAACAATAATACGAAGATTAACCATTTTTATGATATTCAACAAGGATGGAACCAATTTGCATCACTAAGAAGCCAATTTGCTTTGCAGCACAATCAACCCACCCACTTTTGAGAGGGGCACCAACTTCAAAGTGGTGCAATAAGCATTGCTTTCAAAAGAACACGAGAAGATTCAATAGTAGAGATAATTAATTAATTAATTAATCAAGCTTCCTTTCATTTAAGCTTCCTTTTATTTCTCGCTAATGTGCAATCTTTAGATTAATTACCAACATGTTGTTGTAGAGATGCCAAAATTATTGTTAGGAGGGATGCCACCAAGAGAGACAGTACCTAATAAAAGCAAACTAGTAGAAGAGGCAAGATGTTTATCATTTTTTATTTATCGTGTAATATAGACAAAATTAATGTTCATATGAACTCTCTCATAAAATTTGCGATTGGAATTTCATATGATAGGAAAATGAAAAAGGCCATGTATCGAAGGTGAAAACATTAATGCTTTCAGGAAGACTGGAGAATCTTCATTTATAACTAGTCAAATTCCTGAGAACTCACCTGACCATGCGTGACTACATTTTGATTAATCAGAATCGTTTGAGTTCCTCCTAAGTAAAGGCTTCTTTGCTACAAACAAGAATAGAGCACTTGTAAAAACATTGTAACCATCTATTTTCATTTTTTTGTTACAAACTGAATGAATTTAAATTCACTTATTGCAAGGATGATTTTTATGATCTCAATGATGTTTGCTTGGAAGATAACATAAAGCAAGCACTTTTCGCTAGAGAGAAAGGTGACATAGCTGAGCTTTCTTCCACGATTTTAAAGCCAGGTATTGTTGAAGAGGTTTATGCTCCAAATGGTTAGATGTTTCACAAATTAGATTTGAAATTATTAATTCTTGATTTTTATTTTTTGCCTTTGTCTATTTCCTGCTGAATTTTCTTATAGGTAATTGAGATGAGATAACCGGAGTTTGATAGAAGAATTTAGGAAGATTCAACAATGGAAGTAATTAATTAATTAATTAATCAGGCTTTCTTTTATTTCTCTCTAATGTGCAATCTTTAGATTAATTGCAAACTTTTTTTGTAGAGGGAGACAAAATTATTGTTAGGAGGGATGCGACCAAGAGAGACAGTACCTAATAAAAGAAAACTACTAAAAGATTCAAGATGTTTATCATTTAATATGGACAAAACTAAAGTTCATAAGAACTCTCTAATGAAATTTACGATTCGAATTCCAGATGATAGGAATAAGAAAGAAGCCATGTATCGAAGGTGCAAACATTAATGCATTTAGAAACGTAAAAACATTAAATAATTTAGAAAGAAGCCATGTATCGAAGGTGAAAACATTAATACATTACCAGTCTAATTCCTGAGAACTTATCTGAACATGCATCACTACCTTTTGAATAATAAGAATCATTCAAGTTTTGCCATAAACAGAATAGAGGACTTGTAAAAACATTGTAACCATCGATTTTACATTTTTTTGTTACAAACTAAATGAACTTAAATTGATTTATTGACAGGATGATTTCTATGATCACAATGTTGTTTCTTTGGAAGATAACAAAGGGCAAGCACTTTTCTCTATAAAGAAAGGTGACATAGATGAGCATTTTTCCATGGTATTAAAGCAAGGTTCTGTTGAAGAGGATGATGCTCAAAGTGGTAAGATGTTTCACAAATTAGATTTGAAATTCTTAATACTTTGATTATTGTTTTTTTCCTTGATGTGTTTCCTGCTGAATTTTTTATAGGTGATGGAGATTAGATGGCCGAAATTTCAAAGAAGAATTCAATAAGATTCAACAAACGAGGTAATTAAATAATTAATTAACAAAGCTTTCTTTTATTTCTCCATAATTTGCAATCTTTAGATTAATTACCAACATGATTTTGTAGAGGGTGCCAAAATTATTGCTATGAGTTATGCGACCAAGAGATACAGTGCCTAATAAAAGCAAACTAATAGAAGAGGAAAGATGTTTATCATTTTATGTTTATCATTTAAATATGAAAAAATTAAAGTTCATAAGAACTCTCTAATGAAATTTACGATTCAAATTTCAGATGATAGGAAAATGAAAGCAGCCTTGTATCGAAGGTTAAAACATTAATGCATTTAGAAAGAGTGGAGGACCTTCATACGTAACTAGTCTAATTCCTACGAACCCATCTGACCAAACATCACCTCCTTTTGATTAATTAGAATCATTTGAGTTCCTTCAAAGAAAAGACTTCTTTGCTATAGACAAGAATAGAGGACTTGGAAGAACATTGTAACCATCGATTTTACATTTTTTTGTTACAAACTGATTGAACATAAATTGATTTATTGGCAAGATTATTTCTTTGATCTCAATGATGTTTGCTAGGATGATAATCTAAGCAAGCAATTTTCACTAGAGAGAAAGGTAATATTGCTAAGCCTTCTTCCATGGAATTAAAGCAAGGTCTTGATTAAGAGGATGATGCTCCAAATTGTTAGATGTTTCACAAATTAGATTTGAAATTTTTAATTCTTTGATTATTCTTTTTTTCCTTTTGTATTTCCTGATGAATTATTTTACAGGTGATGGAGATGAGATGACCGGAGTTTGATAGAAGAATTTAGGAACAATCAACTGTGGAAATACTTAATTAATTAATCAAGCTTTCTTTTATTTCTCTCTAATAAGCAATCTTTAGATTAAATATCAACATGTTTTTAAAGACGGTGCCAAAATTTTTGTTAGGAGGGATGCGACCAAGAGAGACAGTACCTAATAAAAGCAAACTAGTAGAAGAGGCAAGATGTTAATCATTTTATGTTTATCGTGTAATATGAACAAAATTAAAGTTCATAAGAACTCTCTCATGAAATTTACGATTGGAATTTCAAATGATATGAATATGAAAGAAGCTATATACTGAAGATGAAAACATTAATACATTTAGAAAGAGTGAAGGACCTTCATGCATAACCAGTCTAATTTTTGAGAACTCATTTGACCATGCTTCACTACCTTTTGATTAATTAGAATCATTTGAGTTCTCCAAAGAAAAGACTTCTTTGCTACATGCAAGAATAGAGGATTTGTAAGAACATTGTAGACATTGACTTTACAATTTTTTCTTTTTTTTCCTACAAACTGAATAAACATAAATTGATTTATTGGCAGGATGATTTCTTTCATCTCAATGATGTTTTCTTTTAAGATAACGTAGATCAAGCACTTTTCGGTAGACAGAATGGTGACATAGCTCGAAATTCTTCCATGGTATTAAAGCAAGGTCCTGTTGAAGAGGATCATGATCAAAATTGTTAGATGTTTTACAAATATGATTTGAGATTATTAATTCTTTGATTATTCTTTTTTTTCCTTGATGTATTTCCTGTTTTATTTTTTTACAGGTGATGGAGATGAGCTGACCGAAATTTGATTGAAGAATTAAGGAAGATTCAAAAGTGGAGGTATTTAATTAATTAAATAATTTATCAAGCTTTATTTTATTTCTCTCTAATGTGCAACAATTAGATTAATTACCAACATGTTTTTGTAGAGGATGCCAAAATTATTGTTAGGAGGTATGCGACCAAGAGAGAGAGTACCGAATAAAAGCAAACTAGTAGAACAAGCAAGATGTTTATCATTTTATGTTTATCGTTTAATATGGACAAAATTAAAGTTCATAAGAACTCTCTCATGAAATTTTTTATTGCAATTTCTAATATTAGGAAAATGAAAGAAGCCATGTATCGAAGGTGAAAACATTAATGCATTTAAAAACAGTGGAGGACCTTCATACTTAACAAGTATAATCCCTGAGAACTCATCTAACCATGCATCACTACTATTTGATTAATCATAATTATTCGAGTTCTTCCAAAGCAAAGACTTCTTTCCTATAAACAAGAATAGAGAACTTGTAAGAACATTGTAACTATGAATTTTACTTTTTTTTTTGTTACAAACTAAATGAACGTAAATTGATTTATTGGCGGGATGATTTCTTTGATCGCAATTATGTTTGCTTGGAAGATAACAAAGAGGAAGCACTTTTCGCTTGAGAGAATGGTGACATAGCTGAGCTTTCTTCCATAGTTTTAAATAAATTTCCTGTTGAAGATTCTGATGCTCCAAATGGTTAAATGTTTCACTAATTAGATTTGAAATTATTAATTCTTTGATTATTGTTTTTTTCCTTGATGTATGTCCTGCTTAATTTTATAACCGGTGATAGAGATGAGATGACTAGAGTTTGATAGAAGAAATCAGGAAGATTCAACAGTGGAGGTAATTAATTAATTAAATAATTAATCAAGCTTTCTTTTTGATGCGAAAAATCCGCAAGTGTACGGGTTGAATCAAGTAGTAAGTGGACTAAGAAGTCGGGTTATCGATCCTCAAGGAGAAGGAAGTACTAGTACCTACTAATTGTCTATTATCTAGTCGATCAAAGATTGGGTGATTGAACTAATTCTAGAACCTAGAAATTAACAATGTAAATGTGGACCCAACTTACTCTTAGAGATAATCAATCATAAAAGGGGATACTTGGGTGATTGAATCCCCCGTGGATTTCTCAAAGCTGGATAATGCTAACTATGTCAATACTTGGAGGATTATTGGCCAAGGTTCCAAATATGTTTTCACTCCCTCTTTCGAGGTGAATTACTAAACCTAGTATCTTTACAGAGGATGTTCTAGGGAAACTATCTCTTGGGAGGATTATGGGAATAAGAAATCTAAAGGATTCGCTCTCCTTAGTATTTGAATTCCCGGTATACCCATAATCCCCTGTATTGGAGATGGTCTACACATGGGGAGGTGTTCGCATCTTCCCCCATATGGACTACAAAAATCTCTCCGGGCTCTCGCGACGTATAGGGATTAATATATCAATATAAAACATCCAATCGACATCAATAAATTCATCCAAGCATTCAACATAGAAAGCAAAATCAATTAAACCCTACCCAAGTGTTTATCAATACCCAAGTATCTACAAATTAGCTCTCCATCAATGGAGAACAACAATCAATAACAAAGAGAGATGAAATCAAAATACTTATAATGAAAAACCCTATTACGTACACCGTTGGTTGTCCTCTTGATTCCTTCCATAAACTCTTGCCCCTTCTTCTCCCCTTCTAGAGGTTTGAGATGAGAAACCCTTCAAAAGTCCTTTCCACCAAGCCAAGATGATGAAGGAGATGGTGAAGCTCTCCCTCTCCCTCTATTTCTCTCCAATAAGTCCCCAAAAACCTCTTCAAGATTCGTATTTATACCCCCTACTAGGGTTTTGGGGCGTCCCCTTCCGATTCTGCCCTTTGCGGGATTCAAACTTTGCTGGGAAATTGATGCAAGAGAGCACGAGTCAGATGATGCCGAACCATCTGATTGCACTATGAGAGCTTTGGCATACCACGACTTGGCAAACCGACGTAAAGGAGGAAGGTGATCGAGCCAAGTCCCGAATTGGGGAGCACTTTGGACACATTTCGGTATTTTGGCCATAACTTTGGCTAATGATATCGGATTCACGGGCTCCAATTCATAAAGCTCATCTCGACGCGCACGTAGGGTCCATCAAGTTTGCTAGATGGACCCTACCTTCATCCTCAAATTCCACTGTTTTCCCCGTCGTTTCTTCATTTTTTGGTGTTTTTTTTTCAATTTTTGGCAATACTTCGTATGCCAATTTAGGATAGGATATGAATCTGATTTGATCTCGGATTTTTAGGAGTTATCTGTTTTGTTTAGTTATTTTAGAATTAGATAAGATTTCTATTCGACCAAAATTTGCCGATTGGACAAATTTTGATAAGAAGATAGAATTTCCAGGTTATTTAGGTTAGTTTTCTTTTTTAGCAATTTAAACCTGGCCTGTGGGTTGAATTTTATTCATTGCTTATTGATTTATGTCTTCCCTTTTAAGTTTTAGAGACTTTTCTTCTCTGTTTGTCCTCCCTTATTCTTGCTCTTTTATCAATCCCCCCTGTTTACCACCGCCCGCAGGTTAATCACTACTTTGCCCGGCGGCAGTTGGTATCAGAGATCATCTTCTTCCTGTGGCCTCGACATCAATGGCTGGAGGTCGTGGTGGTTGTCGTGGTGGACATGTTCCGGAAGAGGAAGGTCCGCCTCGAGACCCAATTGCCTTGGAAGCGATGAACGAGGATCTGCAGAGACTAGTAGCGGAGTTGACCCAACGGTTGGCGGCGTGAGATTTGGGGAATCGTGAGGTTTCAGACCATGACTCTGAGTCTACCTTCGTTAACCCCTATTCTCGGTGTGGGCAATCTAGAGAGCACCGTACCCGAGAGGAGCGTCACGGAGATCTCAGCTTTCGGGTAGAGTTGCCCAAATTTACTGGAACCCTACATGTTGAAGTCTTCATCGACTTGTGGAATGAGGTCGAGAGGATATTTGAGTACAAGGAGGCCCCTAATCGTCTGAAGGTGAAGCTAGTTGCCATAAAGTTGAAGGGCCGAGCATCTACGTGGTGGGAGCAGCTGCGGCGTTCACGCTATCGACAATGCAAACTAAAGATTGTAGATTGGGACAAGATAAAGAATGATGCGTTCTAACCGCAAGTGTACGGGTCGAATCAAGTAGTAAGGTGTACTATTGAAAAGTCGGGTATCGAATCCTCAGGGAGAAAGAAAATACTAGTACTAATTAATTGTCCATTATCTAGTCAATCAATTCGGGTTGATGATACTAAATCTAATTCTAAGGCTAATAAAGCAAATTAACAAATGCAATTGATCTTGAAGATGTCAATCGATGAAGGGGGATACTTGGGTGATTGAATCCCCTTTGGATTTCCTTAGATGTGGATAATGCTCTCTATGTTGAATCTTGGTGAATCATTGGCCAAGGGTTCCTAATACGATTTCATCCCTCGCCGAGGGTGATTACTCAACCTAGTACCCTCACTAGTTAAGTTCTAGGGAACCTATCTCTTGGAAGGACTAAGGAATAAGACATTTAAAGGAGTAGCTCGCCTTTTAGTACCCGGGCTCCCGGTGTACTCCTAGTCCTCTCTATTGAAGTTTGTCTACACGCGGGGAGTGCGCTCGCTTCTTCCCCCACATGGACTAGAGAAACCTCTCCGGGCTCTCGCAACGTAGAGAGGTTAATGCTTTCACCACACAATACATTCAATAGACCATGATGCATTCAACCAATCAATCAACATAGAAGAGACAATATCAATTAACCATAATCCAAAGGTTCATCAACACCCAAGTATCAAAAGTTTAGCTCTCCATCAATGGAGAGTGACAATCAATGTCAAAGAAGAAATCAAACACAAGAGTCATGAAGCAAACCCTTGATGATGACCGTTTGTCGATTTCCCCTTTCTCTTTAGCCCTTACTTCTTCTCTCTAGCCCTCTTGAGCCTTCTCTTCTCTTCTTCAATCTCCTCCAAGATGATGGAGAAGATGATGATGGCTTCTCCCTCCTTGAAGCTTTGGCTCTCAACTCCCTCCAAGATGCCCCAAAACCCTCTTTTACATCTCTATTTATACCCCCCTCTAGGGTTTTGGGTGTATTTCCCAACTTTGCCCTCGGTTTGGTCGAAATCGCAGCTGCAGTTTTACGATATACGACCCAGTATGTATTTCATACGACCCCGTATATCCCTTATACGGACCACCATACGGAGTGTTGTACGGAGTCGTATATCTCTCAGGTCCTCGTGTACGGGGTCCTGTCAGTCCGTTCATGAGTCCGTATGAATCTCCAAGTCCATACGGGTCCGTATGAGACTGTGATGGACTTTCTTCCGCTCGCTTGCTATTTTTGGCCCGCTGCTTTCTCGAAAAACGCTTCCTTTCTCTTGGGATTGCTGTTTCGCCTGCTTACAAAAAACAAAGCCTTTTTGAGCACCGGCAGGCCAATATTCCTCCATAACATAAGATAATATGCATGAATTTCATGTATAATTGATGCTCATTTGAACACTTATCAAAGAAGAAGATGAAGGGGCACTTCCTCCCCTTCGACTATACCCAAACCTTGTTTCAATGCCTTAATACGTTGAGACAATGCGCAAGATCGGTAGATGAGTACACAGAGGACTTTTACGAATTGATCGAGCGGAACGACTTATCCGAGACAGAGGATCAACTGTTAGCTCGATATTTGGGAGGTCTGCGCCAACCACTGTAGGATGTTCTCACTCTACACTCACTGTGGACTATTTCAGAGGCATACCAGCGCGCCCTCACTGTTGAAAAGTAGCATAATAAAAGACCACCAATAAGGAGCGATCAGAGTAGCCGGACAGCTCGCCGTCAGGTAGTTCTAACTCTACCGTTCGTTGTTATAGATATGGTGAGCAGGGGCATAAATCAGACGAGTGTTGGAAGCCTACTAGTCCGAAGGGCAAGAACCTGATGTTTGAAGAGATCGAGGTATACGAGGCTGAGGAGGCTGAGGAACAAGTTTATGATGATTATGGAGATGATGATGGAGGCGATGTCTCGTGTCTTTCTCCATTAGGCAGAGGTACTTTGACAATGGATGGTGCGACGTCGTGTCAATGGATGCCTGTCACCTACTACTGGGGAGGCCATGGCAATATGATCGAAGCATACTTATTCCCTCAGCATTAAGGGAAAAAAGATCGTATTGGCACCCCGCCGGGAAAAAAAGCATCCTACCCGGTAACCAATACTAACCTACTTTCTATGTCCAAATTTTTAAGCGGGATAAAGCAGGGCGATGTAGTCTATGCACTGCTACCTTGCATACATAGTGCCACAGTCATGGATCCAAATCTGCCAATAGAGGTACGGCAGTTGCTCAGGGAGTTCGCCGACTTGATGCTAGAGGAACTTCCCCCGGGACTCCCACCTATGAGGGATATCCAACACCAGATAGATCTTGTCCAAGGATCGAGCTTGCTAAACCGACCGGCATACCGCCTCAGTCCCAAGGAGGCCGACGAAATACAGCGGCAAGGGGAGGAGTTATTAAGGAATGACTACATCTGAGAGAGCATGAGTCCCTACGCAGTTCCAGCCCTGTTAGTGCCAAAGAAGGATGGCTCGTGGCGTATGTGTATAGACAGCCGAGCAATCAACAAAATCACCATCAAGTACCGCTACCCAATCCCCTGCCTGGATGACATGTTGGATCAGCTATCCGGCTCAAAGGTCTTCTCAAAAATCAACCTGAAAAGCGGATACCACCAGATTAGAATACAGCCTGGAGATGAGTAGAAGACGGCGTTCAAGACACAGCATGGACTGTACGAGTGGATGGTAATGCCTTTTGGGTTGTCCAAAGCCCCCAGCACATTTCTGCGATTCATGCACATGTTTTGCGACCGTTTATGGGCAAGTTTGTAGTGGTCTATTTCAATGACATCCTCATCTATAGTCCGAGTTGGTCCTCACACTTTGACCACCTTCGCATTGTCTATGAGTTGCTTAGAATGGAGCGCCTGTTCGTCAACCGAAAGAAGTGTTCCTTCTTCACCACTTCTGTGGCCTTCCTTGTTTTTATTGTTTCTACTAATGGTGTTCATACAAATCAGTCAAAGATAGATTCAATCTTGGAGTGGCCCAGACCGAGGACCTTGCATAATGTTCGAAGCTTCCATGGGCTGGCCTCGTTCTACTGAAGATTCATTCGGAACTTTAGCACGTTGATTGCCCCCATCACAGAGTGTCTCAAGGGGTATGATTTCAAGTGGACGGATGAGGCCGAAACTAGCTTCCACCTGGTCAAACAAAAGATGATCAAGCACCAGCTCGTGACTTCCCGACTCGACAAAGTATTCGAGGTCAACCGTGATGCATCCGAGTTAGCGTTGGAGGTATTCCGAGCCACCAGACGATCAAGAGTTTCTTCAAATGAGAAGTCAGCCGGGTAGAAGAAGAACTACTCCACTTATAAGTTGGAGTTTTATGCCATAGTTCAGTTGCTGAAGCTTTGGCGCCACTACCTCATATAGAAGGAGTTCATCCTATTCACCGATCATGAGGCTTGTAAAATCCAACAAATTTTAAGTAATAAAGGTGTTAAAATTTTCTTAAAAATTATTTATAAAGTTAAATAACTCTCTAGAGTTTAAATGGGAAAAATTACAGAGAGGGAAACTAAGTTGAAAGGGGGTCTAAAACCCTAGATAGGGTTTATGGTGACTAGAAGGACTTTCTGGTAATAATGAAAAGTATCGAGGACTGAAAGGTAATTTTTCCCACTCACAGTTTTTGACCTGTATGTAATTTTAAAAGTGTCAGGGACCTCTAAAAAGTTTTCCACGAGAAAACCCTATAGAGAGAGAATGAACGGCTGAGATTAAGTCATCTCGAACCGTGTCTGATCTCGAAACATTATAAAGGCTCACAATGAGCCACGTGTCGGATAGGGATTTGATCTATCTGATCGTGGTCGGATACGAGGCAAGGGGAGAAGTATGAGTAGGGTTGACCCTAAGGTACGGGTAGATGTGACCCACTCATCGCTTGATTGTCTCTGATCCAAGGCGATCCGAGGAAATCTGGCCGTTGGATGAGATTAAATCGCGGTCGGTCATCTTAGAAGATGACGGATCCGAGGCACCTTGTGTTAAATCGTGACCGTGGATATCAATGGGATAATCTCTAGCATCCATCCTCGAGAGTGGCAATCTCGAGGCAGTTTTTTTCTCTTTCTCCTCTTTAATCAGCCACGAGAGCCACCGAGGGACTCACCGTCTCCTCCAGGCGTTACACACGGAGAAGCGGGCCGTTGGCCGGCGAGGCTGCTGTACGTTCGCGACGTTTTGCCTGGGTGTCGAGAGGTTATAAATAGAGCCCCTCCCACAGTCTCAAAGCACCATCGAGCAAGCTAGCTGCGGTGCACCGGCGAGGTCGCAACCGAAGAAGATCGGATTCGCCAGGCAGCAACTTGAGGAGCTGCTTGGTCCACTGGTAAGTACCATACTTCGCGTTGTTTAGTTTTCCATCTTTGCGTGCGCACTCCATTGAGCGAACCTCGCCGGAGATGACGCTAAGGCCGGCCCAAGACAGAGGCCCTGTGGAGGTGCTCGGGAAGCCATGGTCGACGTGGGGGAGGTCGTGGAGCGTCGGAGAAAACCTCCGAGAAGGTGGAATGGAGCAGTTCCATCCGCCTGGAGCCTCGTCGAGACACATTCTCGAGAGCTCACGGGTGGTGCACAGTTGAGAGAGAGAGAGAAGAGAGCAACGTAGAAGAAGATGAAATTATAAAAAAAAAAATATATGTATAAAAGGATAATGTTTTAATTAAACATTTAACTTAGGGGTTGTGACAACATTTTTGTTAAATAGAAACCAAGAAATAATTATTACTATTTGATTAATTTATTTCAAGTTAGGGAAGTGTGACACATGCATAGTTATTTAACTGTGGGTATAGTTTTAAATGATTTTGAAACTATAGTACGTTACAATTATTAAATTGTGAAACTTGGATGATGTGACAGAATAGTCCAGTTAATTAAACAAAATAATATATAGTAGTTAATTTAAAGATTTAATTCTTTAACTAAGTATAGTGTTACATATTATTCGAATAATAATACTAATTAGTTGGTATTTTATTTCTCTCATGAATTAGTACTGTTAATTAAGTAGAAGTGTGACACTTATTTAGTTATTATGGAACCTTGATATGTGACAATTAATTGGAATAAACTACAGTGCAATATAGTTTGATTTTTTTTTTTAACCGGATTAATCGAGATGAAAATATAGGGAAGATGACAATTAATAAAACTGTTAAAGAACTTAGAAGTGTAACAAATAATTGATTTAATTATTTTACATAGTTATAAGACTATATAAGAGTGTGACAATTACTTAAATAACTATGAAACCTTAATAGACGGTTAATAATACCATGAAATCATGTGGATGTGACAAATTATTTAGATAAATAATTTTAATTAGGTTTGCAAAGTTTCAATAACCATATTGTACTATAGTTGTGACAAAAGCGATTAACTAAATTAATTAGTAGCAGTGAATAAATAATTTGAACCATATGAGTGTGACATAGTTAATACGATTAATCAACTAGATTGATTTAAAAGTCATGATAAGATTTTGAATCTTGGTAATGTAACAAAAGAAAAGAATAATTTTGGGATGATGTAGTTATTCTAAGTGTGACGAATTTAGTTGATTAATGCTGGGATAATTTAAGAGATTACTTAGGTTATTAAATATTTTTAATAGACCTTATGGTGTGACGACGATTAATCAAATGAAATTGATTAAACTAAAACAACGTGATTGAAAGATTGGACAGTGGGCTTAACCAAATCAAGACATGGTATAAACTATTAACATGAGTGGGTTAGTGATTTAAAGGTAAACCCAATCCAAATGACTAAAATGCCCTTCTTCCGTAAAAAGGGGCCAGGGTCAAGTTAAACTGTGAAATGGGCATGAAATGGGCCCAAATCACCTAAAGTGGTTAGAGAGAACTAAATAAGGTCTAGTCTCGACAAGTAAACTAGAGTTGACTAGGTTTAAACCAGTTAGGTCTAAGGTCAACTAAAGGACATGGAAATATGGGAAAAAGGGGCAGTAACCTGAGAGATGGTCCTTAGGACCCGTTAGTGGGCCTAAGCCCAATAAGAACGTTGGACATGCATATGAAACTAGAAACTCGTTGAAAACTTGACTCTAATAAGGGTCTATGTGTGCCAGATACTCTCAGGGAGACGTAAGGCATTCCAAGGGATTCTAGAAAGACATTTAGTCTCACCAGGAGGTAAGTACACTTGCCTAGTTTCCACCCGGTCTCGGGTTTTTCTTGGACTTGCTATGTATTCTTATTACATGCCCTGCTGATGTCATACATGCTTTTCGAATCTGTTTTTAGCTTCCTCTTGAGCATGTATGTTTGTTTTCGGGACGTTGGTGTCCCTGTTTATTATGTTCTACTGCCCGGACTCAGTGGAGCTAGGGAAGCTCCAATAAGGGAATGTTCAGGGACAGGACCCCCTGGCTTTCCTGTCTGCCTTACCAGAGAGGCAAATCTCTGGAGGTCTTAATCGGCCAAGCAAGTATGGTACATCAATCGCAGCATAACACGTAGGAGAGGTAGTTCTACCGACCTGTGCCCGGAGGGTCGAACGACCAAAAAGGTCGTTCATACAGCAAATAGCTGGACATACTGGCCGGGAGTGAACCTTGAGTTCTCTTGAAACTCATTACAGAGCTCGAGGGCTTCTGCATCAGGGGTCGTACCTTTGATTTTGTTTCTGGTAGACTCCTGGGATTATATTGTTGATATTGTGATCTCATTGGTTGGCATATTTCCTATCTATGTCATTGTGACCCGCAGGGGTACTTACTAGGCATTCCCTTCGAAAGCTCATGTGTTTCATTTTTCCTCTTTTACAGATTCCTGGGTTTAGGAGGGAGTGGAGCCTGAGTAGAGGACACAAGGAGATCAGAGGTTTAGGAGACTCCTTTATCTTTTACTTTATGAGCATTGTTATTTGTAGGACCCGTATAGGGACCAGACTATTATAGGGCCTACGGACCCTGATGACTCTATGTTCTGATGAACTCGAGTTTATTTTTATGTTATGGTTTTGTTATCTGCTTATCACCTTTTTAGGCCTTGTATTTGAGAGGAGTTTTCCTCTGCTTAAATACGGCCGGTCTGTTGACGCGCTCGAGGTCCCGGGATCCGGGTCGGGGCGTGACAAGGCCCTGAAGTACATCAATGACTAACACAAACTGAGCAGGCGGCACGCTAAGTGGGTGGCGTACTTGCAGGAGTTCACCTTTACTTTGAAGCATCAAGCAGGAAGCTGCAACCATGTAGCAGATACTTTGAGCCGCCGCAGTTCTCTTCTCACCACAATGAATGCCAAAGTTGCACGGTTTGAGGCTTTCACGAATATGTATGCGGATGATCCTTCCTTCGGGAAGATCCTTCAGGAGGTAACCAATTGACATCGTTACAATTTTATTTTGCATAACAGTTACCTGTTTTACGGCATGCAGCTGTACATCCCCGACTATTCATTGCGATAACAGATCATGAGCGAAGTCCATAATGAGGGGCACTTTGATCGTGATAAGACCTACGCCCTCATAGCTACAGACTTTTCTTGGCCGAAACTACCTAGCGACGTGGCTCACTTTGTGGAGCGCTGCTTTGTGTGTTAGCGGGCCAAAGGAGTTCTTACCAACGTAGGCCTGTACACTCCCTTGCCAGTCTCTGAAGCCCCTTGGCTTGACGTTAGTATGGATTTTGTTCTGGGCCTTCCTCATACATAGCGAGCCTCAGACTCTATCATGGTGGTGGTTGACAGATTTTCCAAGATGACCCATTTTGTAGCTTATCGGAAGAATATGGATGCTACCCGTATTGCATATCTTTACTTTCGAGAGGTTGTTCTCTTGCATGGTGTCCCTCGCTCCATCGCATCCGATCATGACGCCAAGTTTGTTAGCCTCTTCTGGAGAAGCTCGTGGGGAAATTGGGAACGCAATTGAATATTAGCAGTGTATACCACCCCCAGACAGATGGCCAGACTGAAGTGGTGAACCGAAGTTTGGGTAACCTATTAAGGAGTTTGGCTGGAACTAAACCAAAGCAGTGGGATCTGGTACTACCTCAAGCCAAATTCACCTACAATAGATCGAAGAATCGGACTATCGGCTTAAGCCCATTCGAGGTTATCTATGGGAGAAACCCATCAGGAGTACTTGATCTGACCCCCATCCCACGAATTGGTCGTGTTCACCCCCGAGTTGATGAGATTGCTGAGCATCTTCAGGTTATTCATAAGCAGTTCAAGTTAGCTATTCAGGAGAACAATACCAAGTATAAGATGAATACAGACAACAACTGCGTCAGGTGTTGTTCGATGAGGGTGACTTAGTGTGGGCTGTCCTCACCCGAGATCGATTTCCTGTGGGTGAGTATAACAAGCTCAAGGAACGGAAGATCGGACCCTGTGAAGTCCTGCAGAAGATCAATGATAATGCATACCGGTTGCGCCTCCCCAGTCATTTGAAGACCTCATACTTCTTCAATGTGAAACATCTGAGCCCTTGCTTTGTGGAGTCAACTTATACGAACTCGAGGGCGAGTTCTTTAAAACCCAGGGAGGCTAATGCAGGAGAGCTCGAGTCAGACGATCCCGAGCTATCGGATTGCACCATGAGAGCTTTGGCATACAGTGACTTGGTGGACCGACATAAAGGCGGAAGGTGATCGAGCCAAGTTCGGAATTGGGGAGCACTTTGGACACGTTTCGGTATTTTGGCCATAACTTTGGCTATCGATATCGGATTCGTGCTCTCAATCCTAATTCATAAAGCTCGTCTCGACGAGCACATGTGGTCTATCAGCTTTGCTAGATGCACCCTTCCTTCATCCTCAAACTCCACTATTTTCCCCGTTGTATCTTTATTTTTTGGTGTTTTTTTTCCATTTTTGGCAATACTTCGTATGTCAATTTAGGATAGGATATGAATCCGATTTAAACTCGGATTTTTAGGAGTTATCTGTTTTGTTTAGTTGTTTTAGAATTATATAAGTTTTTCAATTTGACCAAAATTTGCCGATTTGGGCAAATTTGGAAAAAAAGATAGAATTTTTAGGTTATCTAGGTTAGTTCTTTTTTAGCTATTAAAACCCGGCTTGTGGGTTGAATTTTATTCATTGCTTATTTTATTATGTTTCCCTTTTAAGTTTCAGAGACATTTCTTCTCTGTTTGTCTTCTCTTTTTCTTGCTCTTTTATCAATCCCCTTGTTTACTACTGCCCGTAGGTTAATCACTACCGCCTCGCCTCGGCCGTAATTTACGCATAATGCATCCCATATACTCGGTCGACATGTGCCCGTGATATCTCTCTGTGGCCTTATACAGACCTTTATCAGTCCATATGAGACTCTTATGGACCCATACGAGGTCCTATACGGATTAGGAGGAGGGCCTTCTTTTTCCAAGTCCATACGGTCCGTATGGGACTCCGTATGGAATGGTATTTTCGTCTGAAATGCTCTGTTTTGGCCCGAATTCTCCTTGAAAAGTTTTCTTTCTTCTGGAGTCTCTATATTCTAACTTGTTTACAAAAACAAACCCATTTTAAGTAACGGTGGGCTAAAATTCCTCCAAAGCTCATGATAAACATGCATGAATATGGTATAAAATAATGCTCAAATGAACACTTATCACATATCTCCACCTTAAAGGTTTACTTGTCCTCAAGCAAAGAAAAGAAATCAACAAAAGAAGATAAGTGTTCGACCTTGGGTCATAAAAATTTATGCATGAATTCCATTTCAAGTGCACCATCACAATATGTTCTCCTATTTCCACACCAGGGCTTAGATCGATCTCGTGATATTTCGATATAGCTCTAGACAAATCTTTTTCACTCCACATGCCATGTTCTATAGTCTTCGCAAGACAAGCATGCTCTCAATGGACTCTAGAAAGTCCTTGAGGCTCTGCGATCAAAAGAATTACACCCTTATTAGATGAGTGGTGGACAAGTTTGCAAGAAAGTAGGTTTTTTTTTTACAAAAAATTTATTTAGGTAGGGCATCTCTATTTGATTCGACTTTCCCATGCTAAAGATCAAGGTAGAGTGTAGTTACTCCCTTTTGCAGAGGATTCATGGTGATTAGGCACCCGAACCCTTAGCTACTTAGGTGGTTACAACTATATCTATAGGTGTTCATGTTACGTAGTAACTTTTCGAATTGAAGAACACTCTGATTAGGAGCCTGAACTCCAAACTAGTTCATCTCAACGAATAGTGGAATACTATCTTTATTAATCGACAACTATTGTGCAAAACTATTTTATTTTCATTGTACTTGTCCACTATGTATATTATGAGGGGTAACAAGTTTAAACTAATGCAACGAAATTTCTTGGAGCTATTGAAAGCAAAGCTTAGCTATTAAAGTCAAAAGTACATGGCAAAGGGTTATCTATTGTCCTTAATAATCATGATTGTCACAAGGATGGTCTCTAAATGGCCATGGTTTTTCAAAGCAAAAATTTCAAAATCTTAGCATATGATATTGTACTAGGAATAAATCATGATAAGGTAGTCTCTCAACATGGCCATTATCGGTGCATCCTATTCAAAGAATTTGCAATGAATGTCATTAATAGCTACCTATCTCCACTCTTAAAAATTTACAATAACCCAAAAAAGAGAGATATGTAGCCACCCATCTCCATACTTAAAAATTTACATTATCCTCAATGTATGAAAGAAATTAAAACATGTAACTAGTGGAGAAAGGTGAACTAAAACTCCCTTGAATGTTCGATCGAAGCGAGTGGTTCGTATGAATTGATAGGTCATTGAACATCGGGGAGTATTGATCCATGTTCCAAATATTCGAAAGAGAGAAATCATCATAACTCCACAAAAGACAGGAAAACATTAGGATTCACATAATGAAAATGAAAGATAGGGTAGCAGGCGATGCCCTTGCTAAAAAGAAGGTATAATGATGCATGAAAATAAAAAAAGTCCAAATGACAAAATCACTCAAACATATCACATGAAAACAGATAATAATGAAAGTCCATGTCTCCATGGACCAATGTGGGCTCATCATCTGCTGGTTGTGGAGGTGGAGAAGGTGCGAACATTGCATATAGACAGATAAACAGTGAGAGCTCAGAGAACTGATCCCTCAGTTGACGCTGCTCCGCAAGAATGGTATCCTGGACAGTGCGTATCTCTAATATTTGCTCCTCCATCCTCGTAGGGGGGCTCCTGGATGTGGAGGGGAGCCTGACGGTAGGCTCTGGTGGATCAAGGTACTCGGAGTCGAATGCGTCCTCGTCGCAACTATCAGGCGACTGGCCGACGGGTATTTAGCGGCCACCAACACGCCTGACGAGCCTCATTTGAGAAAGGATGGTCATGTCCAGCTGGGCGACAAGCTGAAGACGTGGCTCCCCCTCCAATCTGTACTCGAGACCCATGCCAATGATGAGTCGTATAATGTATGGTCCAGCATGGATGTTCATAAGCCTGGTGGTCTGTCCCTGATGTGCTAAATAGTCTATGAGCATATATCCTAGATGGATGGGTTTCCGCTCTATAATGCTGTAATGAAAAAGGCGATTAGTGACGATGACGACGCCTTGATTATCCCTATGACTCGCGATTGTACGACTAAGAAGTGCATGGATGTATCGGTGCATGGGATCAGCCATCAAGGACGCCTTGTTGTTTTCGTTGGGCTCACCAAGCTGTAGCCAGAAACGCAAGGAGGAGATAGTGCTCTCGGGAAAGGTGCTAAGGAGCTCAGTATACCCGGCCTCGTAGGTATACTCGCGTTCATATAGCCCCATGTAAAGTGCGAACTGGGTGTAACTCATAGTCCGCTTCTCCTCGAAGAGCTGAAAGGAGATGGTAGTATTGCGCTTCTCCCACATAACGCTCTTGTCTGCCTCGATGGAGCTCAACACCTCCAATGTTACCTCCTTGAACACCTCGTGATTCGAGGAGAAAATGTGGTCCCATCCTTTGAAAGAGATCATCTCCCAAACTCAATCGGCAATGCCAAGTTGGGTGAGGACCCCCCAATCAATGACACGCGTGCGGCCGAACAATCCGTAGATAAGTCGAATGTATCAGCGATGAAATTCCTCATCCGTGAATTGGGGTTTGGATAACGAACCCGAGCCCGTGCGGCTCTTCTTTGTTACTACGGTCTTCTTAGGCATGTCTGCAAAACAATTGAGAGGGGTGTTAGGGAAAGTGAAACCATAAAGATTGGATAAAAATTACGCGAAATAACTCGAGATTGCCCCTATATGGGGTTGTATACGGACTGTCTGGGGTACGTATGGAGCCGCTAGAGAAATATACGAACCCTTTAGGAGTCCGTATACGCCTGGCCGTGGGGTTGTCGGCGGCCATGGCGGCTCTTGGCCTCAACTTTACATAATTCACATCCATTTCACCCCTAAAACTTCATACATGCCTTGAATCAAGATATTATGATGAAAATCAAACAAAATTTTAAGAATTTGGTCACAGTCTCATTCAACATTAAATCCATACAATCCCTAGAGTTCTAAACATAGAAAAGATAAATGTAATCTGTGAATCAAGTCATGTGAGCGTACCTAAGGAAGATAGAGGCTCTAATTCAAAAGAAAAGGTCGCGCCGGAGTAAAGGGTGAAGTAGGGTCGCAATGGGGTCGGCTAGGGTTTAAAAGGGGGTGGGGGGCGCTACTTATAGCGCCCCAAATTTGTGACTTCGGCGCATACGGACTCTTATACGGGTCCGTATGCTACTCAGTATATCTTTCTGGCGGGGTTATACGGACCGCTGTCAGTCGGTATACGACTCCGTATGAACCCAGATTGGGGTCCTATACAACCCCTCTGGGGTCTCTTTTATGTCCCCCTTGCACGACCTAAGATGAGTTATCATTCTAGGGCTAATGAAAGCATCCAACACAAAACAATACAAGGACGGACATGAGATACATCATTCATTTATTTCAAACACACAAACTAACTTATCAAAGATAATTGCACAAAGAAACAAAGGAAAAGTTTTAGAGCTTGGGTTGCCTCCCAAAAAGCACTTGTTTAACTTCACTAGCTTGACGTACCTTCAACTTACCTCATGGAGGTTCAAATACCTTGAAGCTTCCATCGTTCTTCCAATTAAAGCATTGCCGAAAGAAATATTTGCCCAAGATGGCATAGATAGAACGATCATTTTCCTTCATACCTGGGCTTACATTCGAAGGGTTGTGATGTGAAGATATGGTATTTACTCCCTTCTCCTGTACCTTCTTCCAATGCTTCATGGGGGAGGTGTGTTTCTTCTTCATCTTTGTTTTTTCAACCTTGGTCCTTGAATCCACCTTTGGTGAAGTGGAGTCCTCCTGAACTTCTTCCGAACTCCTCTTCTCATTATTCAATTCATCATGTAGAGGGTCTATCATCAAGAGGTCTTCTATGCATTCGGAGGTGATTAAATCAACATCATCCACACTATACGAAGTGTCATCTTGGGCCAGAGTATGTCGCATTGCTTCAGGTATCTTGAATACCACCTCTTGATCTCCCACCCTTAGTGCAAGCTTGCCTTGGGAGTGGTCTTAAAGTGCTTGAGCGGTTGCAATGAATGGACGCCCAAGAATGATGGGAACATCAACATGGTCATCAACATCCAAGAATACAAAATCGGTCGGGAACTCAAAGTGATTGATTTTGATAAGGACATCTTCAGCTATTCCCTTTGGTCATTTCGCAGATCGGTCAGCCAATTGCAATGTCATACCAGTTGGCTTTGGGTCTTCAAGTCCACACTTCACGTACAACTTATACGGCATCACATTAATGCTCGCTCCAGAATCTGCCAATGCTTTCTTTGTGACTCCTTCACCAAGTATACATGGGACAATGAAGCTACCCGGATCTTTTAACTTTTTGGGTACATTTTATTGTACGATGGCCGAGCATTGGGCATTGAATATGACGGCAACCACTTCCTCTAACTTTCTTTTATTGGATAGGAGATCCTTCATGAATTTTGCATACTTTGGCATTTGGGCTAAGACTTCCACCAATTGTAAGTTGATGTGCAATTGCTTCAACATGCTCGTGAACTTTGCAAATTGAACATCTTCCTTGTCTTTTTTCAACCTTGCGGGATAAGGAATCTTTGGTTGGTACGGAGGGATAGGTATTGCCTCTTCTTTCCCATTTTCCTTTTCTCTAGAATTCGCCAATAGTGCCGGACTTTCATCTTCAATTACATTCTTCTCTTGAGGCTTCTCCGCTGGTAGATCGATCTCTTTTCCACAACTCAAAGTGATTGTCTTGCAGTGTTCCTGGGGGTTTGCCTCGGTGTTGCCCGGTAAGCTTCCTTGGGGTCTCTCTGAAAGGGTCTTGGCCTTTTGACCCAATTGATTCTCCAAGTTTTATACAAAATCTTGTAAATTCTGAATGGCAGTTTCATTGCTTTACAAAATCTTCAACATTAACTCCTCCATGTTGGGCTTTCGTTCTTATGGTTTCGGAGAGTGTTGGAAACCAGGTGGGTATTGTCTCTTTTGAGGGTAACCATATGACAAAGCGGGATGGTTCCATTTGGGGATGAATGCTTTATACTGCCCATCCGGTTGTCTCTGATTGTTTCTTATATATTATACTTACTCCATAGGAATAGTTTCAATACTCGCAATGGGGCAATTGGTTATGTCATGCCCACCACCACATGTGTTACAAGATATTATCGGAGTTGGTCTTGAGGTACTTCCCGTGGTAAAAGCATCAATCTTCCTTGTCAAGATTTCCAATTTTTCTGCAAGAGATGTATCAGTTGCATTGGTCTCATCCAGGGAACCCACCAATTTGACTTGTTTCCCTCTAGTAGACCAATTAGGCTCATTACTAGCCATATCCTCAAAGATTTTCTTGGCGTCATACGGATATTTATTTTCCAAGGACCCTCCAGCGGCCGCATCGACCAAATGTATTGTTGAATCATTCAACCTATTGTAAAATGTTCGGACCTTTGCACAAGAGTCCAAACCATGTCGCGGACATTGCAAGAGTAGTTCCTTATATCTCTCATAAGCTTAAAAGAATGTTTCTGTAGCCTCTTGCTTGAATGCAGAAATATCCAACCTTAGCTTTGCGACTTTGCTTGGTGGGAAGTATCGGCCAAGAAATTTATCAAGCATCTCGGCCCATATTCGAATAGATCTCAAGGGAAGTGAATTTAACAATCTATAGGCTCCCTCTCTCAAACTGAATGGAAACAATCTCAATTGGATAGCATCATCGGAGGCCCCATTAATCTTGAACATATTGCAAATCTGAACAAACTTAGTAATGTGAGCATGTGGATCTTCATCTAGCCTTCCATCAAATTGGGCTTAATTTTTAATCACAATCATGGTACTCGCTTTGATATCAAAATTGTTCATGTTTATATTTGGGGGATGCACACTGAACTCCTCTCCCGCGTAGTGGGATTTTTCATACTCAGATACTGTGAGTCTTCTCTCTGCCATGATGAGCACTTCTCTAATCTCAATGCTACCTTCAGTGGGTAAAGAATTCTCCGATCTCGAAGAGGGTCCGGGATTTGATCCCTCTACTTTTCTCAACCTCTAGTGAAAAGTTCTATCTATTTCACTGTCGGCTTCAACAATGTTCATAGAATTCTTTCGGGTCATGTATCAACACCTTGCAATAGAGGATCGTGAGAAAAATTAGTATCCAAGAGATGAATAGAGTATAAAGCTGAATATTAAGGAAAAATAAAATGACTAAATTAATAAACTCCTAGTTTTCCTAGTAATCCTAAAACTCCCTGGCAACGACACCAAAAACTTGATGTGTAAAATTCGTAAGTATACGGGCTGAATCAAGTAGTAAGTGGACTAAGAAGTCGGGTTATCGATCCTCAAGGAGAAGGAAATACTAGTACCCACTAATTGTCTAGTATCTAGGCGATCAAAGATTGGGTAATTGAACTAATTCTAAAACCTAGAAATTAACAATGTAAAATGTGGACGCAACTTACTCTTAGAGATAATCAATCATAAAAGGGGATACTTGGGTGGTTGAATCCCCTTGGATTTCTCAAAGATGGATAATGCTAACTATGTCAATACTTTGAGGATTATTGGCCAAGGGTTCCAAATATGTTTTCACTCCCTCTTTCGAGGTGACTTGCTGAACCTACTGCCCTTACCGATTGTTACGGATATATTTGGCAAGACACGTGTCATTGACATAAAAAACCACCTGTTACACACAAGACCGTGTTTCTTTGGCCACATGACAATATTTACAAAATTCCGTTCGGCAAACATTATGAGGATTCAATCTTACAAACAAGTCCGTCGGAATTATAGCAACCCTCTTATACAAGGCGTGAGGTGGAAAAAGAGGAATAAATATCTAACACCTCTACAGTGGGTAGGCCTTATCCACTCACTACAGTAGGCAGATATTTGCTCTATTTTTACCCACGTGGCACCTACACATTAGGCAGTAGATATTTTCCTACCGCCTTAGGAGATATTTTAACCCACCGCCTTACTCCACCGCCTTTCCTAAACCGCCTCTAGGGTGCTATAAAAGGAGAACGGTAGTGGAAGAAAGAGGGGGAGTGAAAAAGAAAACCTCAAGATACAAAGAACTGTCTAATTTAAGGCCCCTGACTCAAGTTTTCTGACTTAAGCATCGGAGTAATATCCGGGCAGAAAGGCCCAATTCCGATCACTGCCCTCTCCTTTTTTATAGGATCGTCAATGGGTAATTCCGATCGGACTTCCAGGGTGTTCCCTTCGTTCCCTGTTCATAAGTAGAAGTAAGCGTCCACACCAACTATAAATTTTAACCGTTTGTTGAAGGCTGAGGCCAGATCACTAGGCGACAGTAGCCAAGGTGTGAGGTGGACCAGTTTTTGGCATCAACAGTTTGGCACCATCCGTGGGGACCCTTACAAAAAGCCAAATGATTACTACCAGAAGGTCAAAACGGATTCAAGAACAGGGAGCACCAAATAACCCTGAAGAACCTGGAGAAGTCCGAAGGCATGTGGAGATTCCGTTGAATAATCCGCTGATCTTACCTCCATCAGAAAATCCTCTCGTCCCACCCCAACAACACATTCCGGAGTTTTACCTCAACGTACAGCGGTAGTTGGAACAGTTAACTCAAGCTGTTCATGCTTTAGCTCATCCGCCAGTTCCTCCCACACAAATTCCACCAAGTATGCCAACAATCCCACCAGCCAATTCCGAAAGCAGAGGGAGGACAAGGACTCGCACTCAGGGAGACAGAAGAGAGAGAACCGCTTTCTCTGCTAGCTCGGAACCCCACTCCGATTGACGTCGAGAGCAAGCTGCTACAAGAACTGAATAAAGAAGCGGAGCGGAGCTAAGGACCGAACGGAATAGCCCATCTATTCCAACGATCGCATGTAAGAACACAAAGAATGGGATCCCTCGTGGGAAACAAGAAGTCCGGAACGGCACGCTCTCAAGATGTGTTCACCTTTTATCAAGGAAATATTGGAAGAGCAAGTTCACGATAATTTCGCACTTCGCTATGGTTGCATACGAAGGCGTAACCGATCCGTCTTGTCACCGAAGTCTTTCCGATCAAGATGCTTCTCACAGAATTACAGAGACACTCAGTATGTGCCGAAGCTTTTCCCCGCCACCTTAGAGGGAAAAGCGCAAGACTGGTTTGTCGATCTTCCTTCTAGCACGCTTCCTTCTTTTCAAATTCTAACATGTATCGCTTCCTAGCTTACTTTGCAAATTACTCAAAACAAAAGAAGACCCCATCTACCCTTTTGCGCGTTAAGCAGTAGGGGAAACGCTTCCAGCCTATTTAAATGCGTTACACCTAGACGAGACTAACGCTATGGACCTCCTTCCGCGAATGGCTGTGACTTTTTTAATAGAAGGACTACTAGAATCCCCTTTTCGTTTTTCCCTCACCCTAGATCCACCAAAAACTATCCCCGCCCTTATGATCCATGCCCAAAAGTACATCAATTTCGATGAGATCTACACGGGTTGGGAGGAAGAAGCCCGAAGCGAACCGGTGGAAATTCAAAGAGGAAAAACCTACCAAAATGTCAACAGAAGACCTCCGGACATACAAAAGGAGGGAGAGTCACGCATGTACAGTAAGGGTGGAAATAGAGGTCTGGAAACCCCAACACGACCTCAATGGCATGTACCACAACCTAGAGAACCTTCAAAGGCAAAGAAAATTGTCAGATATAACCACCATACCCCACTAAATCAAACTAGAAGCCATATCCTTATGCAAATCAAAGAGCAAAAACTCCTAACATGGCCAGAGCCTGCAAGAAATCCCGAACGGCAAAAGAACAAAGAAGAGATATTGTCGGGCTTCATCGATCTAAAGGACACGATACGGAGAAATGTACCCATTTGATGAACGCCATAGAAGATGTCGCTCAAGAGGGCAACTGGAGCAATACATCAACCTTGAGATTCAAGGGGAACCTGACTCTCCACAACCTGAAGAAGAAGAAGGAGAAATGGTGGGGTTCATTAGTGGCGGACCCGGTTGTGGTGGTGAAAGTTCCGCCTCTTGGAAAAGTTACGCCCGAATGATAGGAGTGGCGCAAGAAACAGAAACACCCCAAAGGAGGTCTCGACCTATGACACCCATCATCTTATATGATAACGATGTCAGCAGGGTTCGCCACCCCCATGATGATGCTCTAGTCATTGTCATCATAGTTTCCAGCTTCCAAATGAAGAAAGTTCTGATAGACAGTGGAAGTTCAGTTGACATTCTCTTTTGGAGTGCTTTCGAGAGAATGAGATATGATGCGGATAACTTGATCCCCGTAAAATCATCCTTAGTAGGATTTTAAGGAGGAGTTATACAGCTAGAAGGAATGATCTCCTTGCCAGTTATGGTAGGAAAATCGCCAAGATCATCAACAAGAACGGCATTAAACTTTCTCGGTTGTACAATCGCGGCTTCGAGCTACAACGTTATTCTTGGTAGGCCAACCCTCAACGCCTTGAAAGCCGTAATTTCTACCTACCATCTTCTCTTAAAATTTCCAACTGAAAGTGGCAGCGGAGAAGTAAGAGGAGACCAACCTCTAGCACGACAGTGCTACATTGCAACCCTTAAAGGAAAAGTCGTAAACGGGGGCAAAACAAAAGTTTCGGAAGCCATGCTAGTCAATAGAATAGCCGAGCAGGAAGAAGAGGAATTCCGGCCAATACCCGTTGAAGAGTTGCTTACAGTTCCTCTAGATACAACCAGGATGGAACGTACGGTGCGAATTGGTGCGAATTTAACAAGAGTACAGCGAGAAAATCTCATGGTGGTACTAAGGACAAATTCCGACCTTTTCGCCTGGTCACCAGAAGATATGCCAGGTGTAAAACGCAACGTCATCGAACACCGCCTCAACATAGACCAATCATTCAAGCCTATCAAACAGAAAAGGAGAAATTCGGCACCAGAAAGACAGAAGGCCGCAGAAGAAGAAGTATCAACCCTCTTGAAGGCTGGATTTATCTGATAGGTGAACTATCCCGATTGGCTAGCTAATATGGTTCTTGTAAAAAAGCCGTCCGGAAAATGGAGAATGTGTGTAGATTTTACGGACCTAAATAAAGCTTGTCTAAAGGATTCGTTCCCCCTGCCTTCCATCAATGGTTTAGTTGATTCTACGACGGGGCATGAGATGTTGAGTTTTCTAGACGCCTTCTCAGGCTATAATCAAAACCGAATGGTCGAAAAGGACGAGGAAAAAACATCATTCATTACAAGCACTGGGACTTATTGCTATAAAGTAATGTCGTTCGGATTAAAGAACGCAGGAGCCACCTTCCATAGACTTATAAATACAGTCTTCAAAGAGCAAATCGGCAGAAATGTTGAAGCTTACGTGGATGATATTTTGGTAAAAAGCCAAAAAGCCGACGAACATCTACCGGATTTACAGGAGGCCTTTCTATCCTTTCGGACTTACAACATGCGCTTAAATCCGAATAAGCGTTCTTTCGTGTTCGCCAGTGGAAATTTCGGGGTTTGTATTGACAAAAGAGGAATAGAGGCAAATCCGAAAAATCGAGCCATTCTTGATATGGGGTCACCCAAAACTCTTCAACAAATACAATGACTTAACGGACGTCAAGGCCACAGGAAGGTTCATTTCTAAAGCTGGCGAGAAGAACCTCCCACTTTTCCAAGCCTTACGAAAGGCGCCAAAAATGGAGTGGACAGAAGAATGTGAGAAAGCCTTTCAAGGACTTAAAGATTATCTCCGATCGCCTCAGCTGTTAGCTAAGCCGCAAGTAGGGGAAGAGCTCTACATCTACCTGGCCGCTGCTCCTCGAGCGGTCAGCGCCGTTCTTTTGAGAGAAGACAAGGGAGTTCAGAAACCAGTTTATTACACGAGTAAGATCCTTAACGACGCGGAGTCGAGGTATCTGCCACTCGAAAAGTTGGCTTTCAACCTCATCACATCTGCACGAAAATTGGGGCCTTATTTCCAAGCTCACAAAGTCACTGTACTAACCGATCAACCACTAAGGCAAGTTCTCCATAAACCTGAAAATTCCGAACGTCTAGCTAAGTGGGTAATAGAATTGGGTGAGTTCGATCTCACTTATAAACCCCGAACGGCCATTAAGGCTCAGGTGCTAGCGGACTTTATAGCAGAGTTAACCATGCCCACAAGTGGAGATGAGATCCCATCAGCAAATCCAGAAGAAAACACTAGCATCCCATGGCTCCTATATGTCGATGGATCAGCGACGGAAGAAAAGTCAGGAGCCGGTTTCGTCCTTTATTCTCCCTCTAAGTGGAAGATTGCAACAGTACTCAAGTTCCAATTCCGAGCAAAATGAGGCTGAATACGAAGCCCTGATCGCAGGATTACACTTGACCAGGGGGCTCAAAATTCAGAACCTGCATGTATATTCTGACTCACAGTTGGTCGTAAACCACACCTTGGGTAGTTTCGAAGTAAAAGAGGAAAACATGGTTAATTACCAAGCTGTGGTAAAGAAGATAGTTTCATACTTCGTTCACTTCCAGATTGAAAAAATCAGTCGAGCACAAAATGAAGAAGCAGAGGCCTTATCTAAAAGGGCCACAATATCCAACGGAAATACGGAATCCTCTTTTAACCTACAGTACCTTCCCACAAGGACTATTGAAAGGCTCGAAGAGGAAGTGCAAAATACGGCGGAAGAGACGAGTTGGATTGATCCCATTAGAAACTACCTGCAAGGTGGACCTCCACCATCCAACAAAACGGAAGCGGATGGATTTCAGATAGATCCGCTTCAAGAAACCATTATTGGCTAAAACCTATACAAAAGGTCCTATACACAACCCTTCTACTTGCAAGCGTACTTCCCAAAGAAGCCAACTATATTACGCAAGAAATTCACGAGGGCATCGTGAGGAGGCCATATAGGAGGCAAAGCCCCGAGTTACAAACTCTGCGACAAGGCTATTATTGGCCAACATTAACTCAAGATGCGGTGGCATTCGCCGTAAGTGTGACGCGCGGCGGCATTCCAAGATCCAAAGGCGGCACCGCCTACGTTGCTTACACCGATTATCGACCCTCGACCATTTGCTATAGGGGGTTGATCTTCTAGGGCCATTTCCTACTTCAACTCGGCGGATGATGAAATTTCTAATAGTTTCTATAGACTACTTCACCAAATGGGTAGAGGTTGAGCCCTTGGCCAAGATCACGGAAAAACCGTGTCAAGGATTCTTATGGCGAACGGTTATCTGTCGATTCGGAATTCCAGTCGCCTTCATCTCCGATAATGGGCGACAATTTGATAACAAGGCTTTCAAAAGTTTCTGCTCTGAGCTCGGAATCGAATCCAGGTTTACTTCTGTAACACATCCTCAAGCCAACGGCCAGGTAGAGGTGACCAACCGTACCTTGCTCCAAACTCTGAAAAAGAGGGTGTCCAAAAATGGAACTAATTGGGTAGAAGAAATTCCGAGCGCCCTTTGGGCCTACAGGACGACTGCAAGAACTCCCACAGGAGAAAGCCCGTTTTCCCTCACTTATGGGGCCGAAGCCGTCACCCCCGCAGAAATAGGAATGCCTACCTTACGGACACAACAGACTTTCTCATCAGAGGAAAATGAGAAAAATCTATCAGCAGAACTTGATTTGCTCGACGAACGAAGTGAAGTTGCGGAAACAAGGGCAGCTATCTATCACCAAAGAGTAAAAAGGTTCTACGACACAAGGGTGAAAAGAGTCTTCTTCCAAATCGGTGATTTGGTCCTGAGAGAAAATGAATTTCAAGGAAATAAAAGCCGAACGGGGAAGCTAACTCCTAACTGGGAAGGCCCTTACGTCATCCAAAGAATTGTCCGAACAGGCACTTATTACCTAGTGAATATGGACGGAAAAACACTCAAACGTCCATTCCATGCTGAACGCTTATGACGCTACTATCAGTAAATTCCGTAGCTATCTCATAGAATAAAGCTCGAGTCTTTCCCATTCGACAAAAATGCTGTGAAATTCCCATTCTACAAAAATGCGGTGAAATTCCCATTCTACAAAAATGCGGTGAAATTCCCATTCTACAAAAAATGCGGTGAAAATCCCATTCCTAAGAGATAAGCCAGAATTATCCTACAAGGATAAGCGACAACTCTCATCCAAAAACAAGGGGCAAAAATCCCGATCGAAATATGAGGCAAACAATCTCATTTACGAAGGCGAGTAGTCCCATGATTAGGCTAAGAAGAAAAGAACCCGCTACGAAGCTTATCTTACAAACCAAATGAAGAAGGAAAGACTTTACGAAGGACTTCACAAACACTTCTTTCTTACATGGTTAGAACAACCATTACTCGGGAATAAATCTTCACCAAAATAAAGGTTTGCATTTCATTCATATGAATAGAAGATACATTCCAAATGACTAAAGATTTACAAGAACAGTTCACAAAAATGCTAAAATATCCCTAAGAACTAGGGCCCTCAGGGCGACCAGCTAAAGGAACTTGAGTTGAAGGCTCCGAGGGGGCGGAAGCAAAAGCCTCTGGGGTCTTAATAAGTTGTTGCTCTTTTAGTTCCATGTAAGTCTTTAGAACCCTAGCAAGCCCCATAGACAGCACTTCCTCCGGAGGAATGTGGTGACCCACCTGCTGCACCTTCCTTAGCTTTTGCCCTAAGCCGGGCAACCTTCTTCTCTAGTTTATCTGCTCGTTCTATTAAATCCTTAATTTCTTGCGAGTCGGATTTAGGAGCTTTCAGGCGGGAAGCTAAGTCTTCCTTGAGTGTGTCGCGCTCCCCCTTTACTTCCACCAACTCAGCTTGAACGACGGCAAACTCAGCAGCCTTCATCTTTAAGTCCCATCGAAGCCGCACCGCTTCATCCTCGAGTAGATTTAAGTTCCTTCTTCAAACCGCTGGATTCATTTTGTAATCGCTTGATATTCTCCTCGCCAGTAAGAAGAGAACCTTGGAAATAGATAATCGGGCCGCTAGATCGTTCTTCTCCTTTTCCATAGTAGCGGTAAACGCAGCTTCGGCTTTATCTCGCCAAGGGCACGGATAGCCTCAAGTCGTTTCTTTCTCCTTTTCTTCTAAGGCCACCACCCTAGAGCTTAGGCTGGGCGATATGTCCGCTTTCGTTTCCATCTTTGCCAAATCTTCTTGGCAAAGATTACCAACTTCGATCCGCCCGGTCGCAAATGACCTACAAAATAATAGATAAGTCATCGACAAGTAACACCAAACCAGAAAAAACTAGAAGGTAAAATAAGAATAGTTCTTACCAACATGACCGAACGGAATAATTGAGAGGTGGCTTCTTCCCTTCCAGCTCCACGAAGTTTAGACGAGAGCTGTTCGGGTCTCATAGCCATCAAAACAGTCTTTGTAGCAGCGACATCCCGAAAGAGAACGTCTTCGGAGGGCACCTCCTTCCCTTGAGGTGCCGATCCCCTTAAAACCGAATCCGCCACCCTTAATTTGTCCAGGAGAGCCGCTTCTCCTGCCCCCGCCTGTAAAATAGACCCTTGGTTCAAGATTCTGAACGAAGCATACCCATAGAAAATGTATACATCAAGATTCTCACCTCCATAAGAAGGATATCCTCCGGCCGACTGGAAGAAGGACCTTCCGAAATTGGAGACAAGGCCGAGCGGACTTCTTCCGCACAGACTTCTCCTCGAGGCACCTCCGCTTGTTTTCCTACAATTCCGGGACCCGATGCGTCCTCGGAATTCTTTCTCTTTGTCCTCTTCTCCCACGAGGACCCTGCATTAAGGTCGCTTTTGACCCTCTTCTTGGAAGAGTCAACTTCTTTTCTCTTCCTCTTCCTCTTTTCCTCCTTGGAGGTATCAGCGCCTGTGCAAGACACCGCCTCCTTCTTCTTCCGCCCGCGAGGCAAAGGCGGGTGAACTTCACCTTCAAAAGAAGCCAAATGGCCCTTAACATAGCTCAGGTCCTCGTCCTCCATCGGATTTTCTGCAAGGGGAATTCCGAAGCAAGTTAGCTATCATAGTTACAAGTTAAGCTAAATCAGAAATACGAGTAAGTCCTACCGGCAGACACTATTAAACGACATTTAACAAGAATTTCTTTTGTCAAGAACTCATCTATATACACTTTGGATAGCCCCGTCATCGACTTAAGAAGAACCACCTATTCTTTCGTCATTTCCTCACAGGCAATATCCGTTTGGGGAACCTCCCACTTGGTTCGGACATCCCACTCAGATTTACTTTTAACAATGAAAAATTTACTCTTCCATCGCTTAATGGAAGAGGGAACTTTCCCTAAAAACTTCCTCCCAGAACGAGCCGAAAAGTAATACCAGTTGGCATTGGACTCTAAGCATAGACTAAATAACATACGGAACCAACGGACAGTCGGATTTACTCCGTAATTCTTGAAAACAACAACAAAACCGTTTAGTAATCTCCAAGAATTCGGGGTCAACTGCGAAGGACACCAGTGATATTCCTCTAGGATCGCCTTGGCAAAGTTAGAAAAGGGAAGCCTAAGGCCACCCGATAGCGCATCCTGATAGATGGCTATCTCCCCTTCCCTGGGAGAACTTGTCCTCTCCCCAGAACAGGGAACCCTAACCTCGAACAGAGAGGGGTCTATCTTATATCTTTCCACCAGGCTATCTATATCCTTTTGCCCAAGGAGACTTATGAACGTACCCGACCCGCTACCCATTGCCCTAGACGTAGGATGAATTCGCGGACCCTGAAGTAAAACATCCCTAGGTTCGCCTGGAGCCGCACCAGAGATCACGGGGTTGGACCGTGAAGGGATCAGAGGCCCATGAGAAGAACTAGAGGAAGAAGATGTCGCACTAGCCATTACCTTAGAAGGAAAAAAGACAAGAAAAAGACACAGAAAGCTTAGACCATGGTTCGCCGGAGAAGAAGAAGTCTTAGGAAGAAGACGACATGCTTCTACTTTCGAGATAAAACCTTTTTCTTTTCTGCCTGTACGATTCTGCTTATAAGCAAAGAAGATGGATCCTTCACCGTTGGATCACAGAGCCACACCACTATCGAACCGTCGAACCAAAAGCCTTTAAATCGGGACCGTCCAAATAACCATCATTATACCTCCTCAAACAGTTCAAAATTTCGTCCACGTCAGCACACCAAACGCCGCCTGACACACAT
This sequence comes from Dioscorea zingiberensis, assembly GCA_026586065.1. Lineage (NCBI taxonomy): Eukaryota > Viridiplantae > Streptophyta > Magnoliopsida > Dioscoreales > Dioscoreaceae > Dioscorea > Dioscorea zingiberensis. The sequence continues at coordinate 14,557,619 of CM048827.1, read as the reverse complement.
AGAAAACCACGCTCATCACCCATCATGATGTTGACAAACGCGCACGCTGCGCACGTCGCACCACTATCTCCCTTTAAAGCCAAATAGTAGAAGGGACACGTGTCTTCTCAGGGAGCAATGAGCATTATATGGGAAGTAGAGCCTGTGCTTTAGAAGATAAGACACACACTCCAACATAGGACCATCAGTGATGGCCTCACAAAAACACCAAAGAATTTAGAAGCAAAACGACAAATGATTATTTATTCATGTTACAGGACGATCAAAAAAAAAAAAAACAACAAACAAACAAAACATGTTTTCCGACGGACTCCCCTAGCTAAACATCCGCGGACCCATCCGAAGACACGCTCGGATAAGACACAGAGGAGACACACGGACTTCCGCAACCATCATTATCCTCATTATTATTGGGGGAACCTGGTTCGGCGCGGCGGCGAAGGTGGGGGCCCACCTCTCTACGGTAGGAGTCATCTCCAAACATCTCAACTTCGAAACGCATACCCCCGCATAAGTAAAATTAAGAGGTCCCCGCCTCCACGCCGTGATCAACATAGAAAGCTTCCCACCCTCGCATCGATGCTCATCTCGCCCCACACCTCGCCAATCAACGTAATAGACGGCCATACATAGCCGCTCGGACTTACCAAATGGATCACTCGGTCCTTAATTACGATAGATGCTGCGTAAAAAGAACTGGGAATTCGTAAGTGTCGAGAACACTGAGAAAAAGTAAAAAATTTATAAAAAGACAAGCGTTGAACCATGATGCAAAGACAAAAGTTTTACAAAAGACTTCTGGCCAAACACACTATCCACACAAGCCCTTAAATAGAAGAACCAATCACACTATAGGCTTAGAATTCTAAGAAAAATCTACCTCGATAACAAATAAAAGGATAACACAAAGAAAAGTCGCCTATTAAAGCACATGTACTTTAGACGTCGTAGACATAGACAGAGCCTACGCCTACATAGACATGGTGAAAAATATTTATTCTCAAACCAAGCGAAACGTGCGATTAGCTCACCCCTCGCTCAGATTTTTCGAACAAGTACACTTTGGGGGGACTGTTGTTACGGATATATTTGGTAAGACACGTGTCATTGACCTAAAAAACCACATGTTACACACAAGACCGTGTTTCTTTGGCCACATGGCAATATTTACACAATTCCATTCGGCAAACATTATGAGGATTCAATCTTACAAATAAATCCGTCGGAATTATAGCAACCCTCTTATACAAGGCGTGAGGTGGAAAAAGAGGAATAAATATCTAACACCTCTACAGTGGGTAGGCCTTATCCACTCACTACAATAGGCAGATATTTACTCTATTTTTACCTACGTGGCACCTACACATTAGGCAGTAGATATTTTCCTACCGCCTTACTCCACCGCCTTTCCTAAACCGCCTCTAGGGTGCTATAAAAGGAGAACGGTAGGGGGAGAGAAAAAGTAAACCTCAAGATACAAAGAACTGTCTAATTTAAGACCCCTGACTCAAGTTTTCTAACTTAAGCATCGGAGTTAAATCCCAAGTAAAGGCCCAATTCAACATTGTCCTCTCCTTTTTACAGGGTTCACAATGGGTAATTCCGATCGGACTTCCGGGGTGTTCCCTTCGGTTCTCGCTCATAAGTAGAAGTAAGCGTCCACACCAACTATAAATTTTAACCGTTTGTCGAAGGCTGAGGCCAGATCACGAGGCGACAGTAGCCAAGGTGTGAGGTGGACCAGTTTTTGGCATCAACACCGATGATGTTCTAGGGAACCTATCTCTTGAGACGATTATAGGAATAAGAAATCTAAAGGATTAGCTCTCTTTAGTATCCGAATTCCCGGTATACTCATAATCCCCTCTATTGGAGATGATCAATATATGGGGAGGCGTTCGCATCTTCCCCCATATGGACTAAAAAAATCTCTCCGGGCTCTCGCGACATAAAGGGATTAATAAGTCAATATAAAACATCCAATAGACATCAATAAATTCATCCAAGCATTCAATATAGAAAGCAAAATCAATTAAAACCTACCCAAGGGTTCATCAATACCCAAGTATCTACAAATTAGCTATCCATCAATGGAGAGCAACAATCCATAACAAAGTGAGATGAAATCAAAAGACTCATAATGAAAAACTATGACATACACCGTTGGTGGTCCTCTTGATTCCTTTCTTAAACTCTTGCCCCTTCTTCTTCCCTTCTAGAGTTTTGAGATGAGAAATCCTTGAAAAGCCTTCTCCTCCAAGCCAAGATGATGAAGAAGATGATCAAGCTCTTCCACTACCTCTATTTCTCTCCAAGAGGCCCCCAAAAACCTCTTCAAGATTCGTATTTATACCCCCTACTAGGGTTTTTGGGCGTCCCCTTCGGATTCTGCCCTTCGCTTCTACCCTTCGCTGGATTCAAACTTTGCTGGGAATTTACGCCATACAGTCCCATACACGGGGACATATATGGGCTCGTATATCTCTGAGGTGGCCTTATACAAACCTTTGTCAGTCCGTATGGGACTCTGTATGGACCCATACAAGGTCCCATATGGACTAGGAGAAGGGCCTTCATTTTCTAGGTCCATACAGTCCGTATGGGACTCCATATGGAATGGTATTTTCGTCCGAAATGCTTTGTTTTGGCCCGAATTCTCCATGAAAAGTTTCCTTTCTTATGGAGTCTCCATATTTTAACATGTTTACAAAAACAAACACATTTTAAGCACCAGTGGGCTAAAATTCCTCCAAAACTCATGATAAACATGTATGAATATGGTATAAAATAATGCACAAATGAACACTTATCACTTTTATTTCTCTCTAATGTCCAACCTTTAGATTAATTACCAACATGTTTTTGTAGAGGATGCAAAAATTATTCTTAGGAGGGATGCAACGAAGAGAGACAATACCTAATAAAAGCAAACTAGTAGATGAGGAAAGATGTTTATCATTTATGTTTAATATTTAATATGGACAAAATTAAAGTTCATAAGAACTCTCCATGAAATTTACGATTGGAAGTTTAGATAATAGGAAAAAGAAAGAAGCCAAGTATACAAGCTAAAAATATTAATACATTTAGAATGAGTGGAGGACCTTCATACATAACCAGTCTAATTCCTAAGAACTCATCTATCCGACATCAATACCTTTTTATTCATAAGAATCATATGTGGTTCTCCAAAGCAAAGACTTCTTTGCTACAGACAATAATAGAGGACTTATAAGAACATTGTAACCATTAATTTTACATTTTTTTGGTTAGAATGAACTTAAATTCATTTCTTTACAGGATGATTTCTAAGATCTCAATGATGTTTGCTTGGAAGATAACATAGAGAAAGCATTTTTCGCTAGAGAGAAAGGTGACATAGCTGAGTCTTCTTCAATGGTATTAAAGCAAGGTCGTGTTGAAGAGGATGATGCTCCAATTGGTTAGATGTTTCACAAAATTTTATTTAAAATTATTAATTCTTTGATTTATCTTTTATTCATTGGTGTATTTCCTGCTGAATTTTTTTACAGGTGATGGACAGTGCATAACCGGAGTTTGATAGAAGAATTCAGGAAGATTCAACAATTGAGGTAATTAATTAATTAATTAATCAAGATTATTTTTATTTCTCAATAATGTGCAATCTTTAGATTAATTACCGACATGTTATTGTAGAGGTGCCAAAATTATTGTTATTAGGGATACGACCAAGAGAGACAGTATGTAATAAAAGCAAACTAGTAGAAGAGGCAAGATGTTTATCATTTTATGTTTATCGTTTAAGATGGTCAAAATTAAAATTCATAAGAACTCTCTCATTAATTTTTTGATTGTAATTTCAGATGATAGAAAAACGAAAGAAGCCATTTATCAAAGGTGAAAATACTAATGCATTTAGAAAGAGTGGAGGACCTACATACATAACTAGCCTCAGTGTGGAGAACTCATCTGACCACACATCACTACCTTTTGATTCATAAGAATAAATTGAGTTTCTCCAAAGCAAAGACTTCTTTGCTACAGACAATAATAGACGACCTGTAAGAACCTTGTAGACATCGATTTTACATTTTTTGTGACAAACTGTATGAACTTAAATTCATTTTTTAGATGGATGATTTCTATGATCTCAATGATGTTTGCTTGGAAGATAACATAGAGCAAGCAATTTTGGCTAGAGAGAAAGGTGACATAGTTAAGCTTTCTTCCATGATTTAAAAATAATATCCTATTGAAGTGGATGATGCTCCAAATGGTTAGATGTTTTACTAATTAGATTTGAAATTATTAATTCTTTGATTATTTTTATTCCTTGATGTATTTCCGATTGAATTTTTTTACAGCTGATGCTGATGAGATGACAAGAGTTTGATAGAAGAATTCAGTAAGATTCAACAATGGAGGTAATTAAATAATTAATTAATCAAGGTTTCTTTTGTTTCCTTCTAATTTGCAATCTTTAGATGAATTACCAACATGTTTTTGTAGAGGATGCCAAAATTATTGCTATGAGGGATGCAACAAAGAGAGATAGTAATTAATAAAATCAAACTAGTAGAAGAGGAAAGATGTTTATCATTTAATATGGACAAAATTAAAGTTCATAAGAACTCTATCATGAAATTTACGATTGGAATTTCAATGATTGGATAATGAAAGATGCCTTTTATCTAAGGTTAAAACATTAATGCATTTAGAAATAGAGGAGGAACTTCATACATAACTAGTCTAATTCTTAAGAACCCATTTGACTGTACATCACTACCTTTTGATTCATCAGAATCATTTGAGTTTCTCCAAGCAAAGACTTCTTTACTACAGACAAGAATATAGGCCTTGTAAGAACATTGTAACCATTGATTTTACAATTTTTTGTTACAAACTGATTGAACATGAATTGATTTATTGGCAAGATTATTTCTTTGATCCCAATGATGTTTGCTAGGAAGATAATCTAGAGCAAGAAATTTTCACTAGAGAGAAATGTAACATTGCTATGCCTTCTTCCATGGTATTAAAGCAAGGTCCTGTTTTACAGGATGACCCTCAAAATTATTAGATGTTTCACAAGTTAGATTTGGAATTTTTAATTCTTTAATTTTTTTATTTCCTTTTGTATTTCCTGCTGAACTTTTTTTATAGATGAGGGAGATTAGATGACCGGAGTCTGATAGAAGAATTTAGGACGATTCAATAGTGGAAATAATTAGTTTATTAATTAATCAAGCTTTCTTTTATTTCTCACTAATATGCAATCTTTAGATTAATTACCAACATGTTTTTGTAGAGAGTTTGAAAATAATTGTCAGGAGGGATACGACTAAGAGAGACTATACCTAATAAAAGAAAACTAGTATAAAAGGCAGGATGTTTATCATTTTATCTTTATCGTTTAATGTGAACAAAATTAAAGTTTATAAGAACTACCTCATGAAATTTACTATTGGAATTTCAAATGATAGGAGAATAAAAGAAGCTATATATTGAAGATGAAAACATTAATACATTTAGAAAGATTGGAGGACCTTCATACATATCCAATCTAATTCTTGAGAACTCATCTGACCATGCATCACTACCTTTTGATTCATTAGAATCATTTAAGTTCTCCGAAGCAAAGACCTCTTTTCTACAGGCAAGAATAGAGGAATTGTAAGAACATTGTAGACGTCGATTTTATTTTTTTGTTACAAACTGAATGGATATAAATTGATTTATTGGCAGGATGATTTCTTTGATCACAATGATGTTTGCTTGGAAGACAACGTAGTGCAAGCACATTATGCTAGAGAGAATGGTGACATAGCTCAGCCTTCTTCCATGGTATTAAAGTAAGGTCTGGTTGAAGAGGATAATGCTCCAAATTGTTAGATGTTTGACAAATATGATTTGAAATTATTAATTCTTTTATTATTCTTATTTTCCATGATGTAATTCCTGCTGAATTTTTTTACAGGTGATGGACATGAGATGACCGAAGTTTGATAGAAGATTCAGGAAGATTCAACAATAGAGGTAATTAATTATTTAAATAATTAATCAAGCTTTTTTGTTTTTTTCTCTCTAATGTGCAACCTTTAGATTAATTACCAACATGTTTTTGTAGAGGATGCGGAAATTATTGTTAGGAGGGATGTGACCAAGTGTGACAGTACCTAATAAAAGCAAACTAGTAGAACTCTCTCATCAAATTAATGTTCATAAGAACTCTCCAATGAACATTTTTATTGTAATTTCAGATATTAGGAAAATGGAAGAAGCCTTGTATCGAAGGTTAAAACATTAATGCATTTAGAAAGAGTGGAGGACCTTCATACATAACAAGTCTAATTCCTGAGAACTCATCTGACCATGCATCGCTACACTTCGATTAATAATAATCATTTGAGTTCTTTCAAAGCAAAGACTTCTTTGCTACAGACAAGAATAAAGGACTTGTAAGAACATTGTAACTATCGATTTTACATTTTTTCGGTACAAACTAAAGAACTTAAATTGATTTTTTTGGAAGATTATTTCTTTAATCTCAATTATGTTTATTTGGAAGATAACATAGAGCAAGCACTTTCATTAGAGAGAATTGTGACATAGCTGAGCTTTCTTCCATGGTTTTAAAGAAGAGTCCTGTTGAAGAGGCTGATGCTCCAAATGGTTAGATGTTTTACAAATTAGATTTGAAATTATTAATTCTTTATTATTTTTTCTTTCGTTGATGTATTTCTAGCTGAATTTTATAACAGGTCATGGAGTTGAGATGACCGGAGTTTGATAGAATAATTAAGGAAGATTTAACAATGGGGGTAATTAATTAAATAATTAATCAAGCTTTCGTTTATTTTTCTCTAATGTGCAATCTTTATATAAACAACCAACATGTTTTTTTAGAGGGTGCCAAAATTATTGTTAGGACGGATGTGACGAAAAGAGACAGTACCTAATAAAAGCAAACTAGTAGAAGATGTAAGATGTTTATCATTTTATGTTTAACATTTAATATGGACAAAATTAAAGTTCATAAGAACTTTCTCATGAAATTTACAATTAAGATTTCAGATGATAGGAAAATGGAAGAAGTCATGTATCGAGGGTGAAAACATTAATACATTTAGCAAGAATGGAAGATCTTCATACATAACAAGTCTAATTCCTAAGAACCCAATTAACTTTGCATCTCTAAATTTTGATTCATCAGAATCATTTGAGTCCATTGCAAAGACTTCCTTGCCATAGACAAGAATGGAGGACTTGTAAGAGCATTGTAACCATCGATATCGATTTTACATATTTTTGTTACAAACTTATTGAACATAAATTGATTTATTGGCAAGATGATTTTTAAGATCTCAATGATGTTTGCTTGGAAGATAACATAGATCTAGCACTTTTCGCTAGAGAAAAAGGTTACATAGCTTGTAACGCCCCGAATTTTCTAAGTGAATAAATCGGAAAATTTTAGACAATTAATGAGATTAATTAACACGGCAGAATAAATATATCATTGTAAAGACCAATTACAGTAAAATCGAGGAATAATAATTTTAATACAACCTCACGACTAAGGGGCCGAGGGAAGGTCTTATTGGGCCAGGCCGCTTACACTTGGAATAGTCAGAGGTGGATCATAAGGATAACCTCGATTAATTAATTGGAAGATTTCGTAAGTGCTAATTACTCAAGAATAATTAAGTAGGAGAATGGGGCAGATGTTAGGATACCGATAATGTAGATCGGGCGAGTAAAAAGCCAGTATTCCTTGGATTTGGTCTCGGGACGAGAGGCGGCACCCCGAGGCTATAGCGCCAGACGATTGAGCTTCATTGACCGGGATTCCCTGGACTGGCCTCGGGACATTATTAGAACGAAGACATTAATTAATGAGCCGCATGACATAAATTGGAAAGATAGTATCATCTACATTATTTGAATAGTAGTAGAGGAATAATTGAGATGATAACTTAGGGATAATCTAAATTAAAAGAAGGCATGTGACAATATAATATTTTATTTTAAATATGGGAATCAATCATTGAAGTTTTTATAAGGGGTGAGACTTCAGAGAGAAAGAGGAAAGGGTCTTTCCTCTCTCGTTGCCTTCTCCTTCTCCCTAACTTGCGCTCGTTGTCAGTCGAACCCCCATGAGCCCAAATGCCTTTGCCGTGATCTTTTGCCCCACGCCGCCACGGAGTCAGTGGCGCGAAGACCGCCACCGGTCCCATGGCTCCCCTCTACTACTGCCGTGACCCGACCAAGACCGGGCGGCTGCGCAGTCATCAGCCTCCATCAAAGCGTTGCGGTGCCACTGCCTCGCCGGAACTCTGTTGTGCCGCGCGTCCAGCACCTTGCGCCACTGCCTCCTCGGCCCTGTCACCTTTGATTGCCCTATTCCGGAGAACAGTAGGCTTGGAGGTGGTGAAACTCTAAACTAATGGCATGATTTAGGGCATGAATATGAGGGATTAATGATGAGATTTGAGGAGGTTGTGGGCTGTTAGAGTTGTGCCATGGATTGCATGAGTTAAGACTAATATTAGTAGTATGATAATGAATTAAGTTTAATGATAGTTTGGTGCTTGATTGTTTTTTTTTCGGGGCCCTATAAATAGGGGAGGTGCCGCTGAATTTTTCATGAAATTCCTAAGTTTAAATGTTCTATTAACGATCATGATGGCATGCCTAAGTTTTAATAGCTTCATGATTATCATGTTTAAGTGTTACATGCTTAAGAATGATCGACTCTGCAAATCTAGCATGCTTAGGGATATTATAAAGGTATTGAAGGCATGTAATGCTGGTTAAGTAGTGAAAAACATGATGTTATGAGTTTAAATGTCTTATATGCTCCTTGAAGCTTAAATGGAATTTCTAAGTTAAGAATACGATTTCCGTATTCTTAGATCACGTATTTTTTTTTTAGCTATAGAACTAAGCATGGTAAATACAGACTTCGTACTTACTTAGTACTCTCGTTGATTCTAGGAAAGGGAAAAGGTCCAGCAGAAGCCGCCGAAGGACTGAGCGAGTCCTGGGAATTTGCAAGGACTTAAGGTGAGGGGACTTCACCGAAAATCCAGATTTACTTATGTATTTACCGTGATTTTAGTCTCTCGTATTCTTTTGAAATTTATATTGGTTTATGATTTGCCGATGGATTTTATCTCTATAGTTGCATAATGATTTTAATACTTGTTATCTGCTATAATCTGAGTCAGCATGATTAATTATAAAAAGAAACTCCAGTTGGTAAAGATTGATACTCACCATATCGTGACTGCTCCCTAGGTAAACATAGACGATTGATCCAGCGGGGCTCAGGATAGAGTCCATAAAGAATTGTAGATGATCTCAGGTTAAGGAAGGGATTTGCTTTAATATGTTTTTCTTAAATAAAAATGTTTGCAAAATCATTTTCTATGTAAAACCCCCTTCCGAACTCCTTTGGGTGCCCGAATCGGATACGAGGATGTATGCGTGACGATTGATACAGCTTTGTTGATCATACCACTGGTCGTCAGGTCTCGGATATAAGATGCGTGACGATTGATACAGTTGGTTGATTATATTACTGGTCGTCAGGCCTCAGGTACGAGATCGGAATAATCAGATACGAGATGTACGCGTGACGATTGATACAGCTTGGTTGATCATACCACTGGTCGTCAGGTCTCAGATATGAGTTGCGTGACGATTGATACAGTTGGTTGATTATACTACTGGTCGTCAGGCCTTGAGTACTAGGTCGGATTATTTCCTCGTCTCCCGACCATCAGGATCTGGTTATCCGGCTGATGACAGCTGGTTTCATTCAAAGTATTGAACTAGGGTTGCACGTTGATTACGATACGAGGTTATTGCATATAAATGATTACTATATGCCGGATATGATATGAGATTGATTTTTGTGATCTTTCAGATTTTTTATTGTACAACATGATTATCAAGATTTAAGATAATTCTACTGATCTTCATGATTTTTACTTGCATTATTCTTGTACTAGTATCGTAGTACTGATGACAGATATGTATAATACCTGGCGGAGAAGTTCTTACTCACTGAACTTGTATAGCTAAGCCCTCTCGATTACTGTTTTTCTGTTACAAGACCTAGACCTTGATCAGGACAGTAGCTCGTGTCTCGAGCAGGGATCGAAATCTAGTTGGCTCTAGCGTACCTACTTTGTATTTTATTATGTTGGGTTGTACTAAACCTTGACTGTGTCTTTTCTTCCACTGTATTTGGGGCCGTAGTTTCCCATAACTCTGTGTTGTACCCTATTTCTGACTTAGTTTGAATATGACTTCCGGTGTGCAACCGGTTATGTTTTGTTATATGGTTTGTGTTTTTAGAGTACATGTTCATTTTTAGGTTTAAAGTACACAGCTTATGGGCTGGGTGCACTCCCGGCCCAGCTGGTCTGACATCTGTCTCATTAGCGAGATGGGGGTTACATAAATCAACTTTCTTCCTTGGTATTAAAGAAGGTTCTTGTTGAAGGGGTTGATGCTCAAAATGGTTAGATGTTTCACAAAATTAAATTTGAAATTATTATTTCTTTGATTATTCATTTTAGCTTGATGTATTTCCTGCTCAATTTTGTTATAGGTGATGAAAATGAGATGACAGGAGTTTGATAGAAGAATTCAGGAAGAATCAACAGTGGAGATAATTAATTAATTAAGAAATCAAGCTTTATTTTATTTATCTTTAATATGCAATCTTTAGATTAATTACCAACATGTTTTTGTAGAGGGTGCCAAAAGTATTGTTAGGAGGGATGCGACCAAGAGAGACAGTATCTAATAAAAGCAAACTTGTGAAACATGCAAGATGTTTATCATTTTATGTCTATCATTTGACATGAACAAAATTTAGAGTTCATAAGAACTCTCTCATGAAATTTACGATTGGAACTTCAGATAATAGGAAAAAGTAAGAAGCTATGTTTGGAAGGTGAAAAAATTAATGCATTTAGAAATAGTGGAGGACCTTCATACATAATCACTCTAATTCCTAAGAACTCATCTAACCGGGCATCACTACATTTTGATTCATCAGAATCATTTGAGTTTCTCCAAAGCAAAGACTTCTTTGGTACTGATAAGAATATAGGACTTGTAAGAACATCCATTGATTTTACAATTTTTTGTTGCAAATTGATTGAACATGAATTGATTTATTGGCAAGATTATTTCTTTCATCTCAATGATGTTTGCTAGGAAGATAATCTAGAGCAAGAAATTTGCACAAGAGAGAAATGTAACATTGCTAAGCCTTCTTCTAAGGTATTAAAGCAAGGTCCTGTTGAACAGGATAACCCTCAAAATTATTAGATGTTTTACAAGTTAGATTTGAAATTTTTATTGCTTTGATTATTTATTTTTTCCTTTTGTATTTCCTGCTGAATTTTTTTTTACAGATGAGGGAGATTAGATGACTGGAGTATGATAGAAGAATTTATGATGATTCAACAGTAGAAATAATTAGTTTATTAATTAATCAAGCTTTCTTTTATTTCTCACTAATATGCAATGTTTGGATTAATTACCAACATGTTTTTGTATAGAGTGCTAAAATAATTGTCAGGAGGGATGCGACCAAGAGAGACTGTACCTAATAAAAGCAAACTAGTATAAGAGGGAAGATGTTTATCATTTTATCTTTATCGTTTAAGATGAGCAAAATTAAAGTTTATAAGAACTATCTCATTAATTAAATTTACGATTGAAATTTCAAATGATAGGAAAATGAAAGAAGCTATATATTGAAGATGAAAACATTAATACATTTAGAAAGATTAGAGGATCTTCATACATATCCAATCTAATTCTTGAGAACTCATCTGATCATGCATCACTACCTTTTAATTCATTAGAATCATTTGAGTTCTCTGAAGCAAAGACTTCTTTGCTACAGGCAAGAATAGAGGACTTGTAAGAACATTGTAGACATTGATTTTATTTTTTTGTTACAAACTGAATGAACATAAATTGATTTATTGGCAAGATGATTTCTTTGATCTCAAAGATGTTTGCTTGGATGACAACGTAGTGCAAGCACTTTTCTTAAGAGAGAATGGTGACATAGCTCATCCTTCTTCCATGGTAATAAAGTAAGGTCCGATTGAAGAGGATAATGCTCCAAATTGTTAGATGTTTGACAAATATGATTTGAAATTATTAATTCTTTGATTATTCTTATTTTCCTTGATGTAATTCCTGCTGAATTTTTTTACAAGCGATGGAGATAAGATGACCAAAGTTTGATAGAAGAATTCAGGAAGATTGAACACTAGAGGTAATTAATTATTTAAATAATTAATCAAGCTTTCTTTTTTTCTCTCTAATGTGCAACCTTTAGATTAATTACCAACATGTTTTTGTAGAGGATGCGAAAATTATTGTTAGGAAGGATGTGACCAAGTGTGACAGTACCTAATAAAAGCAAACTAGTAGAACTCTCTCATAAAATTAAGTTCATAAGAACTCTCCCATGAACTTTTTTATTATAATTTCAGATATTAGGAAAATGGAAGAAGCCTTGTATGGAAGGTTAAAACATTAATCCATTTAGAAAGAGTGGAGGACCTTCATACATAACAAGTCTAATTCCTGAGAACTCGTCTTACCATGTATCACTACATTTGATTCATAATAATCATTCGAGTTCTTTCAAAGCAAATGTAATATCCATCTCGCTAATGAGACTGATGTCACAGCAGCTGGACCGGGAGTGCACCCAACCCATAAGCTGTACAATATAAACCCGTAATCAACGATGTATTCTAAAATAAAATACATATGACGTATCATAACCGGTTACACACCGGAAGTCATATTAAAACCAAAGTCATAAATAGGGTACAACACACAGAGTCTTGGCAACTAGGGCCCCCAAATACAGTGGAATGAAAACATAATTAAAGTTTAATACAACTCAACAACAAGAAATATAAGAACAGGTGCGCAAGAGCCAGCTAAATGTCTATCCCTGCTTGAGACACGAGCTACTGTCCAGATCCATGTCTAGATCCTGTAAGAGAAAGACAGTATAGAAAGGAGGGCTGAGTTATACAAGCTTAGTGAGTATGGACTACTCCGCCAGGTATTATACATACCTGTTATCTGTACTAAAATACTATAATATATTCATTGCAAGTATAACTCATGAATGTCAACATAATTATCTTCAATCTTGATAAGAATGCTAAGATGATCAGAAATCCCAAGAAAAACACATAAGTCATTTCATATCATATCAAGCATATAGTGATCATTTGTATATATGCGATGGCCTCATATCATACAAGCATGCACCCCTAGCTAAAATGTATCCGGAAGGACTCCAGCATGTATCAGGAATAGCGGTATGCCTCTACATGATCCTGATAACCGGCGCTACATAAGTCCGGTACATCCCGTATCAGAGACAGGAAGGGGGTTTTTATAAAAGAACGAATTTCGCAAACATTTTAGTTTTAAGAAAATGGTTGAAAACAAAAACACTTCCTCAACCCGGTCTCGTCTACTAAAAAAAATACCCGGGCCTTATCCCGAGCCCCTGCTGGGCCCCCATACATTAACTAACTAAGGTGCAGCTTATGATACATGGAATAATCTTAATCTACCCCTTTGGGTTTTCTTAATCATATCCCATACTCTGTAAAGTTAAGTTAATGATACAAGCATGAAAATACTATGCAAGTATAGCAATAAACCCTTCGGCATCCACAAACCGAAATAAACTCATAAGAACACGATAAAAACCGAAATCCCGATAAATACTCAAATAAAATCTAACTCAACGGTGAAGTCCCCTCTCTTGAAGTCCTTGCAAATTTCTAGGAATCGCTCGGTCCTTCGACAGTTCCTGCTGGGCCTTTTCCCTTTCCTAGAGTCAATAATAATACTAAGTAAATACAAAGTCGGTATTTTCAATAGCTTAGTCCTATAGCTTTAGAATACAAAGATTTAAGAAAACAGAACTCATATTCTTCTCTTAGACTCTTATTCAACTCAAAGGAGCATATTAATAACCTTTAATTCATAAGCGCATGCTTCTTTACTTATTGAGCATTACATGCTTAATTAGTGAAATAGATCAATCTAAAGCATGGCAAGTAGGCATGTTAAACATTGAAGCTAATTTCACATAGGCATATTAACATGATCGCTAATAGGGCATTTATACTTTAGAATTTTCATGAAAATTCGGTTGCACCTCCCCTATTTATAAGGCCCCAAAAATTATACATACATTCACCATAATTCAAATAAAACTAAATCATGCTTTCATTAACATCATACAAGCAACTAATCACTTTACTCCCCCCCCCCCCCAAAACCCCCTTTATCTCTCAAGTTCACAACCCTTATAAATCTTTCAACTCATACCATTAATCAAGAAATTCTTGGTCTAATACCTCTTTCCCTAATTAACATCCCAATCTAATTATAACCCAATTATCACCCTCCATTCACAACTTGAATTCATTTATCCAAAGTGGAAGAAATCTCACTGTCGCGAGGAAGAGAACGATCAACTAAATCGACGACTTAGTTGGAGATCACTTCAACAAGCAGTCGGGGCTGCAGCGTCGGACGGAAAGGGTGACTGGAAGGAGACCTCGCCGGTCCTGTCCGCGGCGGAGCTCGTGGTGGCTAGAGCAAGGGCGGCAGGAGATGGCTAGGGCAGCCCGGATCGCGGCGATGGGAGCTTAGCTCGGGGGAAAGAAGTGTGCAGGGGGGGCGACGCCGGCCAGAAAGGGGGGCAACGCCGGACAGCGCAGCCGCAGGAAGGGGTGACGGGGGGGCGGAGAGGGGGAGGGAAGGCGCCGGAGGTGCGACCACGCCTTGGCGTGCAAGCTGGGAAGGGCTGACACTGGTAGGGGGAGGGGGGGGCGCAGCCTAGGCTTCGCATGGGCCCCGAGTGCAAACAAGCTTACCTGGCAGTGGGTTCGAGCGAGGAGCATGCACAGGAGAGAGGAAGAAGAGGTTAAATTGAATTTGATTTCGATTCCTCTCCTCTGCCTATGTACACCTTCATATATATAATTTAAAGTATATTTTATCTTTTCCTTTATCCTTTAATCAAATACATTTACTTTTGCTTTATGTCGCGTCAACTTTAATCAATTAAAGTTGTCTCCCCACTTTATGTCCCATCGCCTTTAATATGTTCTATCTCTTTAATAATTCACCGACCCAGATCCGAAAACCCCAGGTCAAAGATTCCAGTTATCATGGGTGCACTGTAACATCATGAGGTCTGTCTCTTATCAGACCGAATCCGCGAATACCGACTTTCAACTCGCCCGAACTACTTTATCGGGACTCTAACATTTGTCTGATTCTTCTACTTAGTTTATCTGAATTAATTAACACTTACGATTCTCCCAATAAATTAATCGAGATTATACTTGACGTCCACCTCCAACTATTCCAAATTTAAGCGGCCTGGCCCATTATGGTCTTCCTTCGGCCCATTAGTTACAAGGCTAGATTTAAATTTATTATACCTCGATTCTCCTTTAAATTGGCTTTAATATAATAAGTTTATTTTCGCGTTAATTAATCTCATTAATTACTGAAAATTTTCTTATTTATTTACTTTGAAAATTCGGGGCGTTACAGCAAAGACTTCTTTGCTACAGACAACAATAAAGGAGTTGTAAGAACATTGTAACTATCGATTTTACATTTTTTCGGTACAAACTAAAGAACTTAAATTGATTTTTTTGGAAGATTATTTCTTTGATCTCAATTATGTTTGCTTGGAAGATAACATAGAGCAAGCACTTTCATTAGAGAGAATGGTGACATAGCTGAGCTTTCTTCCATGGTTTTGAAGAAAGGGTCCTGTTGAAGAGGTTGATTCTCCAAATGGTTAGATGTTTACAAATTAGATTTGAAATTATTAATTCTTTGAGTATTCTTTCTTTCGTTGATGTATTTCTAGCAGAATTTTAACAGGTGATGGAGTTGAGAAGACTGGAGTTCTATAGAATAATTCAGGAAGATTTAACAATGGGGGTAATTAATTAATTAATTAATCAAGCTTTCGTTTATTTTTCTCTAATGTGCAATCTTTTTATTAGCAACCAACATGTTTTTTTATAGGTTGCCAAAATTATTGTTAGGACGGATGTGACGAAAAGAGACAGTACCTAATAGAAGCAAACTAGTAGAAGATGTAAGATGTTTATCATTTTATGTTTAACATTTAATATGGACAAAATTAAAGTTCATAAGTACTCTCTCTTCAAATTTACAATTAAGATTTCAGATGATAGGAAAATGGAAGAAGTCATGTATCGCGGGTGAAAACATTAATACATTTAGCAAGAATGGAAGATCTTCATACATAACAAGTCTAATTCCTAAGAACCCAATTAACTTTGCATCTCTAAATTTTGATTCATCAGAATCATTTGCGTCCATTGCAAAGACTTCTTTGCCATAGACAAGAATGGAGGACTTGAAAGAGCATTGTAACCACCGATTTTACATGTTTTTGTTACAAACTGATTGAACATAAATTGATTTACTAGCAAGATGATTTTTAAGATCTCAATGATCTTTGCTTGGAAGATAACATAGAGCTAGTACTTTTCGCTAGAGAAAAAGGTTACATAGCTCAACTTTCTTCCTTGGTATTAAAGAAGGTTCTTGTAGAAGGGGATGATGCTCAAAATGGTTAGATGTTTCACAAAATAAATTTGAAATTATTATTTCTTTTATTATTCATTTTAGCTTGATATATTTCCTGCTCAATTTTGTTATAGGTGATGGAAATGAGATGACCGGAGTTTGATAGAAGAATTCAGGAAGAATCAACAGTGGAGATCATTAATTAATTAATAAATCAAACTTTATCTTATTAATCTTTAATGTGCAATCTTTAGATTAATTACCAACATGTTTTTGTAGAGGGTGCCAAAAGTATTGTTCGGAGGGATGCGACCAAGAAAGACAGTATCTAATAAAAGCAAAATTGCAAAACATGCAAGATGTTTATCATTTTATGTCTATCATTTGACATGAACAAAATTTAGAGTTCATAAGAACTCTCTCATGAAATTTACGATTGGAATTTCAGATAATAGGAAAAAGTAAGAAGCTATGTTTGGAAGGTGAAAAAATTAATGCATTTAGAAATAGTGGAGGACCTTCATACATAATCAGTCTAATTCCTGAGAACTCATCTAACAAGGCATTACTACATTTTGATTCATCAGAATCATTTGAGTTTCTCCAAAGCAAAGACTTATTTGCCACAACCAAGAATATAGGACTTGTAAGAACATTGTCACCATTCATTTTACAATTTTTTGTTACAAACTGATTGAACGCGAATTGATTTATTGGCAGGATTATTTCTTTGATTCCAATGATGTTTGCTAGGAAGATAACATTGAGCAAGCAATTTTAACTAGAGAGAAAGGTGACATAGCCTAGCCTTCTTCCATGGTACTAAAGCAAGGTCCAGTTGAAGATGATGATGCTCCAATTGGATAGATGTTTCAAAAAATTAGATTGGAAATTATTAATTCTGTGATTAATATTTTTTCCTTTATGTATTTCCTGTTGAATTTTTTTACAAGTGATGGAGAACAGATAACAGGAGTTTGAAAGAAGAATTCAGGAAGATTCAACATTGGAGGTAAATAATTATTTAACTAATCAAGCTTTCTTTTATTTCTCGATAATGAGCAATCTTTAGATTAATTACAAACATGTTTTTCTAGAGGGTGGCAAAATTATTGTTATTAGGGATGCGACCAAGGGAGATAGTATGTAATAAAAGCAAACTAGTAGAAGAGGTAAGATGTTTGTTGTTTAATATGGACAAAATTAAGTTCATAAGAATTCTCTCATTAAATTTTTTATTGTAATTTCAAATGATTGGAAAATTAAAGAAGCCATGTATCGAAGGTGAAAATATTAATTCATTTAGAAAGAGTGGAGAACCTTCATACATAACAAGTATAATTCCTGAGAACCCATCTAACCATGCATCACTACTGTTTGATTCATTAGAATCATTAGAGTTCTTCCAAAGCAAAGACTTCTTTGCTACAAACAAGAAAAGAGGACTTGTAAGAACATTGTCACTATCAATTTTACATTTTTTTGTTACAAAGTAAATGAACTTAAATTGATTTATTGGTAAGATGATTTCTTTGATCTCAATTATGTTTGCTTGGAAGATAACATAGAGCTAGCTCTTTTCATTAGAGAGAATGGTGACATAGCTAAGCATTCTTCCATGGTTTTAAATAATGTTCTTGTTGAAGAGTGATGCTCCAAATCGTTAGATGTTTCACTAATTAGATTTGAAATTATTAATTCTTTCAATATTCTTTTTTCCTTGATGTATTTCCAGTTTAATTTTATAACCGGTGATGGAGATGAGATGACTGGCGTTTGCTAAAAGAATTCAGGAAGATTCAACAATGGAGGTAATTAATTAGTTAAGTAATTAATCAAGCTTTCTTTTATTTCTCTCTAATGTCCAACCTTTAGATTAATTACCAACATGTTTTTGTAGAGGATGCGAAAATTATTCTTAGGGGGGATGCGACGAAGAGAGACAGTACATAATATGTCACGCCCCGACCAGGATTCCAGGGCCTCGGGCACCTGTACAGACCGGTCTTACCCAAGTAGAGGCGCACCTCACTCAGATACATGGCCTAGGTAATCATGGACAGATAACGAAATTCATTAATGTGAACAATAATTCAGAGTCTTACAGCGGAATTTAAAACATAATTTGACACTCTTCAAGGTAATGGCCCTACAAGGGTCCTATAAACTCACACACATGAAAATATGAGGTCTTCAAACCTCTACAAGGATTGTGAGATCCGAAAATTTCTAGGGAAATAATTTTTATCATTTGAATAATAAGGGAAAGTCCTTAGGTTTGATTTGTTAGAATTTTATTTAAGTATTGTCTATTTAAATTTTTCTCATGATAAGTTGGGAAATTGAATAAAGTTCTAAGGGCATTTTGGTAAATGGAAATAAATTTCCTCTATTAAATTTCAAATTATTTTGCAAAAAAGGGCATTTTAGGGATTAGTACAAATCCCAAGGGCATTATAGTAAAATGGCATGAGAGAGAGTTTAAGGAAAATAAATAAATTATTCAGTAATTTATTGGGGATTGATTCAAATAAATTTGGAAGATTATCAATTTATTTAAATATGGGAAACCTTTTAAATTGACCATGATCGGACTAAAAATGGAAAGGGGGATTATAATTTAAATCAAGGTAGATTAAATGCAAATTGGGAATATCCTAAGATGGCTTGATTAGGTTTAATTAAGGAAAAAAAATGAATTTAAATTGAAAATTTAAATTATTGGCTAACCAGGGTCTTATAAGTGAATTAATAAAAGGATCATGACTACAAGACAATTGTGCTCTCTCACAGCTAAGGGACCTATTTGGTAATTTGAAAACAATAAGGACTTGGCGTAAATTTTCCTTATCACACATGGTAGGGACCCGCGTGTAAATGGAAAGATTTCGGGGTATCAAACGGCAAAAATTCCTCTCAGTTCCCTCGTGAATTAAAAAGGACGGTCCAGATCGCTCCACGGAGGGAGAGATCAAATCTCGAGGCACCATCATCTCTAACTCACGCCCGACAAGCCTTGACTCTCTAGCGATCAAAGTAGAATTTGAGAAAGGAAAGAGATGATCATGCGCGCTACTTCCTACGATCGCCGAGATTGTGATAGCGCCCTGTCACTAGCGCTAACCTCTATAAAAGGGAGGCACCCACGGCACTACACTCCACCACCAGCATCTCTTTCTTTTCCTCTCCGTTCGTCAGCGACGATGGGGTGAGTCCTGAAGGATCGCCAGCGAAGAGCACCGCCGGAGCGACACTGGAGACACTGAAGAGGTGCACAACTGACTTCCAACCTCCCCGAAGATCTCTGAACCGGTGAGCATTCCCTTCTTATTTTCTTCTCTTCTCCGATGAACACCTGCATGCATGCAAACAAAGTAGAGGTTAGGTGGGAGATACAACCCCGCGAATACCCATCCGATCACTGTCGTGGGACTGGGTGACAGAGGAGGAGAAGATGGCGGAGAGGCAGTGCTGCGGTGAGGAAGAAGGACAAGCTGACCACTAGCTCACGAGAACTCCTCACTTGGCGTTGATCGCCTCCAACTAACGGGGACCTTGAGTGGAAGGATCCTCCGACCGCCCGTGCGCCTCCTGGAATAGCCGTGCCATCTCTCTCTCTCTCACGGGACCTCGTCCAAGTGAAGAAGACAATGAACAGTAATTGAGAGAAGAGAGAGAGAGAGAGAGGCGGGAGAGAAGAGAGAGAGGGGCTGGTGGATAATGTTTGAATTTTATTTTTTAAAATCTAATTAATAGATTTTGGTTAAATAAACTAAATGATAAGGTTGGACTTTTAGATCAATTAGTTGAAAAATTTTAATTATTATATTTTGATTTAATAAATCAACTGATAAAGTTTGATTAATAGATTTTAATTCAATAAGAAATTTGTGAAGTTTGGATTTATTATTTAAATTGACTTGGGGTAGTCAATTAAAATGAGTTAGATGATGTGATATGGTTGGGTCAAGTCCGATGGGTGGGCTTGATGGTTTGGGCACAAGTGATGGATCATGGATTAAAATGAAAAATTTTGAGTAATTGAATCTAGCTTAATAATTCTTAATAATTCAGTTGGAAGGCTAATTAGTAATTAATTAATTATTTGGTTAACTAATCAGTTTATTAGGTTAATAATCCCTTAGTGACAATTAGTAATGACTAATTGATAATTAGATGGATGATTAATTTGTGGGCTTGGAGAATTAATCAAATAGCTCAACTAGTGAATTGAAATGGGCTTTGGCCCAATGGTTTAGCATGGGCTGAATTTAACTTGGAAGAAAGGATGGGTTGTTTAACTAAAGATTAGTTAATTGGTTAGGATGGACCTAAACTATGGTTGGGTTCAGTCAAGTGGAAGTGACTAAGTCTAATCAAGTTAAATAATAAAAGAAAAGAAAGTGTTGTGGTAAGGGGGATTCGAACTTGAGACCTCTCGGATGGGCTTAGTAGGTCTTAACCACCAGGGCACTACCACACATGTGATATTTAGAGCCAAGTTTGGATAGATAAAGCTATAAAAGAAAAATAAAAGGGGAATAAGAGATAAGTGAAGAGAATCGAACCCAAGACATCTTCAAAGGAAGTGGTGGGCCTTAACCACCAGGCTATGTAGGCCTTGCTGTACTAATAGACGAGTACAATAATTTAAGAAAGTGGCTTAGAAATTCAGGAAGGACCCATTAAGCTGGACTGAGCTCAAATTAGAACATCTTGCATCATACGATGTTGCGAATCTCTGATATAGGATATATTATCAGGATCGACGTTGATGCGAAGGGAGTTGGTGCCTTGGGATACCAAACTTTGTGACTTTTGGTAACTACTCTTGCCTCGTGCCCTTATTTATTGAGTGTTTGCTTCCTCGATTTTATGCTTGTAAGTACCTTTGCCTTGCTTCTCCTCATTTGATTGTTGCTTTCTTTGTAAGTACTTTAGCCTAGTACCCCACACTACGGAGTGTTCTTGACTTTATGCTTTTGTTTCAGCTTTCATGCTTGATTGTTTGTTGATCTAGATATTGTGGATTATCTTTGAGCTATATCTTCATTGATTATTGGCTTTGATATCGTTATGTTTTGGATTGCATACATGTGTTCAAGATTTCTTTCTTTATTGAGCTCCATGGTGGTGTATGCATATTGGTGTATAAGCTTTTGTTGGACATGCGTGTGTATGTTGATTACGCCTTCTGCTGATCTAAGACGCGGCCATGGAAACACGCGTGAGTCTCAGTACTCTGGCCCTGGGTGGGTGTCGTAAAGATTTCTTGTGTTGAAGATTCTCCCTCTCGGTCACGAGGTTGTGATAAGTTGTGGGCGACACTGACGCCACGGCGGTCAAATGGAGACGATCTGGCCGATTATGACGTTATATGTTGGAGCTCCACCAGACTTAAGGGTTTGGATTATAAGATTTAAGATCGGCTTAGGTCGATGGCTGCCGGGGAGATGACAAGTTTTTGTTATTCATGCTTTGATTTAACTTCATGCTTGTGCTTAGTGATACTGATCCTCGTGTGTTTTAAGCTTAGTCTTCTTTCCTATGATATTGTTTTGTGTGGATCACTATTACACGATTATTTTCATGACCTCTTCGCATTCCTTGCGGGGGTACTTACTGGGCTTTCCTTTCGAAAGCTCATCCCACTTGTCTTCTTCTCTTTTCAGGTTTTAAAGTTTAGGTGATTACAACCAGGAGCTGCGTGTAGAGGTTCGAGGACTTCAGCCTTCTTTACATGAGACCTTATATATTTTGTAGGACCCTTGCAAGGCCAATATTTGTTTTACTAAGAGTAAAGTTCCGCTGTAAAATAACTCTGAAACTTTTTTTTTTGTTGGACATGTTGGTTATCTGCTCATGTATCATTTAGGCCTTGTATTTGAGTGGGGTCCGTCTCCACTCGGGTACGGCCGGTCTGTGAACGTGCCCGAGGTCTCGGGATTAGGGCCGGGCGTTACAAGCACAGCTCTTGATCTCGAGTCACCTGTTCTCAAGACCTGAAAGAAAAGAGTGAAGCAAGTGGAATGAGCTTTCAAATGGAAAGCTCAGTAAGAACCCTCGCAAGGGAATACAATGAAGTCAAGAGGAACAATCATGAAACAGCGATCCGAAAGAACACAAAGACGTAACAAGAACAATGGTAATCTCAAACTCATAAGGATCACTATTCTATAATCTCAAACTCATATCCTATCTCACGATCTTCTAATCTTGACCGTTGGTTTTTTTCTAACTACTCCACAGCATGGTTCTTCGGTAACCTTGCAAATAAGCCCTTGTCTTTCATTTCCTTACAAACAGGCCCTCCTCTTAGAGAGAGAGACAAATTCTCTTTAAGTCCCCAATTTTTCCTAAAATCACATTTAGGTCCTTGGCATGTAAACCAAATCAAACTCCCTTTAAGTCCTTACTAATTCTAAAATTACCAAAAGACCCTTGATGATTCCAAACAACTCTAATTAATGAATTAACCAATTAATCTCATTAATTCCTCACATGAGAAATGTAAAATACAAGAATTTTTCCTTCTTTGGAATAAGTATTTTATATTAAAGAATAAGGGAAAATTAAATTAGTCCCTAACTTAATTAAGTTGAATGATTTAAGATTTAAAAAGAGGGGAAAATTAATTTAAAATATAAATTAATGATAGTGGGGTTTGCAAGGACTTTTCAGTAAATTTAAAAGGGTGAGGGACCAAGAGGAAATTTAGTCTCTCTCTCAGAAGATGGATGAAAAGGTAAATTAAATAAACTCAAGGACTTCTTGATAATTGTCCAGGGCCAAAAAAAAAACTCTAATAGAAAGTAATGGACGGCTGAGATCAAACGATCTCTAAGAGAGCTGATCGCAGAGCATTATAATGACAATGGTGAAGCCACGCGGCGCGTCCAGATGCGTCCATCTGATGGAGAGCGGATTTGTCACGCCTCGACCCGGATCCCGGGACCTCGAGCACGTCAACAGACAGGCCGTACTCAAGCAGAAACTAGCTCAGCTCAAATACAAGGCCTAAATGTGATAAGCAGATAACAATCCATATAATAAACTCACGTTCAAAGAAAACATAGAGTCATAAGGGTCCATAGACCCTATACAAAGTCTGGTCCCTATACGGGTCCTACATAAAGTAAATGGCTCACAAACAAAAGATAAGGGAGACCCCCCCAGACCTCGGATCTCCTAGTGACCTCTTCACAGCTCCACCCCCTCCCTAAACCTCGGAATCTGTAAAAGAGAGAAAGAGCAAAACGCATGAGCTTTCGAATGGAAAGCCCAGTAAGGACCCCTGTGGGGTTACAAAGATACAAGTAAACAATATGTCAAACAATGAGATCACAATCCCAAGAAAAATACATCCTAGTAGTCTACCAGAACAAATCAAAGGTACGACCCCTGATGATAGAAGCCCTCGAGCTTCGTGGTGAGTTTCAAAGATAACTCAAGGATCAACCCCCGGCCAGTATGTCCAGCTACTTGCTGTAAGCACGACCTTCTAGTCGTTCGACCCTCCGGTCGCAATCCGGTAGAACTACCTCTCATACGTGTTAACACGGTCAGCATACCATGCCCACTGACGGGTAAGACCACCAGAGAATTGTCTCTCTGGCAAGGCAGACAGAAATGTCAGGGGGTCCTGACCCTGAACATTTCCTTATCGGAGCCCCCACGCTCCACTGAGTCCGGGCAGTAGACCACAGCAAAACCAGGGATACCAACATCCCGTAAACAAATCATACATGCTCAACAGGAATCTAGAAATAGACATGGATGCATGTATGTCATCATTGAAGCATAAGCATTTAAGGCATAAGCAAGTTCAAAGAAAACCCGAAATCGGGTGGGAACTAGGCAAGTGGACTTACCTCTTGTTGGAATTAGAAGCCCTTCTAGCCTCCCCTTGAATGCCTTACAATTCCTCGAGAGTATCTGGCATACAGAGTTTCTTTAGAGTCAAGTCTCTAATAAATCCCTATATCTCTAGTTGCACATGCATGTTTATCGTTGTTGTTGGGCCTGGTTCCGCTAACGAGTCCTAAAGGCCACCTCTCGGGCTATGGGTCCTTAACCTATGTTTCCATGTACTTTAGTTGTCTCTGGACCTATCTTAGTCAAACCTAGTCAACTCTAGGTTTATTTGTCGGGTCTGAACCCTACTTGGTCACCTCTGGTTAGTTTAGTCGAATTAAGTCCACTTGCTAAGCCCAATAAAACAACTTAACTTTACCTTAGTCTTTTATAACTAAGGAAGGGCATTTTAGTCATTCAGAAAACAATGACCCATAGGGTGCAAGGTCCTACCCTGTTTAGGGTTTAGTTCCCTCCATTACCCCTAATTTTATTCTTAATAACTTAATAATAAAATTTGATTTATTGGGCCCAGCCCACTGGGCCTCTAAGCCAACGGACCAATTAGGTCAATTAATCAAATTTATTATATCACAAAGAATAATTTTGCCACACTTCTTATTTAATCCTACCCCAACATAGGTATTATTAGATTATTATTATCACACTATAATAATCAATCCCTTTTTTATTAATTTGTCTAATCAAACAATTAGCTAGTTAATTATATAATTAACTACTAACTATGATTAACAAATTAATTAAATAAATTTCCACATTATAGTTTGACAACTAAATATGTGTCACAGTAATTTAATTCAAACCTTATACCAATTTAATTAAATTGGCTAATTCACCCAACTAGTATAGCTAGGTTTTTATTTTTTGTCACCCCTTTTTATTAATATTACCAACTAATTATTATCTGATTAATCAACTACCTAAGTTAATAATACCAAATATATATATATATGTATATATATATATATATATATATATCACACTATAGTTTCAAATTATTAATAATTCTAATAATTTGTCACACTACTATAGTTTAATACGGTTACTTTTAATTAAATCATCCCTAAGTTACTATTTAATAAAACAATAACTTTTTTATCTTCTTCTTCTTCTTCTTCGCGACCGAGACCTTACCGGAGATGCTCGCCAAAAAAACCTCTCCTCTATCTGAGGACTCTCGGCGCCGGTGATCCCCGCGTGGAGCTTGGTCTCGGCCAAGGCAGGCTTTTGAGCCCTTCAATGGCCTCCTATTCAATAATTAATTAATCAAGCTTTCTTTTGTTTCTTTCCAACTTGCAATCTTTAGATTAATTACCAACATGTTTTTGTAAAGGGTGCCAAAATTATTGCTATGAGGGATGCGACCAAGAGAGATGGTAACTAATAAAAGCAAACTAGTAGAAGAGGCAATGTGTTTACCATTTTATGTTTATCGTTTAATTTGGAAAAAATTAAAGTTCATACGAACTCTATCATGAAATTAACGATTGGAATTTCAAAGACAGGATAATGATAGAAGCCATGTATTTGAGGTTAAAACATTAATGCATTTAGAAAGAGAGGAGGAACTTCTTACATAACCAGTCTAATTTCTAAGAACCCATCTGACCCTACATCACTACCTTTTGATTCATAAGAATCATTTGAGTTTCTCCAAAGCAAAGACTTCTTTGCTACAGATAAGAATATAGGACTTGCAAGAACATTGTAATCATTGATTTTACATTTTTTTTTTGTTACAAACTGATTAAACAGGAATTGATGTATTGGCAGGATTATTTCCTTGATCTCAATGATGTTTTCTAGGAAGATAATCTAGAACAAGAAATTTACACTAGAGAGAAATGTAATATTGCAAAGCCTTCTTCCATGGTATTAAAGCAAGGTCCTGTTCAAGAGGATGACGCAGCAAATTGTTAGTTGTTTCACAAATTAGATTTGAAATTTTTATTTCTTTGATTATTTTTTATCCATTTGTATTTCCCGCTGAATTTTTTTTCCCAGGTGATGGAGATGAGATGACCAGAGTCTGATAGAAGAATTTAGGATGATTCAACAGTAGAAATAATTAGTTTATTAATTAATCAAACTTTCTTTTATTTCTCGCTAATATGCAATATTTAGATTAATTACCAACTTGTCTTTGTAGCGAGTGCCAAAATAATTGTCAGGAGGGATGCGACCAAAATAGACTGTACTTAATAAAAGCAAACTAGTATAAGAGGCAAGATGTTTATCATTTTATCTTTATCTTTTAATATGAACAAAATTAAAGGTCATAAGGACGGTCTCATGAAATTTACGAATGGAATTTCAAATGATAGGAAAATGAAAGACGCTATATATCGAAGATAAAAACATTAATAAATTTAGAAAGGGTGGAGGATCATCATACATAACCAGTCTAATTCTTGAGAACTCATGTGACCATGCATCACTACCTTTTGATTAATTAGAATTGTTGATGCCAAAAACTGGTCCACATCACGCTTCGGTCACTGTTGCCTCGTGATCTGGTCTCAGCTCTCGACCAACGGTTAGAATTTATAGTTGATGTGGACGCTTACTTCTGCCTACGAACAGAAAGTGCGAAGAGCATCATAAAAACTCCACTCGGAATTACTGAAATTACTCATCAGCGAGCCTGTAAAAAAGGAGAGGACGGTGATCGGAATTGGGCCTTTCTGCCCGGATTCAGCTCCGATGCTTAAGTCAGAAAACTTGAATAGAGAATCTTAGTTTTAGGCAGTTTTTTGTGTGATGAGTTTTTTTCGGATCCCTTTTCTTCTATTAGCGCTCTCCTTTTATAGCACTTTAGAGGCGGTTCAGGAAAGGCGGTGGAGTAAGGCGGTGAGTTAGGTAAATATCTCTTAAGGCGGTAGGAAGGCGGTAGGAAGGCGGTAGGAAGGCGGTAGGAAGGCGGTAGGAAAATATCTGCCCACTGTAGCAGGTGGATAAGGCCCACTCATTGTAGAGGCGTTAGATGTTTCACTATCTCTTTCATTCTACCCTACGCCCTTTATGAGAGGGTTGTTACAATTCCGACGGACTTGTTCGCAGGATTGAATCCTTACGCTATTTGCCGAGCGGAATTGTGCAAAGATGGTGATACTGCCATGTAGCCAAAGGAACAAGTGGTCCTTTAGCTTAACGACACCTATCTTCACCAAATAGATAACGACACCTGTCTTCACCAAATATATCCCTAACACTAGTCCCTCCCCTAGTGTACTTGTTCGAAAAATCTAAGTGAGGGGTGAGCTAAACGCACGTTTCGCTTGGTTCGAGAACAAGTATCATTCTTTGTTGGCATGTCTATGTAGGCGTAGGCTCGTAGACGGTCGCTTGTACCTAAAGGACACATGTTGACACATGTTTTAATAGGCGACCGGCGTTCTTGTGTTATCTTCTCATTGTTATTGAGGTAGATTTTGGTTCGAATTCCTAAGCCTATAGTGTCGATGGGCTCTCCTATTTAAGGGCTTGTATGGATAGGGTGTTTTGACGGTAAAACTTTTGCACCTTTGTATTTTTGTATCATGGCTCATCTCTTGTCTTTTTACAAGTTTTTCACTTTTTCTCAATGCTCTCGCCATTTGCGAATTCCCATTGCTTTGTATGAGCACCTATCAAAACTAAGGACTGGGGTAATCCAATTGGTAAGTCCAAACTACCGTGTTTGGCCGCCTATTTCTTGATTGTGAGGGGGTAGGTGAAATGAGCATAGGCTGGGGTGGGAAGCTTTTCATGTTGACCATGATGTGGAGGCGGAGACCTCTTAGTTTTTACTACGCAGGGGTAAGGCGCTTGAAGTTGAGATGTTAGGAGGCGACTCCTACCGTAGAGAGGTGGGTCCCCACCTCCGCCCCTCGCTACCAACCAAGCTCCCCTAGTGGCAACGAGGGATAGCGGCAGTGCGGAAGCCCGTGTATCTCCTCCTCGAAGTCTTATCCAGCTGCATACCTTCTGGACGGGTCCGCGGACGTTTAGTTAAGATAATCCGTTCGGAAATATGTTAGGATAATCCGTTCGGAAATATGTTTTAGGGTTTGTTATATCGTTTTATTTACGTCCGTCATGTGTAACTTGAATAAATGACGTTTTGTCGTTTTGTTTTTAAATCCATTGGCATTTTTATGGCCTTTGTTGATGATCCTATGTTGGAGTGTGCGCTTTGTCTTTGTGCGGTACAGGCTCTGCCTTCCATGTAACGCTTCCTGTTCCCTAAGACGACACGTGTCTCCTCTACTATTTAGTATTTAAAGGGGGATAGTGGCGCGACATGCGCGGCGTGTGCGTTTTGTCAACGTTATGATGGGCGATGGGGCGTGATTTTCTATGTGCGCCAGGCGGCGCTTGGTACCGGCGTGGGATGTAATTTTGAATTGTTTCAGGAGGTGTATGATGGTTGTTTGAACGGTTCAGATTTGTGGGCCTTTGGTTCAAGGGTTCAGATCGAACACAACCCTAAGATCTAACGACCATGGATTCATTGCCTTTGTATATAAGGGGAACTGCATGTGCACAAAATATTGCTTCAAAAATCGAAGTTCTCTTCTCTCCGCATTTCCTCTTCTCCCATGAGCCTCGGGTTTAGTGCTTTTTCTTATCTTTTTCCTCCTCTAAGGTAATGGCTAGCACTACTTCTTCTTCCTCTAGTTCTTCTCATGAGCCCTCGATTCCCTTTTTAGGTCCAACCCCTACGGTTTTACATTTGTGATTCAAGCGATCCGGGTGAACTTGGAGGCGTTCAATTGTGGTTTATGGGTTCATCCACGCCTCTAAGGCAACGGGTAGGGGGTGCGATACATTCATAAGTCTTCTTGGGCCGGTCGGAGGTAGATAGCACGGTAACTAAATATGAGATAAATCTCTCATTTGTTTGAGGTTAGGGTTCCTTGTTGCAGGGAGAGGGCAAGTTCTCCTGTGGGAAGGGGAGATAGCCATCTATCAAGATGCGCTATTAGGTGGCCTTAGACTCCCTTTTACGATTTTGCTAAGGCGCATTTACTAGAGGAGTATCATTTGTGTCCTACACAGTTGGCCCCGAATTCTTGGAGACTACTGAACGGCTTTGTTATTGTTTTCAAGCATTACGGAATAAATCCGACCGTCCGTTGGTTCCGTATGCTTTTTAGTCTATGTCTAGAGTCTAACGCCCATTGGTATTACTTCTTGGCTCGTCCTGGGAGGAAATTTTTAGGGAAGGTTCCTTCTTCCATTAAGTGATGGAAGAGCAAATTTTTCTTTGTCAAAAGTAAGTCCGAGTGGGATGTCCGAACAAAGTGGGAGGTTCCCCGAACGGACATCGCTTGTGAGGAAATGACGGGTGAAGAGGTGGGTCTTCTTAAGTCAATGACAGGGTTATCCAAAGTGTACATGGATGAGTTCTTGACAAAGGAAAACCTTGTTAAATGTGGTTTGATAATTATTAAAATTCGGTAGGAATTATTCGTGGTACCTTACTAGTCCGATTTTTAACTTCTGATTATCTAATTTTTGATATTTGTTTTGTAGAAAATCCGATGGAGGACGAGGACTGAGCTATGTTAAGGGTCTTTTGACCTCTTCGAGGGCTTAAGTTCACCCGCCTTGCCTCATGAGGAAGAAGAAGGAGGTGGTACTTGGCCAAGGGCCGATACCTCCAAGGAGGAAAGAAAGAAGAGGGAAGAGAAAAGAGACGGGCTCTTCCAAAGAGGGGTTAAGAATGACCCGGTCACGAGTGGTCCTCACGGGAGAGGAGGGACCAGAGAAAGAATTCGAGGGCGTGTCGACAGTCCCAGGAATTGTAGAAGAACTAGTGGGGCGCCTCGGGGAAGAGGTTTGTGCGGAAGAAATCCGCCCGACGTTGTCCCCAATTTCCGAGGGTCCTTCTTCCAAATTGCGTACCGGAGGACATCCTTCTCGCAGAAGTGAGAATTCCTATTTTCTATAGGTATGTTTCACTTAGAACTTTTAACTTAGGTTCTATTTTGCAGGCGGAGCTAGGAGAAGCGGCCTTCGTGGATAAATTAAGAGTGGCGGATTCCGTTTTAAAGGGATCTACTACTAAGCAGAAGGAGTTACCTTCTGAGGATACTCCTTTTCGTGATGTCAAGTCCAGAAGGATGTTTTAATGGCCATACCGCCCGAAGGCGGCTCTCTACAAAACTCCGGCGGGTCGGGGAAGAGGCTACTTACCAATTATTCCGTTCGGCCATCTTTGGTAAGAACATTCTCATATTTCCCTTTATTTCTAAATTTGGTATATTTTTATGAGCGTTTTGTTATTTCGTAGACCGCACAATGGGCGGATCGGGTTGGTGCTCTTTGCCAAGAAGATTTGGCCAAGATGGAAATGAATAGGGCAGATATCGCTCAGTTGAGCTCTAGGGTGGCGGCCTTGGAAGAGAAGGAGAGGAAACAGCATGACGCTATCCAGGCCCTTGAGCGAGACAAAGCCGAGCGGCTGCAACAACTATCTGCCCTGGAGAAGGAGAAGAACGATCTAGCGGCTCAGCTATCTATTTCCAAAGGTTCTCTTCTGACTGCTGAGGAGGATATCAAAGGGTTACAAGATGAATCCAATAGTTTGAAGAAGGAACTCCAATCTACTCAGGAGGAGCGAGCCGCCGTTCGATGGGATCTAAAGTCAAGGTCATTGAGCTTACCGCCGTTCAAGCCGAGTTGGCGGAAATAAAGGGGAGCGTGATACACTTAAGGCGCATTTGGCTTCCCGCTTGAAAGCTCCTAAGTCCCACTCGCAAGAAATTAAGGATTTAATGGAACGAGCCGGACAATTTAGAGAAGGAGGTTGCCCGGCTTAGGGCTTAAAGTTAAAGATGGGGCCACTCATATATATTGTGGTGTAACAAGTGGGCCATCATATTTCTCCTAAGGAGGTTTTGTCTATGGGGCCGGAGTCTTGAAGAAATTCTACGGAGCTCAAAGAGCAACAAGTCATCAAGACCCCGGAGGCTCCCTCGCTCGCCTCCTTTCGTCAGTCTCCTCGCCTCCTTCTAACCTTCTACCCAAGCTCCTTCGTATAAAAGGTCGCCTGAGGGCCCTAGCTCTTAGGATGTTTTTCTTTTATGAATGTTCTTGTAAATTCTCAATCACTTGGAATGTAATTTTTATTCATATGAATGAAACGCAAACCTTTATTTTGATGAAGTTTTATTTCCGAGTGATGGTTATCCTTAACCATATAAGAAATTCATTTGAGAAGTATTTTTCGAAGTCTTTTGTAAACTTCTTCTTTCTTCCCTCTTCCTTTGATTTTGTAAGATGCTTCGTAATGAGTCCTTAGTCCAATCGCGGGACTTTAAGTTGTTGAATGAGGTACTTGTCTTCATAAATGAGATTGTTGCCTCATATTTCGATCGGGATTTTTGCCCCTTGCTTTTTGGATAAGAGTTGTCATTCTATCCCCACCGGATAATTCCGACTCGTCTTCCAAGAATGGGAATTTCACCGCATCTTAGTAGGATGGGAATTTCACCGCATCTTAGTAGGATGGGAATTTCACCGCATCTTAATAGAATAAAAAGAAGACTTGAGCTTTATTCTGTGAATTTTAAGAGACAGCTACAGAATTTACTGATAGTAGCGTCGTAGATGTTCAGCATGGAATGGACGCTTGAGTGTTTTTCCGTCCATATTTACTAGATAATAGGTGCTTGCTCGGACGATTCTTTGTATGACGTAAGGGCCTTCCCAGTTAGGAGTTAGCTTCCCCGTTCGGCTTTTATTTCCACGAAACTCATTTTCCCGTCGGACTAGATCGCCGATTTGGAAGAAGACTCTTTTTACCCTTGCGTCATAGAACCTTTTTACCTTCTGGCGATAGATGACTGCCCTCATTTCCACAGCTTCTCTCCGTTCTTCAAGTAGATCAAGTTCCGCTCGGAGTTTTTTCTCATTCTCTTCTGAGGAGAAAGTTTGCTGTGTCCGCAAGGTAGGCATCCCTATTTCTGCAGGGATGACAGCCTCTGCCTCATAAGTGAGGGAGAATGGGGTCTCTCCGGTAGGAGTTCTTGTTGTTGTCCTGTAGGCCCAAAGGGCGCTCGGAATTTCTTCTACCCAGTTAGTCCCATTTCTGAATACCCGTGTTTTCAGTGTTTGAAGCAGGGTGCGGTTTGTCACTTCTACTTGGCCGTTGGCTTGGGGATGTGTCACAGACGTTAATCTGGATTCAATTCCGAGCTCTGAGCAAAAGCTTTTGAAGGCTTTGTTATCAAACTGTCGTCCATTATCGGAAATGAAGGCGACTGGAATGCCGAATCGACAGATAACCGCTCGCCATAAGAATCCCTGACAGGCTTTCTCCGTGATTTTGGCCAAGGGTTCAACTTCCACCCATTTGGTGAAGTAGTCAATGGCGACTATTAGAAACTTCATTTGCCTAACTGAAGTGGGGAACGGCCCTAGGAGATCGACTCCCCAGATGGCAAATGGTCGAGGGCTAATGATGGGTGTAATTTGTCGTAGGTGAGTAAGCCTCTGAATCTTGGAATGTCTTTGGCGTGCATCGCATTTCCAAGCGAACGCTATCAAGCGTCTTGAGTTAGTGTTGGCCCGTAATAACCTTGTCGTAGGACTTTGTAACTTAAGGCTTTGCCCCTATGTGACCTCCTCCAATGCCTTCATTGGGAAATTCTTGAAGGATATAACTAGCTTACATTGGGCCTTGAAGCATCGCAAGAAGGGTTGCGTATAGGATCTCTTGTATAGGTTCTCATTGATGATGGTGTACTGAGCGGATTTGTAAGAAATCCGTCTGGCCTCTGCTTTGTTGGGTGGTGCAGGTCCACCTTGTAGATAATTTCTGATGGGGTCCATCCAGCTTGACTCTTCGGCTGCACTTTGTACTTCCTCCTCTAATCCGTCGATGGTTTTTGTGGGAAGATATTGTAGGTTAAAGGAAGGCTCTGTGTCTCCGTTCGGTGTTGTGGCCTTTTTGGGAAAGGCGTCGCCTCTTCGCTTTCGTTAACGAGACTTTTTCAATTTGGAAGCTGGCGAAGTGTGGAACTATTTTCTTTACCACCGCTTGGTACTTGACCATGTTTTCTTCCTTAAACTTCAAAGCTGCCCAAGGTGTGGCTTACTATTAGCCGAAGTTGAATATACGCAGGTGTGAGTCTTTGAATTCCGAGCCGGGCCGAGTGTAATCCCGCGATGAGGGTTTCATATTCGCCTCATTGTTGGTTGCTTTCGGAATTGGAACTTGATCTTGTCGCGATTTTCCACTGGAAGGAGAGTAGAGGACGAACCCTGCCCCTGCCTTTTCTTCCGTTGCTGATCCGTCAACATATAAGGTCCATGGGATGTTAGGGCTTTCTTCTGGACTCTGTGAAGGGGTTTGACCCTGTTTGCTGGGAAAGTTAATTCCGCGACGAAATCTGCCAGCACTTGAGCCTTTATTGTCGTTCGGGGTTTGTAGGTGAGATCGAACTCGCCCAATTCTATCACCCACTTGGCTAGGCGTCCGGAGTTTTCAGGTTTATGGAGAATCTGCTTTAGCGGCTGATCAGTCAATACTATGATCTTGTGGGCTTGAAAGTACGGCCTCAACCTCCGTGCAGACGTGATAAGAGCAAAGGCCAACTTTTCAAGTGGTAGATATCTTGATTCTGCATCGTTAAGGATTTTACTTGTGTAGTAGACAGGTTTTTGAACTCCATTATCTTCTCTCAGAAGAACTGCGCTGACCGCGTGTGGGGCGATCGCCAAGTAAACGTAGAGTTCTTCTCCCACCTATGGCCTAGCTAGTAGCTGAGGCGACCGGAGATAGTCCTAAAGCCCCTAAAGGCTTTTTCGCATTCTCCTGTCCACTCCATTTTGGGTGCTTTTCTTAGGGCTTGGAAGAGTGGGAGATTTTTCTCTCCGGCTTTGGAGATAAATGCACTTAGCCTTGTGAGATGCCCGTTAAGCCGCTGAATTTCTTGAAGACTTTTGGGCGATCCCATGTCAAGAATAGCTCTGATTTTGTCTGGATTCGCTTCTATCCCTCTTTGTGTCAAAATAAATCCCAGGAATTTTTCTGATCGAACGCCGAAAGAACATTTGTTCGGGTGTAACCGCATAGTATAAATCCAAAGAGACTGAAAAGCCTCTTGTAAGTCTGACAGGTGTTCATTGGCCTTTCGGCTCTTTACTAAGATATCGTCCACATAAGCTTTAACATTTCTGCCAATTTGCTCTCTGAAGACTGTATTTATGAGCCTCTGGAAGGTGGCTCCGGCATTTTTTAGGCCGAACGGCATCACCTTATAGCAGTACGTTCCCGTGCTCATAATGAAAGACGTTTTTTCTTCGTCGCCTTTGGCCATTCGGATTTGGTTGTAACCTGAGAAGGCATCGGGAAGCTCAACATCTCATGCCCCGTTGTTGAATCAACCAAACTATCAATTGACGGTAAGGGAAATGAATCTTTCGGGCGAGGCTTTGTTTAAGTCCGTGAAGTCAACGCGACATCCTCCATTTTACGGACGGCTTTTTCACCAAGACCACATTGGCTAACCGATGCGGGTAGTATACCTCTCCGGATAAACTTAGCTTTAGGAGGTTAGATACTTCTTCCTCCGCTGCCTTCTCGGCTTTACAGTGCGTAATTTCTCCTTTTACGCTTCGTGGGTTTAAGCGATTGATCGATGTTGAGGCGATGCTCGATGATATTACAGCTTTACGCCCGGCATATCCTCACGAAGACCAAGCGAAGAGATCGGAATTTGCTCTCAATACTCCCATGAGATCTTCCCCGCTCTCATTGCCAAATCAGACTCCAACTGCACTGCGCGTCCGTTACGGTTGTGTCTAGGGGAATTTGTTAGCAATTCTTCGGCGGTGTAGGTGAAGCTCCTCGCTTTTCCCGCTCGGCCATTCTGGCGACTCAACATGGCTTCGAAACCTTTGTCTTGCCGGGCTTTGTTGAGAGTTTTTCCCTTTGAGGGTTGAGACATAGCATTGCCGTGCAGGGGTTGATCTCCTCTTATCTCTCCGCCACCTCGGTTGGGAATTTGAGGAGAAGGTGATAAGTGGAGATTACGGCTTTCAAGCCGTTGAGGGTTGGTCTCGCCAAGGATTACGTTGTAACTTGAAGCACAACGCACAACCAAGAAGTTTGTCATCCGTTGATGATCTTGGCGAAGTTCCCTACCAGTGGCGGCAAGGAGATCATTCCTTCGGGTACGTAGTACCCCTCAGGAGAACCCTACCAAGGATGATTTTACGGAAGCAAGTCATCTCAAGGCTATATCTCATTCTTTCGAAAGCACTCCAAAAGAGGATATCAACTGAACTTCCACTGTCTATCAAAACTCTTCTCATCTGAAAACTGGACACTTTGATAGCGACAACCAACGCGTCATCATGTGGGTGGCGAACTCCGCTGACGTCATTGTCATAAAAGATGATTGGAGCCGTAGGTCGAGATCGTCTTCGAGGCGTTTCTATTTCCTGCGTGGTTCCCACCATTCGGGCGTAACTTTTCCGAGAGGCGGAACTTTCACTACCACAGCCAGGACCACCACTGATAAATCCCACCATTTCTCCTTTTTCTTCTTCAGGTTGTGAAACTTCAGGTTCCCCTTGAATCTCAAGGTTGATGTATTGTTCCAACTGTCCCTTTCGAACGACATCTTCTATTGCGTTCATCAAGTGGGTACACTTTTCTGTGTCATGTCCTCTGGATTGATGAAACTGGTAATACTTCTTACTGTTCTTTGCCGTTCGGCGTTTCTTGCAGGCTCCGGCCACGTCAGAAGCTTTTGTTCTTTGATTTGCATAAGAATGTGGCTTCTGGTTTGATTCAGCGGGGTATGGTGATCATATCTGACAATTTTTCCTTCCTTAGAAGGCTCTCTGGGCTGTAGCATATGTCGTTGGGGTCGTGCGGAGGTTTCCAGGCCTCTGTTTATGCCTTTGCCCTCCCTGTGCGATCCTTTTTCCTTTCGTGTATCCGGGGGCCTTCTGCTAACGCTATGGTGGGTTTTTCCCTTCTGGGTGTCCACAGGTCCACGTCTAGCCTCTTCTTACCAACCCATATAAATTTCCTCGAAATTGATATACTTTTGGGCGTGGATCATAAGGGCGGGAATGGTTTTTGGTGGATCTAGTGTCAGGGAAAATCGGAAGGGGGAGTCTAATAACCCTTCCATTAGAAAAGTCACAGCCATTCAGCGGCGGGAGGTCCGCATAACATTAAATCAGTCTACCGTCTACGTAATCTGGCTTTAAATAGGCACTGAGCGTTTCTCCCTCACCGCTTAATGCGCTTGAAGGGTAGACGGGGTTTTCTTTTGCTTTGAGTAATTGGCAAAATAGGCTAGGAAGCGATCTCGCTAAAATCTGAAAAGAAGTAATTGTACTAGATGGGGAGATCGACAAACCCAGTCTTTGGCGCTTTTCCCTCTAAGGTGGCGGGGAAAAGCTTCTAAGCATTACGCGAAGGCCCTGTGATTCCAGTGAGGAGTATCTTCGACCGAAAAGATTTCAGGTGTCGGGATGGATCGGTTTTGCCTTCATACGCGGTCATAACTGGTCCGGAACTTGCTCTCCCAATATTTCTTTGACAAAGGGTGAACACATACTGAGAACTTGTCGCTCGGACTTTCCGTTTTCTCGAGAGAGGTTCTGTCGTTGAGTCCTTCTATCAACTGTTTGAACAGATGGACTATTCTGTTCCGTCCTTGTCCGTTCGGTCCTTGTGGTGGCCTGCTTTGCTGCGTCCGAGCGGAGGGAGGTTCCGAACTAGCGGAAAAGCGGTCCTTTCTGTCTTCTCTTTATGGGTGCGAAGTTCTCGTTCTCCCTCCGCTTTAATTATCCAGTGGTCATTGTTGGTATGTTTGGCGTTGGAACTTGTGTAGGAGGAGGGAGGATGAGTCAAAGCATGAACAACTGAGTCAACCGTTCCAATTGTTCTTTGTAGGTTAAGGTAAAATTCGGAGCAGATTCTTGAGGTTGGACGGAAGGATTTTTCGATGGCGGTAAGATGGGCGGACTATCGGCCGGATTTCTTCATGCCGGACCTCGCCAGATCCTTGAGGATTATTTGGGGCTCCTTTGTTCTTGAATTCGTTTTGATCTTCTGGTAGTGGTCATTTGGCTTTTCGTAAAGGTCCCCACAGACGGCGCCAAACTGTTGATGCCAAAAATTGGTCCACGTCACGCTTCGGTCACTGTTGCCTCGTGATCTGGTCTCAGCTCTCGACCAACGGTTAGAATTTATAGTTGATGTGGACGCTTACTTCCGCCTACGAACAGGGAGTGCGAAGAGCATCATAAGAACTCCACTTTCGAATTCTGAAATTACTCATCATCGAGCACTGTAAAAAAGGAGAGGGCGGTGATCGGAATTGGGCATCTCTGCCCGGATTCAGCTCCGATGCTTAAGTCAGAAAACTTGAATAGAGAATCTTAGTTTTAGGCAATTCTTTGTGTGATGAGTTTTTCGGATCCCCTTTCTTCTATTAGCGCTCTCCTTTTATAGCACCTTAGAGGCGGTTCAGGAAAGGCGGTGGAGTAAGGCGGTGAGTTAGGTAAATATCTCTTAAAGCTGCAGGAAGGCGGTAGGAAGGCGGTAGGAAAATATCGCCTTGTAGCGGTGGATAAGGCCCACTCACCGTAGAGGCGTTAGATGTTTCTCTATCTCTTTCTTTCTACCCTCGCCCTTTATGAGAGGGTTGTTACAATTAGGCCGGACTTGTTCAAGCGAGGATTGAATCCTTACGCTATTTGCCGAGCGGAATTGTGCAAAGATGGTGATACTGCCATGTAGCCAAAGGAACAAGTGGTCCTTTAGCTTAACGACACCTGTCTTCACCAAATAGATAACGACACCTGTCTTCACCAAATATATCCGTAACAAGAATCATTTGAGTTCTGCAAAGCAAAGACTTCATTGCCACAGGCAAGAATTAAGGACCCGTAAGAACATTGTAGACATCGATTTTATGTTTTTTTGTTACAAACTAAATGAACATAAATTGATTTATTCGCAGGATGATTTCTTTGATCTCAATGATGTTTGCTTGGAAGATAACATAGCTTAGCCTTTTCCCATGGTATTAAAGTAAGGTTTGGTTAAAGAGGATAATGCTCCAAATTGTTAGATGTTTGACAAATATGATTTGAAATTAATAATTCTTTTATTATTCTTATTTTCCTTGATGTAATTCTTGCTAAATTTTTTACAGGTGATGTTGATGAGATGAACGAAGTTTGATAGAAGAATTCAGGAAGATTCAATAGTAGAGGTATTTAATTATTTAAATAATTAATTAAGCTTTTTTTTATTTCTCTCTAATGTGCAACCTTTAGATTAATTACCAACATGTTTTTGTAGAGGATGCGAAAATTACGGTTAGGAGGGAAGCGACCAAGAGTGACAGTACCTAATTAAAGTAAACTATTAGAACTCTCTCATGAAATTAAAGTTCATAAGAACTCTCCCATGAACTTTTTTATTGTAATTTCAGATATTAGAAAAATAGAAGCAGCCTTGTATCGAAGGTAAAAACATTAATGCATTTAGAAAGAGTGGAGGACCTTCATACATAACAAGTCTAATTCCTAGGAACTCATCTGACCATGCATCACTACACTTTGATTCATAATAATCATTCGAGTTCTTCCAAAGCAAAGACTTCTTTGCTACAGACAAGAATAAAAGACTTGTAAGAACATTGTAACAATCGATTTTACCTTTTTTGGGTAAAAACTAATAGAACTTAAATTGATTTATTTGCAAGATTATTTCTTTGATCTCAATTATGTTTGCTTGGAAGATAAAATAGAGCAAGCACTTTTCATTAGAGAGAATGGTGACATAACTGAGCTTTCTTCCAAGGTTTTAAAGAAGGGTCCTATTGAAGAGGCTGATGCTCAAAATGGTTAGATGTTCCACAAATTAGATTTGAAATTATTAATTCTTTGATTATTCTTTCTTTGGTTGATGTATTTCTTGCTTAATTTTGTAACAGGTGATGGAGTTGAGATGATTAGAGTTTGATAGAATAATTCATGGTGATTAATTAATTAATTAATCAATATTTTGTTTATTTCTCTCTAATGT
Source organism: Dioscorea zingiberensis (assembly GCA_026586065.1). Lineage (NCBI taxonomy): Eukaryota > Viridiplantae > Streptophyta > Magnoliopsida > Dioscoreales > Dioscoreaceae > Dioscorea > Dioscorea zingiberensis. The sequence continues at coordinate 14,518,045 of CM048827.1, read as the reverse complement.
GCAATCTTTATATTAACAACCAACATGTTTTTGTAGAGGGTGTCAAAATTATTGTTAGGATTGATGTGACGAAAAGAGACAGCACCAAATAAAAGCAAACTAGTAGAAGAGGCAAGAAGTTTATCATTTGATGTTTAACGTTTAATATGGACAATAAGAACTCTCTCATTAAATTTACAATTGGAATTTCAGATAATATGAAAATGGAAGAAGTCACGTATCGAAGGTGAAAACATTAATGCATTTAGAAAGAGTGGAAGATCTTCATACATAACAAGTCTAATTCCTAAGAACCCATATGACTATGCATCAGTAAATTTTGATTCATCAAAATCATTTGAGATTCTCCATTGAAAAAACTTCTTTCCCGTAGACAATAATGGAGGACTTGTAAGAACATTGTAAGCATCGATTTTACATGTTTTTGTTACAAACTGATTGAACTTAAATTGATTTATTTGTAAGATGATTTTTATGATCTCAATGATGTTTGCTTGGAAGATAACATAGAGCTAGCACTTTTTGCTAGACAAAAAAGTAACATAGATCAACCTTCTTCCTTGGTATTAAAGAAGGTTCCTGTTGAAGGGGATGATGCTCAAAATGGTTGGAAGTTTCACAAAATAAAATTTGAAATTATTATTTCTTTGATTATTCTTTTTAGCTTCATGTATTTCCTGCTTAATTTTTTATAGGTGATGGAAATGAGATGACCGGAGTTTGATAGAAAAATTCAGGAATATTCAATAGTGGAGGTAATTAATTAATTAATAAATCAAACTTTATTTTATTTCTCTTTAATGTGAAATCTTTAGATTAATTACCCACTTGTTTTTTTACAGGGTGCCAAAAGTATTGTTAGGACGGTTGTGACCAAGAGAGACAGTATCTAATAAAAGCAAACTTGTAAAAGATGCAAGATGTTTATCATTTTATGTCTATTATTTGACAAACAAAATTAGAGTTCATAAGAACTCTCTCATGAAATTTACGATTGGAATTTCAGATAATAGGAAAAAGTAAGAAGCCATGTTTGGAATGTGAAAAAATTAATGCATTTAGAAATAGTGGAGGACCTTCATACATAATCAGTCAAATTCATGAGAACTCATCTAACAAGGCATCACTACCTTTTTATTCATATGAATCATTTGAGTTTCTCCAAAGCAAAGACTTCTTTGCTATATACAATAATAGAGTACTTGTAACAACATTGTAACCATTGATTTTAAATTTTAATGTTACAAACTGAATGAACTTAAATAGATTTATTGGCAAGAAAATTTCTATGATCTCAATGATGTTTGCTTGGATGATAACATAGAGCAAGCACTTTTAACTAGAGAGAACGGTGACATAGCTGAGCCTTCTTCCATGGTATTAAAGCAATGTCCTGTAGAAGATGGTGATACTCCAATTGGTTAGATTTTTCAAAAAATTAGATTTGAAATTACTAATTCTGTGATGGAGAACAGATAACGGGAGTTTGATAGAAGAATACAGGAAGATTAAACAATGGAGGTAATTAATTAATTTATTAATCAAACTTTCTTTTATTTCTCAATAATGAGCAATCTTTAGATTAATTACAAACATGTTTTTGTAGAGGGTGCCAAAATTATTGTTATTATGGATGCGACCAAGAGAGACAGTATGTAATAAACGCAAACTAGTAGAAGAGGCAAGATGTTTATCATTTAATATGGACAAAATTAATGTTCATAAGAACTCTCTAATTAAATTTTTGATTGTAATTTCATATGATAGGAAAACGAAAGCTTTGTATTTAGAAAGAGTAGAGGACCTACATACATAACCAGTCTAAGTCCTGAGAACGCATCTGACCATGCATCACTACCTTCTGATTAATAAGAAGCATTTGAGTTTCTCCAAAGAAAAGACTTATTTTCCACAAACAATAATAGAGGACTTGTAAAAAACATCGTAACCATCAATTTTACATTTTTTGGTTAAAAACTGAATGAACTTAAAATCAACTTTGGCAAGATGATTTCTATGATCTCAATGTTGTTTGCTTTGAGGATAACATAGAGGAAGCACTTTTCGCTAGAGAGAAAGGCTTCATAGTTGAGCCTTCTTCGATGGTATTAAACCAAGGTTTTGTTGACGAGGATAATGCTCCAAATGGTTAGATGTTTCACAAAATTAGATTTGAAATTATCAATTCTTTGATTATTCTTTTTTTCCTTGATGTATTTCATGCTGAATTTTTGTACAAGTGATTGAGATGAGATAACCGAAGTTTGATAGAAGAATTAAGGAAGATTCAACAGTAGAGGTAATTAATTATTTAAATAATTAATTAAGCTTTCTTTTATTTCTCTCTAATGTGCAACCTTTGGATTAATTACCAACATATTTTTGTAGAGGATGCAAAAATTACTGTTAGGAGGGATGCGACCAAGAGTGACAGTACCTAATAAAAGCAAACTAGTAGAACTCTCTCATGGAATTAAAGTTCATAAGAACTCTCCCACGAACTTTTTATTGTAATTTCAGATATTAGGAAAATGGAAGAAGCCTTGTATCGTAGGTAAAAATGTTAATGCATTTAGAAAGAGTGGAGGACCTTCATACATAACAAGTCTAATTCCTAAAGAACTCATCTTACCATGCATCACTACACTTTGATTCATCATAATCATTCGAGTTCTTCCAAAGCAAAGACTTCTTTGCTACAAACAAGAATAAAGGACTTGTAAGAACATTGTAACCATAGATTTTACATTTTTTTGTTACAAACTAAATAAACTTAAATTGATTTATTAGCAAGATTATTTCTTTGATCTCAATTATGTTTCATTGGAAGATAACTTAGAGGAAGCACTTTTCACAAGAGAGAATTGTGACAAAGCTGAGATTTCTTCCATGGTTTTAAAGCAAGGTCCTGTTGAAGAGGTTGATGCTCCAAATGCTTAGATGTTTCACAAATTAGATTTGAAATTATTAATTATTTGATTATTCTTTCTTTCATTGATGTATTTCTTGCTGAATGTTATAATAAGTGATAGAGTTGAGATGACCTAAGTTTGATAGAAGAATTCAAGAAGATTTAACAATGGGGGTAATTAATTTATTAATTAACCAAGCTTTCTTTTATTTCTCTTTTGTGTGCAATCTTTATATTAACAACCAACATATTTTTGTTGAGGGTGCCAAAATTATTGTTAGGAGGGATGTGATGAAGAGAGACAGTACCTAATAGAAGCTAACTACTAAAAGAGGCAAGATGTTTATCATTTTATGTTTAACGTTTAATATGGACAAAATTAAAGTTCACAAGAACTCTCTTGTGAAATTTACGATTGGAATTTCAGTTGATAGGAAAATGGAAGAAGTCATGTATCAAAGGTGAAAACATTAATGCATTTAGAAAGAGTGGAGGATCTTTATATATAACCAGTCTAATTCCTAAGAACCCATATGACCATGCATCACTACCTTTGATTCACCAGAATCATTTGAGATTCTCCAATGCAAAGACTTCTTTGCTATAGACAAGAATGAAGGACTTGTAAGAACATTGTAACCATCGACTTTACATGTTTTTGTTACAAAATGATTGAACATAAATTGATTTATTGGGAGGATGATTTTTATGATCTAAATGATGTTTGCTTGGAAGATAACATAGAGCAAGCACTTTTCTCTAGAGTGAAGGATTACATAGCTTAACCTTCTTCCTCTGTATTAAAGAAGGTTCCTGTTGATGGGGATGATGCTCAAAATGGTTAGATGTAAGAAAGAAGCCTATTATCTAAAATTTATGATTGGAATTTCAGATAATAGGATAAAGAAAGAAGCCGTGTTTGGAAGGTGAAAACATTAATTCATTTACAAATAGTGGAGGACCTTCATCTATAATCCGTCACGCCCCGACCTGGATTCCGGGGCCTCTGGCAGCATGCACAGACCGGCTGTATCCAAAAAAAGGCGCGCCTCACTCAGATACAAGGCCTAGATGGTGCAAGAATAGATAACACAATTCATTAATGTCAATAATAACTAAGATTTTTACAATGGAGTTCAAATATAAATCGACACCCTACAAGGTAATGGCCCTACAAGGGTCCTAATAAATATATCTCACACACAAGTAAATCTGAGCACCATGAACCTCTACTAAGATATCTCAAACTTTTACGTAGCTCCTAATCCTGATTCACTACATCCTCAAAACCTGAAACAAAAGAAGGAAACAAGTGGAATGAGCTTTCGAATGGAAAGCTCAGTAAGTACCCCCTAAAGGAATGAAATGAGGTCAAGAGAAACAATCATGAAATGGTGTTCCAATACAAAGCAAACACAATAAGAACATGACTAAGTCCAAACACAAGAGGAACACTATCCTAGAGCACAAATACACAACAAGGAGTTCAATAAAAGAACAATCGAGTCATCTCCCTGGCAGTCATCGACCTCGGCCAATCTTAATCATATCCAGACCCTCGAGTCTGGCAGCGCTCCTACATATACGTACACGGCCAGCGTATCATCCCACTGACGGATGGACATCCAGAGTTTCCTTCCCTTGGTAGGACTACAGGACGTCCAGAGTGTCCTCCCCCTGAATGCCCGCATCACAATTTACACTGAGCGGGAGAATCTACAACACAAGAAGAGGTGGAATACCAACCCAAACAGAGTACTGGCTCACATATTTTCACTGCCATGTGTCGATCAACGGGAAGGCATATTCAACATCAAGAATAACCGACACACATACACACAGACGGAGTACACGCTCACTTATTCCCATGGCCACGTACCAATGAACGGGAAAGCATGTTTAGCGAACACAAGCATATCCAAACCACGTCAACACATCAACATGCATAGACAACATGGAGTTTCAACAAAACAGGAGAATAAACACTTGTATGCAATCCAAGTAAGAGTATTCCAAACATGGAGAAATCAAGCCAATAAGCGCTCAAACATTAGAGCAAGAATCAAGTAAAATCAACAACATTGAAGCCAAGAAGTACTGAGCAGTGAGACAAAGCAAAGAATACTAGAAAAAAGTATCAACAAATCAAGAAAATCTATTACTGGGTGGAAGCTAGGCAGGTGGACTTACAAACATGTAATCAAGAAAGTAACCAACCAATAAATAAAAGCACTAGGCAAGAGTACTTACCTCAACTGGCAAATCCAATAGACTAATCCGTGTTCCTCTTAATATGGCTTAGAGCTCTACGTCAATATCTGGTAGTTATAACTACAACTCAGTACCATCACTAAAACAAAATGGTCTATAATATTAATAATAACATTAATAATATTATTAATGTAGAATTCATGAATCTGTTGCGCAGTCCCAAAGAATAGCTCACAACTTTTGATCCATGAACCCAATCGAGTTGATTTAAAGCTCGTTAGAAAGATCTCTTCTCTATTTTTCCAATGGTATATTATACGTCTCTATTGGAACATCACAGGCTGCCCAGTTGTCCCTCGAAGGGGACAACTAGGTTGCAGCCCTCTTAACACTTCTCAGACTTAACTAAGTTTTTCCCATTAATTTAATCTATTTTAATCAAACTATTCAGAGAATAACGAACTTAGTTACCCTAATGAGCATGTTGTACTCAATCAATGTACACTCTCAAAGATCACCCAACTATCAACCTTTCTCTAACCAAGCCATGAGCAGGACAGTAACCTAGCCCTAAACATTTCCTCTTTTGAAGATTAGTTACAAGTAAACACCCATCACAAAGTCCATCTAATAGCTAGAGCTCTTATTAGCTACTACCAACCATCTGAGAATATACCCCAGTCACTAATCTTACCCTTTAAACCAAATATCCAAGCAACAACTTCAAATCTAAATAGAGAACTTTAGTCTCTTCCTCTCATAAACCCATCAATGAACTCAACCATTTCAAAGCCCAGTAACAATCACCATATCCACATCCAAATAACAACCAGGACCCTTAGTATCTACTATCAAACCCTCACAGAGCCTCAAACCACTTAGTTTTCAAATCCTGAACCCAAAGTAAATCAATATCAATACCACAACCTCTATCAACACATGTGTTGCTTTCTTAACAAAGCTGATACAAATCACTCCCTCCCTGACCCGTCACTCAGGTAATGAGCCAACAAAGGTACTTAAGAATTCATAGTTTCCATCTCATAAAGCATGTATACACGTATAGTTAATGCTATATTAACCATGCAACCAATGTGTTATCAATCTTACCCACTCTTTCCCATACTTCCCAGGTTTATGACTTTATCTTCAAAGTTAGATGCTCACCTGAGACAGCCGATGGCTCAAGGCGTTCTTGGGAGAGGTTTCGGTGCTGCAAGCCGTTAGAGCGTCCGTACCCGCAGACTTGACGAAATGAGCTCCCTGTCTCCGGTAAACTCCTTTCCTTGTCTTCCGGTTCCTAGGCTGAGGGAGATTGATGGTAGCGGCTAGGGTTGCGAAGATGCTGGGCTCTTATAGAGCTCGTGGTTAAGGGTTATAGACCCGTTGATGCAGAATCGCCTAGTGAAGCAAATCCTCTCCCTTCCTTATCCAGTTATTCCGGTGATTGCAGCGAAGGATCTGAGACGCTCGCGCTGGCGAGGGAGAAGAAGTTCAAGCATTTTGTTTTCTCAATCTTCCCTTAAACCTCAGCCGTTGGATCACTAGCTTCCCTCGCTGGCCGTTTGTTAAAAAAACAACAATTCCTTTTGCATTGTTCTTGTACGTGATATTATATTATATTATACAGTATTATATTATATATAAATGATATAATAAATATTATATATATATAACATCTTCTGTCAACCTAATTTCTAAATCACGCGCTTCTATTCAAACAAAAGAGCTCAACTGAGCTTTAATGGCGGCCATGCAGTTTTTCAAACATTCCCTATATATACATATTATACACACACACACACACACATACACACACACACACACACACACACACACACATATATATATATATATATATATATATATCATTACTATCACCATCTCCCTTATTTATTATTATTATTATTTTCTTTGTCCATGGATTTATGAATGAACTTCATGCATGGGTTGTCACATGGTTGTGGAATTCAAATATTTTATCTTATATATATATTGTTACGGAAATATTTGGTGAAACACGCATCGCCTTCCTAAATGGCCACCTGTTATACACAGGGCTACATTTCGCTTGGCCACAGGACGGTCAGTCACCACCAGGTTCGTTAGTATCAATTCCGTCCGGCAAATAAAGAGGGCTCACCCCTACAAAAGTGCATGGAATTATACACGAAGCAAGAAGGTGATAACCATCTGGACAAGAGCGTATCCAAAGCCTCTACAGTAAGTAGATCTTATCCACTTACCTCTACAGTAGGTAGATATTTTCTACTTACACACGAGGTACCTACACGGTAGGTAGATATTTTCTACCTACCTACGTAGCACCTACATAGTAAGCAGATATTTCCTTACCGCCTTAGAAGATATTTTCTCATTCACCGCCTTTCCTAATCCGCCTTAAAATGGCTATAAAAGAAGAGCGACAATGGAGAAATGGGGGGATCAAAAAAGTGACCACAAAAAGAGCTAACTCATGTCTAAAAACCGCCCTCTTACAAATTTTCTGACTTAAGCATCGGAGCTGAATCCGGGCAGAAAGGCCCAATTCCGACCACTGTTTTTCTCCCTTTTATAGGTTCATCCCAAAGGAAAGCTAAGGTAATTCCGAGCGGATTTTCATAGGATAATTCCGAACGGGTCTCCAAAGCATTCTCCGTGTTCCTCATTCAGAAGCTGAAGTAATCGTCCACACCAACTATAAATTTCAACTGTTTGTTGAAGGCTGAGACCAGATCACGAGGCCACAGTAGCCAAAGCGTGAGGTGGACCAGTTTTTGGCATCAACATATATATATATATATATATATATATACACACACACATGATATAAATATATATGCCTTTAATGCCTCCGAGCCAATCTCCATAAATATATAACATTTATATATATACTAAGATCCATCAATCAAATCGTTTCTCTTTTAAAATATTTGAATTCAAATAGCATCTCATCCCTATCTCATCTATATATATATATATATATATATATATATATATATATATATATTGTAACGCCCCGACCCGGATTCCGGGACCTCGAGCACGTCAACAGACCGGCCGTATTAAAGTAGAGATAGACTCAACTCGAATACAAGGCCTAATAATGTGATAAGCAGATAACAATCCATAAAATTAAATAAACTCGAGTTCCAAGGAACATAGAGTCAATAGGGTCCATAGGCCCTAAAACAGTCTGGTCCCTATACGGGTCCTACAAACAAGAATGCTCATAAAGTAAAAGATAAAGGAGTCTCCTAAAACCTCTGGTCTCCCTGTGTCCTCCCTCAGGCTCCTCTCCCTCCTAAACCTCGGAACCTGTAAAAGAGGAAAAGAGAAAACACATGAGCTTTCGAATGGAAAGCCCAGTAAGTACCCCTGCGGGTCACAAAGACACAAATAGGAAATATGTCAACCAATGAGATCATAATACCAACAAAGTAGTCATGGGAGTCTACCACAAACAAATCAAAGGTACGACCCCTGATACGGAAGCCCTTGGGCTCCGTAATGAGTTTTAAGAGAAGTCAAGGTTCACTCCCGGCCAGTATGTCCGGCTATTTGCTGTAAATACGACCTTGATGGTCGTTTGACCCTCCGGTCACAGGTCGGTAGAACTACCTCTCCTACGTGTTAACATGGTCAGTGTACCATGCCCACTGACAGGTAAGACCTCCAGAGATTTACATCTCTGGTAAGGCTGACAAGAAAGCCAGGGGGTCCCGTCCCTGAACATTCCTTTATTGGAGCTTCCATAGCTCCTATGAGTCCGGGCAGTAGAACATAGAAAACAGGGACACCAACGTCCCGAACATATACATACATGCTCAACAGGAATCTAAAACAGACACGAACAACATGTATGGCATCAACAAGGCATGTAATAAGAATACATAGCATGTCCAAGAAAAACCCGAAACCGGGTGGAAACTAGGCAAGTGTACTTACCTCCTGGTGAGACTAAATGTCTTTCTAGAATCCTTTGGAATGCCCTACGTCTCCCCCGAGAGTATCTGGCATACATAGACCCTTATTAGAGTCAAGTTTTTAACAAGCTTCTAGTTTCACATGCATGACCAATGTTCCTGTTGGGCTTAGGCCTACTAACGGGTCCTAAGGACCATCTCTCAGGTTACTGCCCCTTTTTCCCATATTTCCATGTCCTTTAGTTGACCTTAGACCTAAAATGTTTAAACTTACTCAACTCTAGGTTACTTGTCGAGACTAAACCTTATTTAGTTCTCTCTAACCACTTTAGGTTATTTGGGCCCATTTAAAGCCCATTTCACAGTTTAACTTGACCTTGGCCCCTTCTTACGGAAGAAGGGCATTTTAGTCATTTGGATTGGGTTCACCTTTAAATCACTAACCCACTCATGTTAATAGTTTATACCATGTCTTAATTTGGTTGAGCCCAATGTCCAATCTTTCAATCACGTTGTTTAAGTTTAATCAATTTCATTTGATTAATCGTCGTCACACCATAAGGTCTATTAAAAATATTTAATAACCTAAGTAATCTCTTAAATTATCCCAGCATTAATCAACTAAATTCGTCACACTTAGAATAACAACATCATCCCAAAATTATTCTTTTCTTTTGTTACATTACCAAGATTCAAAATCTTATCAGGACCTTTAAATCAATCTTGTTGATTAATTGTATTAGCTATGTCACACTCATATGGTTCAAATTATTTATTCATTGCTACTAATTAATAAAGTAATTGCTTTTTGTCACAACTATATATTTCATGGTATTATTAACCATCTATTAAATTGTCACACTTTCATAACAAATTAATCAACATTCCTAGGTTTTTAAATCTTGTCACACTATCCATTTTCTTCCAACATTAATCTAATAATTAGCTAGATAATTTTCCGATTAACTACTAATTATTTAATTAGATTTTCCTTAATAACTTGACAACTATCAGTTGTCACACCTCTACAACTTAATATTTCTAATCCATGAGATAAAAATAAAATATCCACTAATTAGTTCTATTAACCAATTAATATGTAACACTATAGTCAACAATATATTTAATTATTTTTTTAATATTGTCACACTCCTATAGTTTGAGACAAATAATTCAAATCAATTAATCGAGTTTATTTTGTCACACTGCCATGGTTATTAATTTTAATTAAAACATTTTATTAATTTTATTCTTCTTCTTCTTCGTTTCCTTCTCTCTCTCTCTCTCTCACGCTGACCTTGAGAAACGCTGACGGCGTGATGCTTCACCGGCGACCAACCAGAGCTCCTCCGGGACCGGTCCTCCGTCGTAAACGTCCTCCCGCCCACGACCAAGCTCTCAGAGCACACTTCCCCCCTGCCTCTCAGTCGAAACCTCGCCGATCTCAGCCGCAAGACAGGCATCTCCGGCGAGCTCACTCCGTCATCAAAATGCAATGAAAAACATCCCTAAACTTTCTAAAATGGTTTAGGGTATTTACCGAGAGTTTGCTGACGACGGGGGCACTGAAGAAGCCGGAAAAAACCTCACTGTCTCCTCTCTGACGTGCTCGGCCGTGACCAACGTGAACCGTTCCTTCAACCTTCGCGAGGTGCCGCTCTTCTCCTTCTCTGTCAGTCGTCTGAGCAACCGCGGCTGCAAGGTTAGAAATCTAAGCAAACTCACCGCGAGCTTCTTCTTCTCTTCGCCAATCTCTCGCCGGAGAAAACAATTTTTATGAAAGCTTGGGGTGCTGAAATAGAGGGCTGGGGGTCCCTTTTATAGCCACTAGGGAGCTAGACGAAGAGACGCCATGCGAACGGCCTCGCCTTCAAGTGGCCGGCGGCGTGCGTGGCAAACCGGAGTGAGGCGGTGAGCTCAAGCTTGACGTTGTTGGCTGGGAGAGATGGTGGCGTTGCCTCGGGATGAGGTTACTCTGATGGGCGGTGGTGATCACTTTATCTATTTCGACGGTTTGGATTAAATCAACAAGTCTCGGATCTGATATTAATCAGATCAACTGTCCGGATTTGATATTGTTCAACGGCTGGATCATCATCTCATGCCTCGAGATCCTCCACCCAGATGAACTGATCTCAGCTTGCCACGTGTCCTCTGAGATATGCAACTTTTGCCTCGCGATCCATCACCATCAGTTGGATTCGCTCTCGGCTTGACACGTGGCGTCCAGGGGACTGTTATAATGCCTCAAGATCCATTACGATCTGAGATAATCAAATCCTGACCGTTCTTTCTTTCACTATAGAATTCTCTCAACGAAAATTCTCGAGAGGTCCTGAAACGTTTTTAGGTCTCAATTGGGTCCAATCTCGTGAGAGAGAGAACATTTTCTTTTAGTCCCTCAAGCTCGAAGAAATTCCCAGATAGTCCTTCTGGTCATCATAAACCCTAGTTAGGGTTTTAAGTCCCTTTAAACTTAATTTTCCCCATTTAACTCCCCATTTATACTCTAGGAAATTTATAAATAATTTTAAAACAAATTTCAATATATATTTTTTTTATTTCTTAAATTTTCTTGGATTTTACATATATATATATATATATATATATAGATATATTATATTATATTACCCTTCCATCAAATCATTACCTTTTTACGTCTAAGCCCCCGTAATAGCTTTTTAGTACATATAAGTCCTTCCATTAATGTTTGCATTAAAGATTCCTTAAAATATCTTAGTTACCATATTAATCCCTAATTAAGGAATTAGCCACCTTAATCCTCCATTTACCATAAAATCAACATAGGGGATTCTTTAATTAATTAAAGAATTTAGAATTTTTTTTCCAACTAAAATTTCATTTTAAACCAACCTTATGGACTTTCATTTATTAATCAACTAATTAAGGAAAATAAAATAATTCCCTAAAAATCCAGGATTTTACAATCAGTCTATTTCCTAAGAACTCATCTAACCGGGCATCACTACCTTTTTATTCATAAGAATCATTTAAGTTTCTCCAAAGCAAAGAATTCTTTGCTACAGACAATAATAGGGGACTTGTAAGAACATTGTAACCATTGATTTTAAATTTTTTTGTTACAAACTGTATGAACATAAATAGATTTATTTGCAGCAGAATTTCTTTGATCTCAACGATGTTTGCTTGGAAGATAACATAGAGCAAGCACTTTTAACTAGAGAGAAAGGTGACATAGCTGAGCCATCTTCCATAGTACTAAAGCAGGGTCCTGTTGAAGAGGATGATGCTCTAATTGGTTAGATGTTTCACAAAATAAGAATTGAAATTATTAATTATGTGATTAATATTTTTTTCCTTTATGTATTTCCTGTTGAATTTTTTTACATGTGATGGAAAACTAATACGTGTTCATTTGAGCAAATATTTCTATCATATTCTTGTATGTCTTGCGTGTAATTGTGAGGATTTTTGTCCCACTGATACTTAAAATTTGTTTATTTCGATGAATAGGGCAAGATATCAAGACTCTAGAAGAAAGGAAGCTTTTCGAGGGAAATGGAGGCCAAAATGAAGAATTCTTGGACGAAAAACCCATGCATACGGGCTTCCATACGGCCCGTATGAGAGTCAAGGCCTAGACAAGTGGCTTCTTTTGGACTCGAATAGCTTCCCGTATGGCTTATACGGGCATCCATACGGGCTGATATATGCCTGTATGGAGGTACCTGGAAGCTATACGGGCCCGTATACGGCCCGTATATGGCCCATATATTGTAAGTTTTCAGCGCTTCTGCAGACTTAGAATGTAAAATCCATGAATTTGGGAATAGAATTTTCAAATATTTTATAAAATAAGTTCTTAATTTAGTTAGTCCCTTATGCTTGAAAGATGGAAGATTAAAAAGCTTAAAAAGGGAATTAAATTAATCATGGTTCCAATTAGGATTAATTGGGGGTTTGAGGACCTTTTGGTAAATTCTAAAAGTATTGAGGACCAAAGAGAAATTGTCCCCTCTCATAGAGAATGGACTGAATTGTACCCTAAGAAAGTTTGGGGACCTCTGGATAATTGTCCAGATAAAAACCCTTATTGAATAGGTTTAACGGTCAAGATTAAAAGATCTCAAATTAATGTAGATCGCGGAGCGTTATAACGGTATCCGTGAGGCCACGTGGCAAGATGAGATTTGATCCATCTGATCGTGTGCCAGATCCGAAGCACCGAGACACAGTGCGGGTGAACGAGGGCCGTTAATCTCAAGATGGTCACAAGCTCGAGACAAGATGGTTGGATCTGGCCGTTGATCACGATGTGATCTGGACCGTCCATCCAACCGAGTGGCTGATCCGAGGCATTAGGATAAGTTTTTGGCCGTGGGATGTGATCCAACGATCGCCGTCGTCCATCCACGGAGTGGTGATCGTGAGACACGGCCACCCTCTCCCGTAATCACCCGAAACCGTCACTGCGCCCAACCATCTCCTCCGGCCATTACACGAGTGAAGGCCAGCCGTCACCGGCCAACCACTCTGTGGAGCTCGCCTACGCTTCGTCTTCCCTTGCCTATAAAGCTGGCGACCTCCACAACGTGTAAAGGACAGAGAGTGAAGAGAGGGGCACTGAGGAGGAAGCGTCTCCAACACCGGTGATCCAAAGGAAAGGGGACTTGTTCTCAATGTGGTTTGGCTTGCGACCTCCATTAGTGGAAGAGGAGGTCGAGGAGGGGAGTGAAGTGGTGGTTGTTCGGCGCTGGTGCAACCAAGATCGCCGGAGAAGAGTGAATCTCCGCTAGTCATTGGAGAGCCTTCCAGTGGTGCTTAGGGACAACGTCAATTCTCCGGTGAGTCTCTTCTCTCTCCCGTTTAAGTTTTTGTTAGAGCATGCTTGTAGTCAAAGTTGGTTGCGAGTCTCGCCGGAGAAGACAGTACGGCTGAGGTGTGAGGAAGCTCCAGTGAGAAGGAAAAGGGACACCGGCACTGCCGGCGGTGACCTATAAAGAGTTCTCGGTCGAGAGGAGTCTGACGCATGTGGAGTCGACCGCTGCAGTCTCACCGACGATCGTCGCCCACCACCGTCGAGGCTCGGCCGAGAAAGAAGAAGAAGAGGAAAATAAATAAATAAATAAATAAATAAATAAATAAAAACATATAATTAATTTAACTAATTAAGATGATTAGTAAATCGATTTAGTTAGTAAAAAATTAAATCAATTAAGTTGATTGACTAATTGGCTTAACCCAATCAAGTTTGATGAATAGGTTGGACTTAGCCAAGTAAATAACTAAGTTGGATTAGACCTAGTCACTTAGCCAAAATGGTTGGGCTCCTGGATTGAACCAAATGTTTTAATGGGTTGGGTCTAGTTCATTATTGGACTATTCTTTCGATCAACCTAGAGAATTTGATTAAGCTATGACAAACAAAATTAATGGACTAGGTTAGTGGGTCCAAGGTTTGGGTCTAAATTAGTTGGGCTCAAGAATAAAAAAAAAAAATGTAAAGGGTTGTAGGAGGTGGGAGTTGAACCCATTACCACCCTTACCCTATCAGTGGGCCTTAACCACTAGGACATGGCAAGCCACGTGATAATGCCTGGTCCTTTTAAAATAAATAGAACTAGAGTAGATGGGCATGGCTAATGGGCTCAATTTATTTGAGTTTTAAACATGGTCAAGATAAATATTGGGCACCAAAGATGAATCGTCAAGGTTGGACGATGGACCTAGATGACCAAGTAAGAATTAAAAGTCTAATAAAAGAGAGGAGATTAAGGAAAGAGGTTTCGTAAACAAGTGGGATACCTCAGGACTCGATAAATTAGAATGTAACTCACCAAGCGAGAGAGAGTAGTGTATGAGCATCTAAAAATATATGGTTTGCTCGCATTCCTTTCGTTAATAGAGGTTATATTATCTGATATCGACGTAGAGGACTAGAGACACTTCAGGAGGAAGTTAGAGAAGTTTCAAGCTTTTGACGGAGGTAAGATACCTTGCCTCGATTACACTCATTGTGTTGGGTTTCTTGCTTGAACAAATGCTATTCTATTTGGCATGCCTTACTTTCATATTGAATTGATGCATACACATAAATGCTAGTTTTTGCCTTCTTTCCTTATGTGTGTGTGATTGCTATGCTGGAGATAGTGTTGCCACTATCTGTTTGTTGGTATGCTCTTTGGACATGGCCACGCGTGGGCCGACACTTGGTCATGGGCACATGATCTTGTGTGCTGGCTGGGAGGTATGTGCCAACTGAGTTCTTTTGTCTGCCCAGTTCAGTGGAGTGTGGGGACTCCTTTAGCAAAACGTTCTGGGCCGAGGATACTTTGACGTTTTGGTTTCCCTACCAGAGGGGTTGTAATACTCTGGTTGTCCAACCTGTCAGTGGGGTTTATTCGCTGACCATGTCGACATGCACAAGAGGCAGCGCTACCGATGCACGACGGAGGGTCGTTTCCAACCAAGGGTGTTGGAGCTGTCTGGGAGATATTTGTTTGAGCTTGTTTTTATGACTGTGGACATTTTTGTTTACTTCCTCTTACTTGTCATGATCATTATTGGTTTTGTTGTTACTTGCCTGTTTGCTTCCCTGCGGGGTACTTACTGGGCTTTCCTTTCAAAAGCTCACACACTTGACTTTGTTTCAGATCCTATTGAGTAGACTAGACGCAGGAGCTGTTCGAGTGTCATCATTATTGAGGTTCGGGGACCCAATGTTTTTATTTCTTAGGGAGAGAATTTTGTTGTGTAGGACCCCTGTAGGGCCTTACCATTTATGCTACTCTATATGTTGCTACTCTGATTTATTATATATGGATTTATGGTTATCTGTGATACTTATTTTTAGGCCTTGTATCCAAGTGGGATGAGTCCTTATTTGGGTATGGCCGATCTGTGTACGTGCTCGAGGTCCCGGAACCCGGGTCAGGGGGTAACAGATTAAAGTGGTATCAAAGCAATACAAATTAATCGATACCTTAGTTGCCATAGTGACTAAGATAAAATAGCTAAGATTTAGCTGGAACAGACTCGTAGAACCTTAGACTAACGAACTGCTTTAAATGTAGATGTCTAGACATAGGCACCGGGCGTACATACTTCCATGCTTCCTCATCATCAGAGGATGTGGAGTCCGTGCGCGAAAACACTCCACCACTACCAGCTGAAGACCCTCTAACAGAGCTGGGGATGGCTCACAACGCTCTGAGGATAGCTCACAATACTCAGAGGATGGCTCACGAAGCTACCAACAGTAGGGTTGATAGGCTTCAGACTATTGTGGAGGTACCAGTTCAACGCCAGATGAGAGAAAGTCAGAGAGTGCATCGCTGTGGGAGTAATGCACGGAGCTACCGTAGGAGCTTGGGAGTTCGTGTCGAAGTCAAGGTTGGGAGTACGGCGACAAGGGTTGATAGAGTGGGGAGTTGTCAGCGTTGTGGAGGACATGGGCAATAGATGCCTGAGTGTAGGCACCCTACTATTAGGTTCCTTAACTGTAGTAGCACTGACCACCTTGCCATGTATTGCCCTGGAGATCGCCCCAGACCGAGTAGAGGACATGGGGGTTGGGGTGGGATTAGGCCATCAGAGGGCAACCCACCGGTCGTTACACCCCATTGTCCCCTGATAGGGAGGGTTAAGATGAGTTTATATTATTAGAAATAAAATAGTAGTCTTACAAACCTGTGTGTTGTATGAACTACTTATGTTTCCTTTCGTATTTGCTTTGTGTCGCTTGGACAACTTGCTAATTTCTATAAAGTTTGCTTTTAATGGAATAAAAGAATTTATCTATCACACTATGGAATGCCTTGTTCTGAGTTAACCTTATTGTTATCCACAGTAAAGGATGATGAGAGAGGTAGACGAGGTGGCAGATATGGACACCCTTGTCGGACCAAGACAACTGAACCTCCAATTGAGGAGGTACCCCCTCCACCAGAGCCTATGGAGGTTGAGCAGGAGCAGCCTGCTAGATCTGACGCTACCAGGCCAAAGCGAGAGGGCCCAAATCCAACGGGGGAGGCACCCCCCATCACCATGGTAGAATTCATGCATGAGATGGTGAACCTCATCCAAGAAAAGAGGCAACAACAGCAAGCTCTTCCCCCATCTACAGTACCAGCCAACAGAGGACTGATGGGTGAGATCAGGAGGCCTTCGCCTTGATCATTTGAGGGAGATGCTGACCCTCAAGCGGCAGAGCTATGGATCCGTGAATTAGAGAATGCTTTCGAGGTCCATCAGGCCAGTGATGAAGAGAGGGTAAGGACAACTGCATACTAATTACTGGGAGCTGCTGAAGATTGGTACCTTTTAGAGATACGGCTCAGGGATGGAGTTCCTTTTCAAACTTAGGATGATTTTAAGAAGGTTTTCTTCGCCAAGTATTTCTCTAGAGGGAGGTTACTACAGATGGAGCAACAAGTTATCTATCTTGTTCAGGGTGGACTCACAGTGGAGCAATATGAGGCTGACTTTGATCGATTGGCTCGTTTTGTTCTCGATCTTGTACCTACTAAGGAAAGTAGGGTAGGTCGATTTGAGGCCGGACTGTGGCCATCATTGAAGAAAATTGTGTCAGGACATACGTGCACCACCAATACCGAGGTCGTGGCCAGAGCAAAACATATAGATGCTTCCAGCCAGAGTGACCCACAGGGGCCGCCACAGAAGGAAAAGAAAGACAAAGGCCAGGACAGTCAGGGACAATCTTCTAGTAAAAGCTCTGGGCGACAGAGGTCCAACTATAGATCCAGGCGCTACAGTAGGTCAGCAGGATCTTCTGCAAATTCTTGACGTCGTTGGTCATCTGCTAGTGTGATGCAGCCGATGAAGTGCTATGAGTGTGGAGGGCCACATAAGAAAGCGCAGTATCCGAAGATTACTGGAGGTTGTTTCACTTGTGGCAGTTTAGAGCACTGAAAAGCACAGTGTCCACAGAGGAAGACAAGTGAGGGCCCAGGTGGTGAAACACAGAGTTCACAGCATTTGGTTGGAGGTTCTAAGCAGTAGGCTACATCAACACCTATGCCACAAGGAGGGAATAAGAAAGGGAAGGTAGCAGTATCATGCTAGCCATAATCTTCCAGCCAGCCACTACAGCAGCAGAGGCCCATGACACACAGGCGAGTTTACCATATGACCACAAAGGATGCCGAAGCTTCAGCTGATGTCGTTGCAGGTACCGTTGATGTTAAATCTTTTTATGCCTGCACGCTATTTGATCCGGGTGTTACATATTCTTTCGTATCTGCTTTATTTGCACGGAGACGCTCACTACGTATAGCAGAATTATCTTATGATTTAAGCTTAAACACCCCGGTCGGAGGACCAGCTTGGTGAGCAAGATGGTACTGGCTTGTCCAGTAATGATAGAAGGTCGGGACATATTCGCCGACTTACATGTGATGTCCTTAAAGGACTATGATGTGATCCTAGGAATGGATTGGCTCTCTTCCCAGTATGCGGTTATTGATTGGCGGGAAAGAAAGTACATTTTAAAAGGCTCGGTAGTGAGGAATTCACTTTCCGTGGCAGCCAGAACTGTTCCTTATTTAGTGAGGTTTCGGCTGTCAGGGCTAGGAGACTGCTTGACGGAGGATGTATTGGCTATCTAGCTTCGATTTCAGTGACCAAGAAAGAAGGTAGACCGGTGATAGCAGACGTCCCGGTGGTGAGAGAATACATGTATGTGTTTTCTGAAGATTACCTGGGCTACCTCCGGAAAGGGAGTTGGAGTTTTCAATTGATTTGATTCCAGGTATGGCTCCTGTGTCTAAGGCTCCATATAGAATGGCACCGGTAGAATTAAAGGAGCTGAAGACGCAGCTAGAGGAGTTATTGGAGAAGGGCTTCATCAGACCCAATATGTCACCTTGGGGAGCGCCAGTTCTGTTCGTCGAGAAGAAATACGGGTCGATGAGACTATGCATTGATTATAGAGAATTGAATAAGGTGACAATAAAGAACAAGTACCCATTGCCAAGGATAGACGATCTCATGGACCAACTACAAGGAACGCAAGTGTTCTCAAAGATTGACCTTAGATCCGGTTACCATCAGGTACGGATCAAAGAGGGTGATATCCCAAAAAGTGTCTTTCGAACTAGATATGGGGACTAAGAGTTCTTAGTGATGCCATTTGGGCTCACTAATGCACCGGCTGTGTTCATGGACATGATGAACAGTGTCTTTCAACAATACTTGGACCTGTTCGTGGTGGTTTTCATCGATGACATATTGGTATATTCCAAGAATCGCCAGGCACATGAGGAATACTTGACAATGGTGTTAGAGACCTTGAGGCAACATCAGCTGTTTGCCAAGTTCTCCAATTGCAAGTTCAGGTTAGATAGAGTGGCTTTATTGGGGCATGTGATCAGCGGTGCTGCAGTGTCTGTGGACCCCAAGAAGATCGAGGCAGTCATCAACTGGAAGAGACTGACAACAATCAGAGAGATACGGAGCTTCTTGGGCTTAGCTGGCTATTACCGAAGGTTCGTTGAGGGTTTCTTCCTGTTGGCCGCACCCTTAACGAGATTGAAAAGAAAGGGTACCAAGTTTGTCTTGACAGAGTCTTGTGAGAAGAGCTTCCTCGAGCTGAAGGAGAAGTTAGTCCGCACCAACCCTAGCTTTGCCACAGAACGGGTGTGGGTACACAGTTTACATCAATGCATCCAAGACTGGTTTGTGGTGTGTACTGATACAGGACGGACGAGTTATTCCCTATGCTTCCTGTCAACTAAAACCTTATGAGGAGAACTACCCCACATACGATCTGGAGTTGGCAGCGATCGTGTTTGCTTTAAAAATATGGTGACATTCCTCTATGATGTAACTTGTGAAATCTACACAGATCACAAGAGCCTCAAGTATATCTTTACCCAGAAAGAGCTTAATATGAGGCAACGAAGATGGCTTGAGCTGATTAAGGATTATAATCTGAGTTGATTAAGGATTATAATTATTGAGTTGCCGCACTATTGAAATCTCAAATGCCCTTATTAGAGGATGTGAGGAGAATGGAATTTGATGTCATTCTGTCAGGGATGGATGTTAGTTTGGCTAGCTTGCACATACGACCCTCAGTGTTGGGGAGGATACGAGATTCTCAGAGGCAGTATCCCTTTCTGGAGGAGATCAGGGATCAGATTGGTCAGGGAGCACCGACACGGTTCAGAGTTCATGAGGATCGCACCCTAGGATTTGGTGACAGAATTTGCGTACCTAGCATTCCAGAGCTGAGGAAGGAGATTCTTGAGGAAGCCCACTACTCAAGCTATTCGATTTATCCTGGCGGTACAAAAATGTATAGAGGGTTAAAGTACCACTTTTGGTGGAAGGGAATAAAAAGAGAAGTCGTCGAGTTTGTAGCAAGATGCGTCACTTGTCTGTTGGTTAAAGCAAACATCAGAAATCGGAAGGGACATTAGAAACCTTACCCATTCCGGAGTGGAAATGGGAACAAATCAACGTGGATTTTGTGATAGTGTTACCCTGTACTCAGAGAGGGAAGGAGTCAATCTGGGTCATTGTGGACCGATGGACTAAGTCAGCTCATTTTATATCTTTGAGGACGGGTACGTCATTACCAATGTTAGCACAGCTTTACATCGACAAGGTTATGAGATTGCATGGAGTACCGGTATCGATCACATCTGATCGAGCTACTAGGTTTGTCTCAAGATTCTGGGAGGTACTTCATGAGGCTTTGGGCACCGGTATGGCATTTAGCACTTTTTTTCATCCACAGATAGATGGTCAGTCTGAGAGGACCATCAAGCCTCTTGAAGACATGTTGAGAGCATGCACGTTGGATTTCACCGGCTCCTGGGATGAGCGTTTAAGCTTTGTAGAATTTGCCTATAACAATAGTTATCAGGCGAGTATACAGATGGCTCCATATGAGGCACTTTATGGGAGAAAGTTCCGAATACATATATGCTGGGGAGATGTAGGTGAGAGGAAGCTTATGACTAAGGGGACACATGAGAAGCCAGACTTCATCCGACAGACAGAAGAGCAAGTCAGGATGATTAGAGAGATACTGAAGGCTACTGAAAGCCACAGAAAAGCTATGCTGACAAGCATTGAACTGAGTCTGAATACCAAGTTGGCGACTCAGTGTTTCTAAGAGTTTTACCAATGAAGGGAGTAGTGAGGTTTGGGAAACATGGAAAGCTAATTCCATGTTACATTGGACCCTTTAAGATCACGGAACGGATTGGGGTAGTGGCTTATGGATTGGCTCTACTTCCGGACTTGGCAAAGGTACACGATGTGTTCCATATCTTAATGGTTAAGAAATGCATCCGGGATCCATCTCAAATGATTCCACAGATTCCTGTAGAGGTTCAGAAGGACATGACTTATGAAGGATACATAGTGGAGATCTTAGGCCGTGAAAACAAGCAATTGAGGAACCGGGTCATTCCCTTGTCAAAGTGAGATGGAACAACCACTCTGATCGAGAAGCAACCTGGGAACGCGAAGAAGATATGAGGAAACGTTACCCGGCTTTGTTTACTACTTGATGTTTAGGAGGAAATTTCGGGGATGAAATTTTTGTAAGGGGGGAGGATTGTAAAATACACGCATTTGGGAATAGAATTTTCAAATATTTTATAAAATAAGTTCTTAATTTGTTAGTCCCTTAAGCTTGAAAGATGGAAGTTTAAAAATCTTAAAAAGGGAATTAAATCAATCATGGTTCCAATTAGGATTAATTGGGGGGTTTGAGGACCTTTTTGTAAATTCTAAAAGTATTGAGGACCTAAGAGAAATTGTCCCCTCTCACAGAGAATGGACTGCATTGTAACCTAAGAAAGTTTGGGGACCTCTGGATAATTCTCCAGATAAAAACCCTTATTGAAGAGGTTTAACTGTTGAGATTAAAAGATCTCGGATTAGTGTAGTACGTGGAGTATTATAACGGTATCCGTGAGGCCACGTGGCAAGACGAGATTTGATCCATCTGATCGTGTGCCAGATCCTAAGCACTGAGAGAGGAGGCAATGGGAGTGACCTCACGGTGCGGGTGAACGAGGGCCGTTCATCTCAAGATGGTCACAAGCTCGAGACAAGGTGGTTGGATCTAGTCGTTGATCACGATGTGATCTCGATTATCCATCCAACCGAGTGGCTGATCCGATTCATTGGGATAAGTTTCAACCCGTGGGATGTGGTCCAACGATCACCATCAACCATCCACGGAGTGGTAATCTTGAGACACGGCCACCCTCTCCCTTAGTCACCCGAAACCGTCACCACGCGCCCAGCCACCTCCTCCAGCCATTACGCACGCGAAGGTTGGCCGCCACCGGCCAACCGCTCCGTGGAGCTCGCGTACACTTCGTCTTCCCTCGCCAATAAAGCTGGCGACCCCTACGACGGGCAAAGGACAGAGAGTGAAGAGAGGGGCACCGAGGAGGAAACATCACCAACACCGGTGATCCAAAGGAAGAGGGACATGTTCTCAGTATGGTCAGGCTTGCGACGTCCATTAGTTGAAGAGGAGGTCGAGGAGGCGAGTGAACTGGTGGTTGTTTGGTGCTAGTGTAACCAAGATCGCCAGAGAAGAGTGAATCTCCACCAGTCGTTGGAAAGCCTTCCAGTGGAGCTTAGGGACGACGTTAATTCTCCGATGAGTATCCTCTCTCTCCCGTTTAAGTTTTTCATTAGAGCATGCATGTAGTCGGTATTGGTTGCGAGTCTCGCCGGAGAAGACAGTACGGCTGAGGTGTGGGGAAGCTCCAGTGAGAAGGAAAAGAGAGACCGGCAATGGCGGCGGTTACTGTAAGAGTTCCACAGAATCCGAGGCGAGTGGACTCGACCTACTTGACCTCACGCGGCCGATAAATGCGCCACCACCGTCGAGGCTCGACCGAGAAAGAAGAAGAAGAGGAACATAAAATAAATAAATAAATAAATAAAAATATATAATTAATTTAACTAATTAAGATGATTAGTAAATCGGTTTAGTTAATCAAAAATTAAATCAATTAAGTTGATTGACTAATTGGCTTGACCCAATCATGTTTGATGAATAGGTTGGACTTAGCCAAGTAAATAACTAAGTTGGGTTAGACCTAGTCACATAGCCAAAATGGTTGGGCTCATAGATTGAACCAAATGTTTCAATGGGTTGGGTCTAGTTCATTATTGGACTATTCTTTTGATCAACCTAGAGAATTTGATTAAGCTATGACAAACAGAATTAATGGACTAGGTTAGTGGGTCCAAGGTTTGGGTCTAAATTAGATGAGCTCAAGAATAAAAAAAAATAAAAAGGGTTGTAGGAGGTGGGAGTTGAACCCATTACCACCCTTACCCTATCAGTGAGCCTTAACCACTAGGACATGGTAA
Organism: Dioscorea zingiberensis; assembly: GCA_026586065.1. Classification (NCBI taxonomy): domain Eukaryota; kingdom Viridiplantae; phylum Streptophyta; class Magnoliopsida; order Dioscoreales; family Dioscoreaceae; genus Dioscorea; species Dioscorea zingiberensis. Next base: position 14,494,642 of record CM048827.1, on the reverse strand, counting down.
GCCACGTGATAAGGCCTGATCCTTTTAAAATAAATAGAACTAAAGTAGATGGGCTTGGCTAATGGGCTCAATTTATTTGAGTTCTAAACAGGGTCAAGATAAATATTAGGGCACCAAAGATGAATCGTCAAGGTTAGACGATGGACCTAGATGACCAAGTAAGAATTAAAAGTCTAATAAAAGAGAGGAGATTAAAGAAAGAGGGTTGGTAAGCAAGTGGGATACCTCAGGACTCGATAAATTAGAATGTAACTCACCAAGCGAGAGAGAGTAGTGCATGAGCATCTAAAAATATAGGGTTCGCTCGCATTCCTTTCATTAATAGAGGTTATATTATCAAATATCGACGTGGAGGACTAGAGACACTTCAGGAGGAAGTTAGAGAAGATTCAAGCTTTCGACGGAGGTAAGATACCTTGCCTCGATTACACCCATTGTGTTGGTTTTCTTTCTTGAACAAATGCTATTCTATTTGGCATGCCTTACTTTCATATTGAAATGATGCATACACATAGTTGCTAGTTGTTGCCTTCTTTCCTTATGTGTATGTGATTGCTATGCTAGAGATAGTGTTGCCACTATATGTTTGTTGGTATGCTCTTTGGACATGCCCACCCGTGGGCTGACACTTGGTTATGGGCATATGATCTTGTGTTTTGTCCTGGAGTTATGTGCCAACTGAGTTCTTTTGTCTGCCTAGTTCAGTGGAGTGTGGGGACTCCTTTAGCAAAACGTTTAGGGCCAAGGACACTCTGACGTTTTGGCATTCCTTGCCAGAGGGCTTGTAATACTCTGGTTGTCCAACCTGTCAGTGGGCTGATTCGTTGACCTTGTCGATATGCACGAGAGGCGGCGCTACCGATGCACGACCGTAGGGTCGTTTCCAACCAAGGGTGTTGGAGCTGTCACGGAGATAGTTGCTTGAGCTTGTTTTCATGACTGTGGACATTTTTGTTTACTTCCTATTACTTGTTATGATTGGTTTTGTTGTTAGTTGCCTATTTGCTTCCCTGTGGGGTACATACTAGGGTTTCCTTTCGAAAGCTCACACACTTGACTTTGTTTCAGATCCTACGGAGTAGACTCGACGCAGGAGCTGATCGAGGGTCATCATTGCTGAGGTTTGAGGACCAAGTGTTTTTATTTCTATGGGAGAGAATTTTGTTGTGTAGAACCCCTGTAGGGCCCTACCATTTATGCTACTCTATATGTTGCTACTCTGATTTATTATATATAGATTTATGGTTATCTATGATACTTACTTTTAGGCCTTGTATCCAAGTGGGACTAGTCCATACTTGAGTACGGTCGATCTGAGTACGTGCTCGAGGTCTCGATACCCGGGTCGGGGCATGACATAGAAAGGGGCAAAATGTTAAATCTCGCCCTAAAAACCCTAGAGGTATAAAAGGCTGACTAATGAGTTTGGGGATTTTCACCTTCAAGTTATTGGAGCAAGAAGAGAGGAAGACATTAAAGAGGAATCAAGGAAGCCATCAATGGTGTGCGCTAAAGCCTCCTCCATTATGATTTCTTTGATTGCTTTCATCTTTATATTGGATTGTTGATCTTCCTTTATGTAGGGCTAATTTTGTAGATGCTTGGATGATTGATGAACCCTTGGATATGATTTAATTAATATTGTTTCTCTATTCTTGAATGCTTGGTTGAATTCATGAGTCTATTTGATATTTTAATATAATAGAATCACTCTTCGTTGCGAGAGCTCGGAGGAGTTTTCATACTCCATATGAGGGAAGACGTGAACGCCTCCCCGTGTGTAGACCATCTCCAGTAGAGAGGATTATGAATACATCGGGAACCCGGGTATTATGGAGACCAAGTCCTTTAGATGTATTAGTCCCATAATTCTTCCAAGACATAGGTTCCCTAGAACATCATCGGTAAAGGCACTAGGATTAGTAATTTACCTCGAGATAGGGAATGAAAGCACCTTAGGAACCCTTGGCTAAAAATTAACCAATTGTCAATATTGAGAGCATCATCCATCCGTTAAAAGTCAAAAGGGGATTCAATTATCTGAGCATCCCCTTTTTTTATGATTGTTTGTTCTCAAGAACAAATTGATTTCCTTTTTTGTTTTTATAATTTCTTAGTTCAAAGTTTAGTATAATTACTCATATTTTGGATCAACTAAATAGTAGACAAGTGGTGGGTACTAGTACATCCATCTCCCTGAGGATCGATAATCCGACCTTTGAGTTCGCAACTATTACATGATTACGAATCGTACACTTGCGATTACATTGCATCAAGTTTTTGGCGCTGTTGCTAGGGAGAATCGGACTATTAGGAAAGATAGGAGTTTACTAATTTAGTCATTTTTTTATTTTATTTTTCTTCCTTTCTTTCATTTTTCATTCAATCGGAATTTTGGATACTAATCTTCGTCTCACTAAATCTTGTTGCGAGGTATTGATTGTATGACCCAGAAAAATTCTAAGGGCTTGCTTGAAGTGGATAGTGAGATTGAAAGAACTCTGCAACTGAGCCCAGTTTGATGGGAGACCAGATGATGACCCCCATGCCCATCTAGCAAAATTTATCCAAATATGCAACATGTTCAAAATCAATGGAGCTTCTGATGATGCAATTTGCTTAAGGCTCTTCCCATTCAGTTTGAGGGAAGGAGCTTATAGATGGCTTACATCGTTACCTTCCGGCTCTATTCGTACTTGGGCCAAAATGCTTGATAAATTTTTCGGCCGCTATTTAGCACCAAGCAAAGCCGCAATGTTGAGGTTAGACATTTTAGCTTTTAAGCAAAGCCCCACCGATACATTCTTTGAAGCTTATGAGAGGTATAAGGATTTGCTTGAATGTTGTCCACAACACGGTTTGGCTCCTTGTGCTAAAGTTTGAACATTCTATAATGGGTTGGACAACTTCACCATGCAATTGTTGGATGTCGCCGCCGGCGGATCTTTGGGGAACAAATATCATGAGGAGGCTGAACAAATTTTTGAAGACATGGCTAGTAATGAAGCACATTGGTCTACAAGAGGAAAGCAAGTGAAACTAGTCGGGTCCGTTGATGAGGCCACAATCTTTGATCCCATTCTTGGTGAAAAGTTAGATATGCTAACAAGGAAGATTGAGCTACTCACATCCAACAAAAGCTCGAAAGTGGCCATGGTGATGTTTTGCAACACTTGTGGGGAAGAATATGAATTATCAAATTCTCCCATTATGAGCACCGAAATGATCCCAATAGAATAAGTACAATATATGGGAAATAGTCCAAGACAACCAGATGGTCAATATCAACCATATGCCCCTAAATAGACCCATCCGGCATTGTCATATGGAAATCGACAAGCGGGGCAATACCCCACGGCTTTCAACACCCTCCAAAGCCGCAAGAGAGGAAACCCAACATGGAGGAGTTGATCTTGAAGTACATACAGAGCAATGAGACTGCAATTCGGAATCTACAAGCTACGGTTCATAACTTGGAGAATCAAGTTTGGCAAATTACAAAGGTCCTAGCCGAACGACGACAAGGTAGTTTGCCGGGCACCACGGTGGAGAATCCTTGGGGAGAACAATGCAAGGCCATCACAATAAGGAGTGGAAGGGAAGTGGAGCTCCCCACCTCAATGCCTCAAGCAACTACTCTCATTGAAATTGAAGACTCCGAGCCCGTTATTAAGTCCGAAGAGGAGAGGAAAGGGACAGAGAAGCTCGTAGAGATACTATCAATACCTCCTAATCAACCACAAGTTTCTTATCCTACGAGGCTGAAGAAAGACAAAGAAGATGCCCAGTTAATGAAATTCAAGGGGATATTGAAGCAACTACACATAAACATGCCATTGGTAGAGGTCCGAGCTCAAATGCAGAAATATGCAAAGTTTAAGAAAGAGCTTCTCTCCAACAAGAGGAAACTTGAAGATGTAGATGCTGTGACAATAAATGCTCAATGTTCGGCCATTATCCAACAGGTTAGGCAAATGAAATTGAAGGACCAGGGCAGCTTCGTAGTCCCTTGTATACTTGGAGAAGGTGTCAGAAATAAGGCATTAGCAGATTCCGGGGCAAGCATCAATGTGATACCCTACAAACTATATATGAAACTTGGCCTCGAAGAACTAAAGACTATAGGAATGACATTATAGTTAGCTGATAGATCTGTGAGAAGACCAAAGGGGATAGCTGAAGATGTACTCGTCCAGATCAATCAATTTGTTTTCCCGGCACACTTTGTACTTCTTGATGTTGATGATGAGGTTAACGTCCCTATCATTCTTGGGCGTCCCTTCCTCGCCACTGCTCAAGCTCTCGAGGACAATGCACAAGGTAAGCTTGCATTACGGATGAGAGATCAGGAGGTTGTATTTCAATTACCCGATGCAATGAGACACACAATGGCTCAAGATGATACCTCATATTGTCTTGAGGAGGTAGACATGCTCACATCTGAGTGAATGGAAGACTTGGTTATGGTAGATCCATTATACCCTTGTTTGGGAAAGCAAGAGGGGCAACCGGATGAGACCCAGGAATATTCCACTTCATCAAGGGTGAAATGGTGAAAGTAAAGAAGAAGAAGCAAAAATTCAATCTCCCTGCGATATGCTCGAAAAAGGTGAAAGAGAAAGGAGTAAGCATGGAACCTTCAACCCACAACACCTCTAAGGAAGGCCTAGGTATGAATTGTAACAACTGCTCAATTTGTGCCAATTTGGGAATATGTTTATTTGGACGCGGCTTCAAGGGAGGAGCCGATGAGAGCTTCAAGGTATTTGAACCCCCATGAGGTGAGGTGAAGGTACGTCAAGCTAGTGATGTTAAACAAACGCTCCTTGGGAGGCAACCCAAGTTCTTGTAAATTTCTTTCTCTTTAGTTGCAATTTTCTTTTTATTATTTAGATTATGTGTATTTGGAATAAATGAATGAGATTTTCTCATATCCGTTTTCATTATCTTGTATCATCCTGCAGGTTATTGTTCATCCATAGCCCTAGATTCATAATTGTTGTTAGGTAGCGCGAAGAATGTTTGAATGGTATCCTGGATTGGCTACATAAGCCAAATTTAGGTTCATACTGGGTGTCATATGAGCTATCATACGGCCTTATGAACCCACCAGTAAGCTATACAGGGATTCATATGGCCCGTATACGGGCCCGTATGGGGTTAGCCAAGGGCCCAATTTGGGGCGCTATAAAAGGCGCCCCCTCCACTCCCTTTCAAGACCTATCCGATCCTACCCCTCTCCACGTCGATCCAAACCTCTTCCTCGTCTGTGCAACTACTTTGCTTGATTTTGGGCTTTCTTCTCCCTTAGGTATGATTTCTAATGTTTGGATTTGTCGATTGAGTCATCTTCTTCATGTTTAGAACCCTAAGGATTGAATAAATGAATCTTGAATGAATGTTTGATAAATTTTTGTTTCCATGTCGAATCCTTGTCGCAATACTTTGATTAAAGGCATGTTTAAGGTTTAGGATGTGAAATGGTTGTGATTGGGATGTAAATGGGACGATAAATCGCCATGGCCATTGGCACCGCCGCATCCAGGTGCATATGGGCCATATACATGCCCGTATAGCTCCCAGGCAGAGTCATACGGGCCGTATATCAGCCCGTGTTGAAGCCCATATAGGGCCAATAACGGTCCGTAGTGCGCATCCTTCGTTATTTTTTCTTCATTTTCCTTCGCACTAACACCCTCTTCAATTATTTTGCAGACATGCCTCGAAAGCTCACCGCCTCGAAGAATCGCAAAACCGGAGAGGGTTCTTCCTACGGCATACCATAGTTTGAAAAGGAACGCTTCTTCCATCGCTACCACCGTTTGGCTGCTAAACACTTTCGGACGCACACGTCTCATTGATTAGGGGGTGGCCACACAACTCGGGTGACGCCGGGCATGGTAGTGATTAATCTTCGGGCGGTGGAAACAAGGGGGAATAATAAAAGAGCAAGAAAAAGGGAAGACAAACAGAGAAGAAAAGTCTCTGAACCTTTAAAAGGAAATAATAACTCAATAATCAATAAATAAAATTCAACCTACAACCCGGGTTTAAATAGCTAAAAAAAACTAACCTAGATAACCTAGAAATTTTATCTTTTATCCAAATTTGCCCAAATCGTAAATTTTGGTCAAATAGAAAAACTTATCTAACTCTTAAATAACTAAACAAAACAGATAACTCCTAAAAATCCAAGTTCAAATCGGATTCATATCCTATCCTAAACTGGCATACGAATTATTGCCAAAAATGAAAAAAAAATACTGAAAAACGAAGAAACGACGGGAAAAACAGTGAAATTTGAGGATAAAGGAAGGAAGCTCATTGGAATCCACATGCGCGTCGAGATGAGCTTTCCGAATTGGGGTTGAGCGCGTGAATCCGATACCAGTAGCCAAAGTTATGGCCAAAATACCGAAACGTGTCCAAAGTGCTCCCCAATTCCTGACTTGGCTCGATCACCTTCCGCCTTTACGTCGGTCCACCAAGTTGTGGTATGCCAAAGCTCTCATGGTACAATCAGATAGTTCGGCATCGTCTAACTCGGGCTCTCCTGCATCAGCCTCCCCGGGTTGGAAAGAACTCACCCTCGAGTTCGTATCAGTTGACTCCACAAAGCAAGGGTTCAGATGTTTCACATTGAAGATGTCTGAGGTCTTAAAATGACTGGGGAGGCTTAACTGGTATGCATTGTCATTGATCTTCTACAGGACTTCACGAGGTCCAATCTTCCGTTACTTGAGCTTGTTATATTCATTGACAGGGAAGCGATCTCGAGTAAGGACAGCCCACACTAAGTCACCCTCATCGAACAACACTTGACGACACTGTTTATTTGCATTCATCTTGACTTGGTATTTCTCTCCTTAATAGCTAACTTGACCTGCTCATGAATAACCCGAAGATGCTCAACCATCTCATCAGCTCGAGGGTGAACACGACCAATTCGTTGGATGGGTGTCAGATCAAGTACTCCTGATGGATTCCGCCCATAGACAACCTCGAATGGGCTTATGCTGGTAGTCCAATTTTTTGATCTATTGTAGGCGAATTCGGCTTGAGGTAGTGCCAGATCCCACTGTTTCAGTTTAGTTCCAACCAAACTTCTCAATAGGTTACCCAAACTCCGGTTCACCACTTCAGTCTGGCCTTCTGTTTGGGGGTGGTATGCATTGCTAAAGTTCAACTGCATTCCCAATTTCCCCACAAGCTTCTCTAGAAGAGGCTAACGAACTTGGTGTCACGATCGGATGTGATGGAGCGAGGGACACCATGCAAGAGAACAACCTCTCGAAAGTAAAGATGTGCAATGCGGGTAGCATCCATAGTCTTCCGACAAGCTACAAAATGCGGTATCTTGGAAAATCTGTCAACCACCGCCATGATAGAGTCTGAGGCCTGCTGTGTACGAAGAAGGCTCAGAACAAAATCCATACTAATGTCAAGCCAAGGGGCTTCAGGGACTGGCAAGGGAGTGTACAGGCTTGTGTTGGTAAGAACTCCTTTGGGCCGCTGACACACAAACCAGCACTCCACAAAGTGAGCAACGTCGCTAGATAGCTTCGGCCAATAATAGCCTGCAGCTATGAGGGCGTAGGTCTTATCACGACCAAGGTGCCCCTCATTATGGAGTTCTCTTATGATCTGCTGTCGTAATGAACAGTCGGGATGCATAGCTGCAGACCACGAAACAGGTAAGCGTTATGCAAAATAAAATCGTGACGATGTCCATCGGTTACCTCCTGAATGATCCACCTGAAGGAAGGATCATCCGCATACATATCCATGAAAGCTTCAAACCCTGCAACATTGGAGCTCATTGTGGTAAGAAGAGAACTGCGGCGGCTCAAAGCATCTACTACACGGTTGAGGCTACGTGCTTAATGCTTCAAAGTAAAGGTGAACTCCTGCAAGTACGCCACCCACTTAGCGTGCCGCCTGCTCAGTTTGTTTTGGCCATTGATGTACTTCAAGGCCTCATGATCGGTGAATATGATGAACTCCTTCTGTATAAGGTAGTGGCGCCAATGCTTCAGTGACTGAACTATGGTATAAAACTCCAGGTCACAAGTAGAGTAGTTCTTCTTCGACCACGACAACTTCTAGCTGAAGAAAGCTACCGGTTGTACAGAGTGGCTCGGAACACCTCCAACGCCAATTCCAGATGCATCACAATCGACCTCAAACACTTTGTCGAAGTCGTGAAGTTCGAGAACTGGTGCTTTAGTCATCTTCTGTTTGACCAGGTGGAACCTAGTTTCGGCCTCATCCGTCCACTTGAAATTACCCCACTTGAGACACTCTGTGATGGGGGCAATCAATGTCCTAAAGTTCCGGATGAATCTTCTGTAGAACGAGTCCAGCCCATGGAAGCTTCGAGCATCATGCAAGGTCCTCAGTCTGGGCCACTCCAAGATCGCATCTATCATTGATTGATCTGCATGAACACCATCAGTAGAAACAACAATGCCAAGAAAGGTCACAGAAGTAGTAAAGAAGGAACACTTCTTTCTGCTAACGAACAAGCGCTAACTTCTCAGCAACTCAAAGACAATGCGAAGGTGGTCAAAGTGTGATGACCAACTCGGACAATAGATTAGGATGTCATCAAAATAGACTATCACAAACTTGCCTATAAACGGTAGCAAAACCTAGTGCATGAATCACATGAACGTGCTGGGGGTGTTGGACAACCCAAAAGACATCACCATCCACTCGTATAGTCCAAGCTGTGTGTTAAACGCCATCTTCCACTCATCTCAATGCCGTATTCTAAACCGGTGGTATCCGCCCTTCAGGACGATTTTTGAGAAGACCTTTGAGCCGGATAGCTGATCCAACATGTCGTCCAGGCGGGGGATGGGGTAACGGTACTTGATGGTGATTTTGTTGATTGCTCGGCTGTCTATACACATGCACCACTAGCCATCCTTCTTTGGCACTAACAGGGCTGGAACTGCGCAGGGACTTATGCTCTCTCGGATGTAGCCATTCCTTAATAACTCCTCCATATGCTCTCCCCTAAACCCTCATTAGTTGGGCCCGTATATTGTAAGTTTTCAACGATTCTATGACCTAAAAAGGGGCAAAACGGTAAATCTCGCCCTAAAAACACTAGAGGTATAAAAAGCCGACTAATGAGGATTTAGGGGAGAGAAAAGATTGATGGTCTTGAGTGAGCTTAGGGATTTTCAGCTTCAAGCCATTGGAGCAAGAAGAGGGGAAGATAATGAAGAGGAATCAAGGAAGTCATCAATGGTGTGCGCTAAAGTCTCCTCCATTATGATTTCTTTGATTGTTTTCATCTTTGTATTGGATTGTTGCTCTTCCTTTATGGAGGGCTAATTTTGTAGATGCTCGGATGATTGATCAACCTTGGATATGATTTAATTGATGTTGTTTCTCTATTCGTGAATGCTTGGTTGAATTCATGAGTCTATTGGATGTTTTAATGTAAGTGAATCCCTCTACGTTGCGACAGCCCATAGGGGTTTTCATAGTCCATACGGGGGAAAAAGCGAACGCTTCCCCATATACAGACCATCTCCAATAGAAAGGATTATGAATACACCGGGAGCTCGGGCATTAAGGATAGCGAGTCCTTTAGATGTATTATTCCGATAATCCTTCCAAGACTTAGGTTTCCTAGAACATCATCGGTAAGGGCACTAGGATTACTAATTTACCTCGAGAGAGGGAATGAAAGCACCGTAGGAACCCTTGGCCAAGAATTAATCAGGTGTCAAGATAGAGAACATCATCCATCCGTTAGAAGTCCAAGGAGGATTTAATTATCCGAGCATCCCTCTTTTTATGATTGTTTGATCTCAAGAACAAATTGATTTCCTTGTTTGTTCTTAAAATTTCTTAGGTTAAAGTTTAGTATAATCACTCAAATTTTGGATCGACTAGATAGTAGACAAGTGGTGGGTACTAGTACTTCCATCTCCTCGAGGATCGATAACCTGACCTTTTAGTCCACTACTATTACTTGATTATGACCCGTACACTTTCGGTTGCACGCATCAAGAACAGATAACCGGAGTTTGATAGAAGAATTAAGGTTGATTCAACAATGGAGGTAATTAATTAATTAATTAATCAAGCTTTCTTTTATTTCTTGATAATGTGAATATCTTTACATTAATTACCAACATGTTTTTGTAGAGGGTACCAAAATTATTGTTGTTAGGGATGCGACCGAGAGAGATAGTATGTAATAAAAGCAAACTAGTGGAAGAGACAAGATGTTTATTATTTTATGTTTATCGTTTCATATGGACAAAATTAAAGTTCATTAGAACTCTCTCATTCATTTTTTTATTGTAATTCCAGATGATAGGAAAATGAAAGAAGCCATTTATCAAAGGTGAAAATATTAATGCATTCAGAAAGAGTAGAGGAGCCACATATATAACCAGTCTAACTCCTGAGAATTTCTCTGACCATGCATCAATACCTTTTGATTAATAAGAATCACTTGAGTTTCTCCAAAGCAAAGACTTCTTTGCTACAGACATTAATAAAGGACTTATAAAAAACATTATAACCATTGATTTTACATTTTTTTGTTACAAAATTAATTAACTTAAATTCATTTTTTGGCAGGATGATTTCTATGATCTCAATGATGTTTTCTTAGAAGATAACATTGTGCAAGCACATTTTGCTAGAGAGAATGGTGACATAGCTCAACCTTCTTCCATGGTATTAAAGTAAGGTCCGGTTGAAGAGGATAATGCTCCATATTGTTAGATGTTTGACAAATATGTTTTGAAATTATTAATTCTTTGATAATTATTTTTTTCCTTGATGTAATTCCTATAGAATTTTATTACAGGTGATAGAGATGGGATGACCGGAGTTTGATAGAATAATTCAGGAAGATTCAATAGTGGACGTAATTAAATATTTAAATAATTAATCAAGCTTTCTTTTATTTCTCTCTAATATGCAACCTTCAGATTAAATACCAACATGTTTTTGTAGAGGATGCAAAAATTGTTGTTAGGAGGAATGCGACCAAGAGTGACAGTACCTAATAAAAGCAAACTAGTAGAACTCTCTCATGAAATTAAATTTCATAACTCTCTCATGAAATTTTTTATTGTAGTTTCAGATATTAGGAAAATGAAAGAAGCTTTGTATTGAAGGTAAAATCATTAATGCATTTAGAAAGAGTCGAGGACCTTCATACATAACAAGTCTAATTCCTGAGACCTCATCTGCCCATGCATCATTACCCTTTGATTCATCATAATCATTCGAGTTCTTCCAAAGCAAAGACTTCTTTGCTACAGACCAGAATAAAGGACTTGTAAGAACATTGTAACCATCGATTTTACATTTTTTTGTTAGAAACTAAATGAACTTAAATTGATTTATTGGCAAGATTATTTCTTTGATCTCAATTATGTTTGCTTGGAAGATAACATATAGCAACCACTTTTCACTAGAGAGAATGGTGACATAGCTGAGCTTTCTTCCACGGTTTTAAAGCATGGTCTTCTTGAAGAGGATGATTTTTCTAAATGGCTAGATTTTTCACAAATTAGATTTGAAATTATTAGTTCTTTGATTATTTTTTCTTTCGTTGATGCATTTCTTGCTGAATTTTATAACAGGTGATGGAGTTGAGATGAACGCAGTTTGATAGAAGAATTCAAGAAGATTTACAATGGGGTTAATTAATTAGTTAATCAATCAAGCTTTCTTTTATTTCTCTCTAATGTGCAATCTTTATATTAACAACCATTAATTTTTTGTAGAGGGTGCCAAAATTATTGTTACGAGGGATGTGACGAAGAGAGACAGTACCTAATAAAAGCAAACTAGTAGAAGAGGCAAGATGTTTATTATTTTATGTTTAACATTTAATATGGATAAAATTAAAGTTCATAAGAACTCTCTCGTGAAATTTACGACTGGAATCTCAGATTATAGGAAAATGGAAGAAGTCATATATCGAATGTAAAAACATCAATGCATTTAGAAAGAGTGGAGGATCTTCAACAATAACCACTATAATTCCTAAGAACCCATATAACCATGCATCACTACATTTCGATTCATCAGAATCATTTGAGATTCTCCAATGTGAAGACTTCTTTGCTATAGACAAGAATAGAGGACTTGTAAGAACATTGTAAACATCGATTTTACAAATTTTTGTTACAAACAGATTGAACATAAATTGGTTTATTGGTAGGATAATTTTTATGATCTCAATGATGTTTGCTTGGAAGTTAACATAGATTAAGAACTTTTCGCTAGAGAGAAAGGTTACATTGCTCAACCTTCTTCCTTGGTATTAAAGAAGGTTCCTGTTGAAGGGGATGATTCTCAAAATGGTTAGATGTTTCACAAATTAGATTTGAAATTATTATTTCTTTGATTATTATTTTTTTCTTGATGTATTTCCTGCTTAATTTTGTTATAGGTGATGGAAATGAGATGACCGGAGTTTGATATAAGAATTCAGGAAGTTTCAACAGTAGAGGTAATTTATTGATTAATAAATCAAGTTTTCTTTTATTTCTCTTTAATGTGCAATCTTTAGATTAATTACCAACATGTTTTTGTAGAGGGTGCCAAAAGTATTGTTCGGAGAGATGCGACCAAGAGAGACAGTTGACACCGGGCGGGGTAGCGATTATCCCGCGGACTAGCCGTATCCAAAAGGGGATCACAAGGAAGACGACAAGAGAAAGATAAACAGAGAGAAATCTCTGAAAATTCAAAAGTAAAATTATTATTCAAAATTCAATAATGAAAAACTAACCCACAAACCGGGTTAAATAGCCTCAAAAGATTAACCTAGAAACCTTATCATCTAATCTAAATTTGCTAAAATTGAAAAATTATTATTTAAAACTAAACTTATCTAAATTTAAAACTCTAAACAAATAAGATAACTTCTAAAAATCCGAGATCAAATCGGATTCAAATCCTATCCTAATTTGGCATATGAAATATTACCAAAAATAGAAAAAAAGACCCAGGACCCTTGTTCGGCGGATTATATATTTCTAAAAATAGAAAAAATAACTAAAGTTCTCTCTAATATGACATCCCTAATGTAGATGCGGTATAAAGGGCTTTCAATTGGGGTTGGCCTTTGATTCGATATGTCGGTAGCCAAAGTTATGGTCAAAATACGGAACCACACCTAAAACCGACCCAATCTTGGAATTGACTCGATAACTTCTCGTCTTTTTGTTGACCCGCCAACCCGGCACCAGTATTTGACTCGAGCCTCCTGCATCAGTCACCCCGGGTTGGAAAAAGCTAGACCCCGAGTTCGACTGCACCACTGTTGGTAGGTCTGGATCTCCATGCTTGATCTCAATCAAAACCCTATAGACAAAAAGTAAGGTAGTAGTGTTGGTTACCAGGCCAGGAGGGTTTTCCTCCCATCGAGATACCAACGCAACGCTAGTCCCATCATCATCATAGATGGGCTCACCAATCTCCTCCTCAGGCTTGCCAATTTCCTCCTCGTAGTCGTCATAGATGGGAGAGATCTCCTCATCCACATCATCGTTCAAGATGGGACAAATCTCCTCCCCTGCATTGTTGAAGATGGGCGAGATCTCCTCCTCCGCTTCATCGTCGTAGATGGGTTGGTAGATAGGTTGGCCAAACCTGTGATCGCTATGATTATGGTGCTGGACTTTCTCAGCCGGAAACTGCCCATGACAACTACGACCAAAATCGATCGTCGCCAAACGCCTTGATAATTTCTTGACTTGCCTCTGCAAATTCTTGATCATCAAGCGTTGGGTTAACTCCGCGACTTGCCTTTGTAGATCCTTGTTCATCGCCTCCAGTGCGCTCAGGTCACGGTATTGGACTTCCTCAGCCGAAACCTGTCCTATCCGACGACCACGACAACCAGTCATTGATGTCGCTGATGACGCTTCCCAGGAAGATGATGAGCTCTGGTACCAATTGACGCCGGGCGGGGTAGCGATTATCCCGCGGACTAGCCGGATCCAAAAGGGGATCACAAGGAAGACGGCAAGAGAAAGATAAATAGAGAGAAATCTCTGAAAATCCAAAAGTAAAATTATTATTCAAAATTAAATAATGAAAAACTAACCCACAAGCTTGGTTAAATAGCCTCAAAAGATTAATCTAAAAACCTTATCATCTAATCTAAATTTGCTAGAATTGACAAATTATTATTTAAAACTAAACATTAATAGAGGACCTGTAAGGACATTGTAACCATTGATTTTAAATTTTTTTGTTACAAACTGAATGAACTTAAATTGATTTATTGGCAGGATGATTTCTATGATCTCAATATGTTTGCTTGGAAGATAACATAAAGCATGCACTTTTAACAAGAGAGAAAGATGACACAGTTGAGCCTTATTCCATGGTACTAAAGCAAGGTCCTGTTGAATAGGATGATGCTCCAGTTGGTTAGATGTTTCACAATATTTCTATGATTAATCATTTTTTTCCTTTATGTATTTCTTGTTGAATTTTTTTACAGGTGATGGAGAACAAATAACCGAAGTTTGATAGAAGAATTCTGGTAGATTCAACAATGTAGGTAATTACTTAATTAATTAATCAATCAAGCTTTCCTTTATTTCTCGATAATGTGCAATCTTTAGATTAATTACAAACATGTTTTTGTAGAGGGTGCCAAAATTATTTTTATTAGGGATGCGACCAAGAGAGACAGTAAGTAATAAAAGCAAACTCGTAGAAGAGGCAAGATGTTTATCATTTTATGTTTATCAATTAATATGGACAAAATTAAATATCATAAGAACTCTCTCATGATATTTTTTATTGTAATTTCAGATGATAGGAAAATGAAAGAAGCCATGAATCGTAGCTAAAAAAGTTAATGCATTTAGAAAGAGTGGAGGACCTGCATACATAACCAGTCTTAATTCTTGAGAACTCATCTGACCATGCTTCACTACCTTTTGATTCATAAGAATCATTTGAGTTTCTCCATAGCAAAGACTTGTTTGCTACAAATAATAATAAAGGACTTGTAAGAACATTGTAACCATCGATTTTAGATTTTTTGCTAAAAACTGAATGGACTTAAGTGCATTTATCGGCTGGATGATTTCTATGATCTCAATGATGTTTGCTTTGAAGATAACATAAAGCAAGCACTTTTCGCTAGAGAGAAGGGTGACCAAACTGAGCTTTCTTCCATTGTTTTAAAGCAAGGTCCTGTTGAAGAGGATGATGCTCCAAATTGTTAGATATTTTACTAATTAGATTTTAAATTATTAATTCTTTGATTATTCTTTCTTTCTTGACTTATTTCCTGCTGACTTTTGTTACAAGTGATGGAAGTTAGATGACCGCAGTTTGATAGAAGAATTAAGTAAGATTCAATAGTTGAGGTAATAAATTTATTAATTAATCAAACTTTCTTTTATTTCTCTCTAACGTGCAATCTTTAGATTAATTACCAAAATATTTTTGTGGAGGGTGCCAAAATTATTATTAGGTGGGATGCGACCGAGAGTGACAGTACCTAATAAAAGCAAACTAGTAGAGGTTGCAAGATGTTTATCATTTTATGTTTATCATTTAATATGGACAAAATTAAAGTTCATAAGAACTCTCTCATGAAATTTATGATTGGAATTTCAGATGATAAGAAAAAGAAAGAAGCGATGTATCGAAGGGGAAAATATTAATCCATTTAGAAAGAGTGGAGGACCTTCATACATGACTAGTCTAGTTCCTGAGAACTCATCTGACCATCCATCACTACCTTTTGATTCATCAGAATCATTTGAGTTTCTCGAAAGCAAAGATTTCTTTGCTATAGAAAAGAATAGAGGACTTTTAAGAACATTGTAAGCATCTATTTTACATTTTTTGTTACAAATTGAATGAACAAGAGGCAAAATGTCATGCCACAAACCCGGGCCCGGGTACGTGGACAGACCCTCCACACCCAAACAGGGACGAGTCCCCATTTGGGTTGAGGTCTCAAGGCTCCTGTATAATTGTAAACTAGAGAGAATAACAATGGAATATATATAAAAAATAACAAGGGAGTTTATACAACTCCATACAAGTACAATAAAAGTACAATACCCCGGTTTACACAACCCATACAAGGATCTAGTCAAGTCACCCCTAGTAATCAATACAACATAAATATAACAAGTCTCACACACTCACAAATACAAATAAGAGGTACACATACCTCAAATAGTAAAGTAGGGGAAGCAACCAACGAATCTGAACGGGGTCCCCATGTAAACCCGATCTTACTCCTCGTCGTCACTTGAGAAAAACATCAATCAAATGTATTAGACTAAAGAACCGGCCCAGTTGGATCACTAAATGAGCAATAAATATAGTGAGAATCCATAAGCAAGGAGTAGAAAGTAAATCAAGTGCAAAAGCAAGTGAAGCAAAATCACAAGCAAGCAACATGTCTCTAGGATGTGAATAAATCATAGATGTGCTACATCTCAGGCATATATAATGCTACGATATCCTCGATATCATACGACACCCTTCGTATCATCTTCGGCTTAAGCCGGATAGCGCTATAGCCAACATGAATACATGGTCATAATATCTCACTCTCTAACGAAGCCTCCGTCCGATGTATCAAGCCTATCAAGAAGAGACTGCTAGTACCGAATACCTAACAATAAGTATATATATATATATATACATATATATATATATATATATATATATATATATATATATATATATATATATATATCCAAGGCAAGAACATCTCGAATATATAAGAAAAACAATGATCTCCTTGAGATCGGAAGCCAACACGTATTTAAGGAGTTAACTCAACTCAAATATGTATAAGAAAATATGAAAGTCAGTGATCTCATCGAGATCGGAAGCTAACACATATTTATGGAGTAAACTCAACTCAAATATGTACAAAAGGCATCACAAGGAATAAGAACACAAGAATCATAAACGAGGTAGGAACAAGAAATACTCACAACCCTCATGCGAGAGCCTAGCTGTTTTCACTTCTAAGATCTACTTATGTCCCAGCCTTCCAATCAAGTCCAAGATCACTCTATCACATCCTAGACATGATAACTAATCGTCACATAAAAATTTATGATAGTCAAAATGCATTACATGCATTAAAATACCCTAATCATGAATTTACTGAAATATCGGCTTTTAATTTATTAACGATGGGTTCGGGCCTTATAACATTTGCCTACACCATTTTTATTAGTTTAAATACATCCCCGAACTATCAAGATGATCAAAATCGAATTCAGAGTTGTTTGGAAAAAATGCTGAAAAATTGGTCCTTGGGTTCTTTGTGCATTTGCTTCTGATGAATTCTTGCACAACTCCAAATTGAAGCTCCATCCCATCCACTCATCCAATCCAACACTCTAGATAGAGACCATGAGTACCAACTGACTCACTATCTAACAATATATAAAATTGTCCTGTTTTTCCAACCTGTCTTGATAAAATCAAATGACTCTCATCTAACTTTAATAAAATTCAAATGTCCTTGAATGAATCCTAAATTTCATTAAACAAAAGATTTAATTCACTTGTTCACGTGATTGGATGCATAATGGCTAATTCAAAGTGAGATTGTATAGATGGGACTCACAAGTATCATTAAAGCTTTAAATTGCTTAATTGCATTTCTAATCTCTAAAACAACTTGTCAAGTATTGAATTATGCCATACTACAAACACTAAATAGCATACTGCGAGTATTACATCATGTACCATCTACTGAACAATAAGTTTCACACTTGCTACAAAGTGCTTCCACATCCCTGTCCACCCATTGTAATCCCATAATCAACATTTATCGCCATAAACTAATTGGAGAAAGAATGGGTTCAATTCACAGTGCTCTAGACTTGTTGTATTGATGGTATCTCCACTCAATATTTATATAAAAGCAAGATGACAATAGTAAACATGTGCAACATATTTCAATTCAATTGATCATTTTAACATATAGATTGAAGCTATAATTAGCTTCCAAGCACCAATGCTTCCTCTGAATAATTTCAGCAACCATAAGCAATTTTAAAAGGCCTAGACCAACTTTCAAGCGTATCAAGCCATTACCTTCTCAATCAAAATATTAAAATACTAGTTTGATTATCTTGTTGATCCCATTTGACAAACAGTAGTCCACAACAGGATTTTTGAAATAGAACCCAGTATTTCCCTACTTCTCCTATAGCAAAGCATCAACTCATGGGAGCTTCCCAGTTAATGCAGTGCCCAATATAAATGGAAATGTAATAAGATCTACTTCTAAAGGGACCATTAGAAAGCTTGGAGTTCATGGTTATACCAGATCTGAAGGAACTAGAATTCTATATGCTAGCCTTCTTATTGAAACCATTAAGAGAGTAGAGTTTGGTATTGACTCAAGTATTAAGAATACTAAGAATATATAACCCATGACTGTCCTTATCATGCCAAGACTTAAAACTCCATTCACACAAACCCCATCAAAGTCTGTCGAAGCAAAGACCAGTCCTTGGCAAAAAAGAAAATTAATTAATTTTTTCAAAACAATCCAACCCATACAAGTCATCAAGATTCAAGTATTAGTTCTCTTAGTACACCCAATAGAATACCCACTCTCAGATTTATCCAAGTTCTTTCATTAATTTCTTACACTCTAACAACCATCCAATAGAGTTAATGCATTTACAAAGCTCTCCAAACTGTAGTTTGAAGGTACATAAATCAAGATTTCCTGAAGGATGAAATGAAGATAAAATCTATGCTTGATAAATAGCCATGCCATACATGTATTTATAACTTAACGACTTCATAATCTGTAACACCCCAAAATTTTTAAATAAATATTCATAAAATTTTTGGAAATTTCAATGAGTTAATTAGAACAGAAAATAAATTAATTAATTTAAACAACAATTAAAGGAAAATCAGAAATTAATGGATCTAAAATCCAGCTTTTCAACTATTGAGCCTAGAGAAGGCAATATTGGGTTAGGCCACTTATACTTGAAATAGTTGGAGGCAGATGGAAAGGGTAATTACGGTTAATTAATAGAGAAATCATTAAGTGTTAATTAATCTAGATTAATTAAGAGGGAGATACCAGACAAAATTAGAGTCCTAGTAAAGTAGATCTGGCCGAGTAAAAAGCCGAAAATTATGGATCTATGTCAGGGTTGTAAATGCGACCGGTGAAGTTACAGTGTATACGTCACTCACCGATGGGAAGTAAAGAATTAATTAATTAATAAATAAATAAATTAATCAATCATAATTATGCAGATCCAAAGGAAACGGATCTGGTCGGGTTAAAGGTATCACCCGTAACTTTATGATAATTGATTTAAATAACATTTTGATTAAAATATTGTTACTTGTCAAATACCTTATTCTTTTATAAGAGAAAGTGAGAAAGAGAGAGATGGAATACCTCATCTCTCTCGAGCTCATCTATACCCACGAACCAAACCCTAACTTCCCTCCATCTATTTCCCCTCCTTCATCTCCGACGCCGGCTGGAAGCTTTCCTCACCAGCGAGATCCAGTGATCGCTTAACTCCGGCCAAGAGGTACACACCAGCGCACACCGCAAACTAGTGCCTCCCCTTTCCCGTCGAAGCTTTTCGGCCAGCTGCACCATTTCCTCCCACGCACTGGCCCAAACTACGTATCGCCTGCGACGTCAAGCCTCTTGACCCGCGGCGTCCCCTTCTACCAAGGGCGGCCTAAACACAGGTAGAACTCCCCCTCATCCTCTCCCAGCTGAGCTCATCCCTTCTTTTGACGAGCAGATCCAGCGAGGTGTATCTTCTCCTACCATGACCAACCTTGAGGATCTCACTATCTTTGTCTCGATCTCCATTGTTTCGTGAAGTGATCGACAACTGTCCCTTCTCAAGCAAGGTTGGTACCGGTGCTATGGGAATTATGGTCATAAAGATTTAATTTGGGTTTAATAGTTGATAAACTATGTTGAAGTAAACTTGTGGTCAGCCAAGGAGGGGTAGGCTCAATGTGAAATTTGGATGAGTATTAGGCGCTGTGAAGTGTTAAGTTTAGATGTATGTTTGCATGTGTTAATTGTGTTGTAAATGAGTATGTTTGTATAATTTTCAGGACCCTCCACATAGAGCAAGTGCTACCGAATTTTCGCAAAAAATTTTAAGTGTTAATGATTGATTAATCTTCCATGATTATCATTAGAATTTAATCACTTTTAAGCAGCATGTTACAAGTTTTCAAATTTAACTAAGGAGGAAGATAGTTAAGGCTTTAATTGAGTAATTCCGTATTTTCCACGCTCTTTAGAAATATGAAAATACATGTTAAGTGGAATAATGCTCAATTTAACATAATGAAATTATCATACTTTAACGAGTCA
The DNA here is from genome assembly GCA_026586065.1 of Dioscorea zingiberensis. Taxonomy (NCBI): domain Eukaryota; kingdom Viridiplantae; phylum Streptophyta; class Magnoliopsida; order Dioscoreales; family Dioscoreaceae; genus Dioscorea; species Dioscorea zingiberensis. Next base: position 14,474,256 of record CM048827.1, on the reverse strand, counting down.
AAATTAGAGTATAAGTTATGAATATGGTTTCTGTATTCCTAAGTTTTCGTATTTCGATTATCAGTAAAGAAAAAAGGGAAAGGCAAAGGCAAGTCAGCTGTTGTCGAGGGATCGAGCAAGCCCTAAGCTTCTACTAGACTCAGGTGAGGGAACGAAACTGGACGTTTTCGTATTTTCACCGTATTATCTATGAAGTGTTTGCTTCTATTTTGAAATGCATCAAATAGAATTTACATGAGATTTCCTAAGTTTTGGGAAACTGTATAATATTGATTGATATATTTCTACTTTGGAAAAGAATTTTTAAATATTCATGAAAAGGTTTCAATTAAAGTAACATGAAATCGAAAAGAGAATATTTAGAAGTATTGATTCTTTGCACTGTACTTTCATATTTTCCTGTACCAGTAGTAGCTCTCTGATAGAGCCACAAAGTACGGTACTAGGTAGGAAAGGGGTGATTTGTAAAACTCTAATCTTCTCAAAGTTTCAACTATCTATTTTTTCAAAACTTTCCGTTTTTGAGAAATAAAACTCCATTTTCATACACATAGAGTGCTTGGTATGCGTATATACTATCCTAGACGTAGTCTTCTCGGGGGAGCCATAGTAGAACAGTGAGGGCAGAGATGGTACTTCAATGGGAGCCCATAGCGGACGTGAGGGTCATCCTGATTACAAACTTCGTTAGCAATTATTGAAGTAGAAGTGTAGGTGTAATTAATACTATTGAGATATGATATATGTTCCTGTATATCCCACCTCACGGGAGCCATATTCAGACTGTGGCTATTGGTGTCAATATTTATCCACCAAGGGAAATTACAGAATCATACACGGTACTGATGATGAAATGATAAGATGAATATGCATGTCTTTTTACTTGAGATTTTATGCATTCTCGCATGATTATATCTGATTGAAGATAATGCAATGATTATCATACTATATTTGAAATGCATAGTATCTTCAACCTTCTATGTATTTTATACCTATTAAGGATTTATTTTGGAAATGCTTATATGCTTTATACATAGGTATAGTATTACCTGACAGTACTTTTTTCATCACCAAGCTCGAGTACCTCATCCCTCTATTTGTGTATTTTGCAGGAGATCGACAGGTACTCGATCAAATCTAGAGTCGAGGAGAGAGTCTTATCCACCTTTTGTTGACTCTAACTGTCCCGCTTCTATGTTGTTATTTGAATTTGTTGTATTTCCCTTATTAGAGTTATGAACTCATTATATGATTTGTGTTGTATGACCCTAAGTATTTGGTATTATACTCCAATAGTTTGAGTATTTATGACATTAGAGTTTGCTTATGAATTAAGTTTATTAAGTTATACAACCTTAGGCTCAGGGTTCAACCCCTGACCTGGCTGGTGTGACACTTATCCCCTATTTGGCTGGTATGACTTGGCAAATGTAGCACCAAAGAGACGCGACATACTGCCTTGAGTCCCACGTTAGCAACCCATGGAAGTGCCTGATGTGGAGGCTCCAGAATAAGAAGTACATGCGGAAGAATCCCATTCACAGCATGGACCGGGGTACTATACAAGAATGCAACCCGGACCGGGGTATAACCCTGAAATATAATAAGGACTAAGCTATAACCAGAGAATTCAATAGTTTTTCGACTAAATGGCGCAGTCGTTTGCGACCATCCCAAACTACCAGCAGCCAAGGCTGAGAGAGCACAATTTTGTCACCCGAGCTTGGCAGATGGGCGTATCAAAGTGTAATGGCACTACTGACACAGTAGAGGTAGAAAACTGGATCACACACCTGGAGCTAGTTTTCTAGGCATTAAGGTGCTTAGAAGAAGATAAAGTTACTATTGTCATATTGTTGCTGGAACGGGGGCCTTACATTGGTGGTTTGAGCTGCTTTTAACAGAAGTACATGTTTCGAGTGTATAGAGACGTGAAGCAATACGAGTTTTTGCGGATGGTACAAGGAAACCTCTCTGTGGCCGATTATGTGGCCAAGTTAATGGATCTTGGGAGGTATGCAGCCTCATATATAGATGATGAGTACGAGAAGTGCCAGAGGTTCGAGTATGCAGTATGGGATGAAATCAGAAATACTGTTACAGTATCAGGATTTACAGATTTCACTGAGATGGTTGAGGCTTTGCTTAAGGTCGAGTTGAGCCTTGACAGAAAGATACAACGCCTGGAGAGGTCTAAGAAAAGGAACACACCCAATTTCCAAATGTGTGACGGTTCGAGGCCGAGTAAAAAGAGCCACATCAGCAGGAGTGGAGGCTCTTCTTCTGGAGGACCGAGGAAGAACCAACCTCAGTATCGACTTGTTTCAAGTATCATTATGGTGAGTGCAGAGCAGGAGTTTGAGCGGATGTTTGCTATCATCACCAACAACGGAGACATTATAGGAATGAGTGTCCCTTGCTATCACAAGGGAGTGGGACAGTCCCACAGACTAATATTACAGTCGGCTAGTTCCCACCGCAGGGCCAAGGAGCTTCGTATGTCGGCAGTACGGGAGGTCACTAAGGAGGACCTCCAGAGGGGAATCTCGAAGAGGCCAAGGAGGACGAGTAGTTAATCCACAACTGATTGCCCAGGCCTTTGTCATGGCACGTTAGGAGGCTGTGAACACCACTGACGTCATCATAGGTATGATGCAAATATTTGGCATTGATGTATGTTTGCTGATTGACCCTGGTTCCACACACTTCTATATAGCCACTAATTTTACCCTGCCTAAATACATATATTCTACACAACTAGCTGAACTAATGATAGTATCATCCCCCATTAGGAGCTCAATGATTGTAAAGATAGTGTATGAAGGATGTGATCTGAGGGTAGAAGGTCATCTGTTGCTAGCTGATCAGATCACTATGAGGATCATAGATTTTGATGCTATCTTAGGCATAGATTGGTTGTCTATCCACTATGTCATAGTCGATTGTCACTTGAAGATGGTGCGTTTCCAATGACCAGGCGAGGCAGAGATTCTCTTTTACGGGAGGCAAACTCAGAGGGAGGAGACGAAAGAAGCCTGCTTGCCAAATATAGTGAAAACTGAAGCCCCCAAAGGAGATGTACAGGAGATCTCGGTAGCGTGCGAATTTCTAGATGTATTTCCTGACGACTTTCAAGGATTGCCCCCACATAGAGGCATGGAGTTTACTATTGATTTATTCCCAGGAGCAACTCCAATTTCCAAAGTGTCATACAGGATGTGTAACATCCCAAAATTTCATAAGTAAAATTCAGTGAATTTCTGAAATTTTAAATGAGGTTAATTAACTTTAAACAGATAAATTAATATTAATCTCAAGTTAAAGGAAATTAGAATAAAATGGACCGAAATCCATTCTCGCAACTATAGGGCCGAGAGAGGCCTTAATGGGCCAGGCCAGAGTTATATAGAATAGTTGGAGATGGATGGTCAGCCGAGTTCGATTATGTAAATCAAAGATTTTTTAAATATTAATTAATCCAGATTAATTAAGTAGGAATATCGGACAAAAGCTAGAGTCCCGATAAAGTCGATCTGGCTTAGTCAAAAGCCGAGATTCGCGGATCTGGGTCGGGAGAGAAAGATGACCCGTGGCCTTCTACGTCGGCCCGTGATGTCACTTTGGGAGCGTCACGACGGGATCCGGATCTGGGTCGAAGAATTATTGATAATTATTAATAAGATAATATTTTTAAATTGTGAGGTGACATAAAGAAAAAGATAAAGTATTATAAAATATTTAAAGGATAATACTTTTAAAAAGATAAAGTATTATAAAGTAATTAAAAGATAATACTTTAATTAAAGAAAATAAAAAAATAAAAAATAAAAATATAATCTCTGTCTTTAAAAGGCGAGAGATGAAAGAAAGAGAGAGAAACAAATCTCTCTCTCTCTCGATCTCTCGTTCCGCTTGAGGCTGTCGCCCCCTTGGAGCTCTCATGTGAGCGGCTAACGTAGTCTTCCACGCTGGCAATGTAATTCGCCGAGGAGCGGGCCTGCACGACCTCTTCTTCCCGGCGACGGCCGGTCCGCCCTCCGGCGGCCCGTGCCTCCACGGGCCTCCACTGGACCGACCACCTCGAGGCGTGAGCTTGCAGCTCACGCCTCCTGGCCGCAGCTCCGGCTCAGTTCACCACTCTCTTGGACCGGACGGAATACTGGCGCCCACCTTTCTCGTCGTCTATACTCCAAGGTTACAGCGATGAGTAGTTCTTCAATGGATGCATTAGATCATGATTAAATTGGGGATAATAGGGTTGTGAGATGTTTGGTTGTCGATGCCCTGTGTTGTGTGTTTTGATTATGTTAATTATGTTGTTATGGATGAATGATTGTAGTAATTGGAGCCCTACAAATAGAGGAGGTCTTTGTCCAGATTTTTCTTGAAAATTTACTAGGATTAGGAGTTCAATTGAGATTTAGTGAATGTCTCCATGCTTAGCAAATTAATCATCTTATTCCTTGCTTTACATGGTGACCATTAGTTTATGAAAGTAACATTTAAGCATTAGCGAAGGATAATTAGTAGTAGGGAGTAATACGAGCATGATGTAGCTTTCCGTACTTTTACCGTATTCTATCTAGTTATATTAGAGTACGAGTCAAGAATACGGACTCCGTATTTATAGATTTCTCAATTCAATTAACAGGAAAGGGCAAAGGCAAGTCCGCCGCTGCCGAAGGACCGAGCCAGATCTAAGCTCGAATCAGACTAAGGTGAGGGAAATCTACCTGTACAGTTCATGAATCTTTACCGTATTTTTATACGATACAGTTTTCAGTTTTAGAAGCATGAACTCTGAGTTTTATGAAGTTTCCAGAGTTTTATGAAAACCATTTTCATGCTTAGTATTCAAGAATGTAAAAGAGAAAGCTTGATTACAAATACTGATTTAGATTACATTCTATTGAAATACTTGTATAGACCGTGAGTCGCCGTGTAGAGCAGAGAGAGTACTATTAATCGAGTAGGAGAGGGTGATTTAAAATTCCGTTTTAAGTCCGAACTATCTGTTTTAAATACACTTTCATTTTATAAAAATCAAAACCCCCTTTCTCTCCCTTTTGGGATGCTTAGTGTACGTATATATATTCGACCTCAGTATCAGATATACTCGTTGGTTGCTGGCCTTACAGTATTGAAGTAGATGTGTAGTCAGAGAATAGTCTTGTGTATTAGATGATGCCGCGTTCCTCGCCTTCTAGAGATAGAGCCTCGCCTCGAGAGAGAGAGAGTACGCAGTTTTACCCAAAGGAATGCCTGGTTTTCATATTTAATTCACAAGGCATGAGAAACGTAAACTTCAGGATATGCATTTTTAAGAGGATACCTTGATCAATCTTTACTTGCTTTCGGTGTTGATGCAGTTTTGATTTTTTAATCCAAAGTATTTTCTATTTATGTTTTACACGTCGGTTTTACATTCTGATTTTGTTATTTTTATCAGATGCAGTTACAGGGACGAGGTTGTTTCTACTCGCTGAGCTTAGCTCGGCCCATTACCCAATCTTTTGTTTTTAGCGGGACGATAGGCAGGAGTTCTTCTAGAGGGCCGTCTGGCCACGAGTTAATGATGATGCCCCGAACCTGGCTCTGACTCCGTGTCTAGTTTATGTTTATTTGTTTTCGAGTGTTGTGAGACATTATGATTAAGACAATATTTATTTTGTATTGTATTAAATTCTGGGATTGTTGGTGTTTTAATCTATTCAGTTTGTTTATTACCTTCCGTTGTTGTATTTTCCCAGTTAAATAGCAGGTTACAGCCTTAGGTTTAGGGTTCATTCCCTAAACCTGGCTGGTGTGACACCTGGGTCCTGAAAAGGATAAGGGTGTTACATTTAGTGGTATCAGAGCGAGGTCAATCCTAAGGAAGTCCTAGGGTAGTCAGAGCCTTAGGGTGGGAGTGTTGTGTCAGTAGAATAAAGTTTAATATTTGCTTTCAGAGAGTTAGAGGATACTACTGACACGCTCTCTTTTTCAGAATGGCACCTAAAAGAGTCGGAAGGCCACCTCGTATACCACGGGAGGAACCCGCACCAGCTTATGGACCGCCAGAACCAGTGGAGGTTCCTGAGTTTGAGGATGTCCCGGAACCCGAGGAGGTTCCGTAACCGTGGGAGACCCGAGGCGAAGGGTCCCACTCCTTTCATGGCGCAGGACCCTCAACAAGGAATGCGGCAAGGACCCGGATTTTATCGGGAATGTACCATGCCCGGATTTCGGTAGGGGCAGCCTATATGGACCCGGTTGTGGGGAGTACTGTATGGACCCGGGATTCAGTAGGAATGTATTACGGGCCCGGATTCCAACCGGGAATGCCGTATGGACCGGGGTTCCACCCGGGAACACAGTACGGTTCGGGATACTATCCGGGAGCACAGCCTGGACCCGATAACCAACCCGGAGCACAAGCCGGGCCAGCTCAGAACCCTGGAATGCAACAGATGTACGACCAGATGACCCAATCATTTGCGGCGTTCCCTGGATATCAGCAGCCAAAGCCGAAGAAGCACGACCACGTGAATAAGGCTCGGCAAATGGGAATCACACAATTCGAGGGTACTACAGACCCTATGGAAGCCGAAAACTGGATCACTCGACTGGAGCTTATATTTGAGGCTCTTATGTGCCCGGAGGAAGAAAAAGTAGCAACTGTCACCTTGTTGTTAGCCGAGAGAGCCTTGCAGTGGTGGCTCGCATACAAGCGACGCCGCCCAAACCAAACTGTGTTTACTTGGACCGAATTCAAGACGGCATTTGACAGAAAATTCATGCCTCAAATCTACCGTGACGCGAAGTACGAGGAGTTTCTTCACTTTGTTCAAAGCTGATCTCTCTGTGGCCGATTATGAGGCCAAATTTACAGATCTTGGGAGATATGCACCCGACTATACCGATAATGAACATCAGAAGTGTCGCAGATTTGAGCGAGGATTACGTGATGAAATCCGGAACATCGTCACGTTGTCAGGATTCTCGGACTTCACGGAGCTGGTGGAATTTTCGCCGAGTTGAATCAAGCATGGACCAGTGGCGGCCTTGCGGAGAAGTCAAAGAAGAGAAGTATGCTCGATTCTCCGAGGCGGCTGGCGATTCTGGACTGCCAAGCAGAAGAGCAACTCCAGCGGATGGCGTCTCTTTTTACGGGGAAGCGAGAATCGAAGAAGCCCCAATGCCCTACGGTAAGAGAAATCATTCGGAGAGTGTCGGCGGGCCTTGGAGTAGGCATTTGCTATCCTTTATCGCGGCCGGGGACATTATATGAAGGAGTGTCCCCTATTAGTTCAGTGGAGTTGAGTACGGTTCCCCAACTCAAGCCGGAGGCCAAAGTGCACCACCATCGGGATACTGCGTAGATGCGTAGTAGTGGGAGCAATAGAGGAGGATCTTCTAGGGGAGATCTCAAGGAGGCCAGGGAGGTCGAGGGAGGCCGAGGAGTTCAAAGAGGCATGTGCCCCATGAGGCCCTTATTGACACAACAACATGTGCCAGCAAATTGACCGGATGACATTCCAGATGAACAAGAATGAGTAATTGTGGTTGACTCTTGCGTTCCCTAGTACGTATTAGTATTAAATAAAAGACTTGTATGTATAACTACTACTCTATATTTGAGGTCATGTTGCCTAGACTGCAGGGGCGATGTTGCCATATGTTGATTTTATTTGGGTTTACTATCTGTGATAAACAGATTATGTTTATGATTAAAAGTCTTTGGAGTATACCGATTGTTAGTAGTTTTAGTCATATCTTCTTGATATGGCTGGTGTAACATCCGTTTCATTGAGGGTTGGGTGTTACATTTAGTAGAGGCAGGTATTACATCTAAGTGGTCCTTGCTTGGAAGATATGGCGACACTATTTATATGGTGAAGCCTGTAAAATCTTCACCGACCATAAAAGTTTGAAGTACACGATGAGCGGAGCCAACATGCGGGCAGTAGACGGTGGATAGAGTTCTTTGAAGGACTACGATCTGACGCTCGGAAAGTACCACCCCTAAGGCCGAATGTTGTTGCCTGCAAGCGTAAAGACGATGGCACGGTTCGGGGACCACCGACTTACATACAGCAGACGAGTTGAGATCTACCGGGTCCGACTCTCGTAGATGAGCTAGGGGTGTTATTAGCAAATTTGCACTGCGCTAGGCGATATTGAACCCGGATTAAGGAAGCTCAAATCACGAGACCCCAAGTTGATGAAGCCGGCGAGGAAGCTCTGTAAGAGGAGACGTGGTGACTATTCTTTATCTTGGATGGAGGCGGTGATGGTCGATTACAAGAATTTATGTGCCACGCAATGAGGAAGCTCTCAAGCAATTGATATTGGAAGAAGCTCATTGCTAAACTACGCTATGCATCGGGGAGCACAGTAAATGTACCGCAACATTAGAGAAAACTACGTGCGGAGGAGGGATGAAGAAGGACATTCTTTGAGTATGTGGCTAGGTGTTTGATCTGCCGGCCGGATCAAAATTTGTAACACAAGAAGCCATCGGGGTTGTTAGTACCTTCTGCATTCCAGAATGGAAGTGGGAGCGGATAGCCATGGACTTTGTGACTGGTTTACCACGAACTAGTCAAGGCAAGGATGCTATCTGGGTAATCATCGATCGAGTGACCAAGTCAGCTCACATCCTTCCAATCAAGATGACGTATTCCCGGGACCGATTAGCACGGTTATACGTAGACCAGATAGTGAGACTACACGGAGTAGCTGTATCTATAGTATCTAACAGAGACCCAAGATTTACCTCTCATTTTTGGGAGAGTCTGCATAAAGCGTTGGGGACGAGATTGAACCTGACCTCGGCATACCACCAGGAGGCAGATGGACAATCAGAGAGGACCATCCAGATATTGGAAGACTTACTTCGAGCATGTGTTATGGAGCTTCCCGGGAGTTGGGATGAGAATCTGGGATTGTTGGAGTTTGCCTACAACAATAGTTACCAGACGAGCATTGGTATGCCACCGTATGAAGCACTATACGGTAGAAGATGCAGAACACCACTATGTTGGGATGAGGAAGGCGAAAGGAGGATCCTAGGCCCAGAGCTAGTGCAGATCACCTCGGAGAAAATCAAACTCATTAGAGAGCGCATCAGGAAGGCTCAAGACAGGCAGCGAGGTTACGCCAACAACCGGCGTCGAGATTTGGAGTTCGAGGTAGGAGATGAGGTGTTCCTGAAAGTATCACCATGGAAGGGTGTACTTCGATTCCAGAAGCGTGGGAAGCTGAGCCCACGATACATTGGGCCGTATAGAATAGTCGACAGGGTAGGTCCTGTAGCATACCGACTTATTTTACCAGAAGCGCTGTCGAGGATACATAATGTTTTTCATGTATCGATGCTGAGGAAGTGCATCAAGGATCCAAATCAAGTCTTGGTGGGACCAGCTGTAGAATTAGCACCAGACTTGAGCTACGTAGAGGGACCAGTGCGCATCCTCGACAGGAAGGAGCAGGCATTGAGGAACAAGACGATATCCCTAGTGAAGGTGCTGTGGAGTCATCACCAAGTGGAAGAAGCCACTTGGGAAAGAGAGGATCAGATGAGGGAACAGTACCCTCAGTTGTTTTAGTTACTTACTGTAAGGGAATTTCGGGGACGAAATTCTTAAGGGTGGGAGAATTGTAACATCCCAAAATTTCATAAGTAAAATTCAGTGAATTTCTGAAATTTTAAATGAGGTTAATTAACTTTAAACAGATAAATTAATATTAATCTCAAGTTAAAGGAAATTAGAATAAAATGGACCGAAATACATTCTCGCAACTATAGGGCCGAGAGAGGCCTTAATGGGCCAGGCCAGAGTTATATAGAATAGTTGGAGATGGATGGTCAGCCGAGTTCGATTAAGTAAATCAAAGATTTTTTAAATATTAATTAATCCAGATTAATTAAGTAGAAATATCGGACAAAAGCTAGAGTCCCGATAAAGTCGATCTGGCTTAGTCAAAAGCCGAGATTCGCGGATCTGGGTCGGGAGAGAAAGATGACCCGTGACGCCACCGGCCGTGTCACTAGGAACGCTCGACGGGATCCCCGGATCTGGGACGAAGAATTATTGATAATTATTAATAAGATAATATTTTTAAATTGTGAGGTGACATAAAGAAAAAGATAAAGTATTATAAAATATTTAAAGGATAATACTTTTAAAAAGATAAAGTATTATAAAGTAATTAAAAGATAATACTTTAATTAAAGAAAATAAAAAAATAAAAAATAAAAATATAATCTCTGTCTTTAAAAAGACAGAGATGAGAGAAAGAGAGAGAGAAACAAATCTCTCTCTCTCTCGATCTCTCTCTCGTTCACAGAGGCTGTCCGCCTTGAGCTCTCGCAATCCAACGAGCGGCCTTCCAGCGCGACAAATGATTCACGAGCCAGCACTACCAGCCTCTTCTTCCCGGCGCGGCCCCGCCTCCAAATGACAGCCGTGACGGGCCTCCACGCCGGACAGCCACCTCAGGCCGTGAGCTCGCGGCCTCGCCTCGTCCGCACCCGGCTCCGCTCACCACTCTCTTCGGACAATCAGCCACTGGCCCACCTTTCTCGTCGTCTATACTCCAAGGTTACAGCGATGAGTAGTTCTTCAATGGATGCATTAGATCATGATTAAATTGGGGATAATAGGGTTGTGAGATGTTTGGTTGTCGATGCCCTGTGTTGTGTGTTTTGATTATGTTAATTATGTTGTTATGGATGAATGATTGTAGTAATTCGGGAGCCCTACAAATAGAGGAGGTGCTGTCCGATTTTTCTTGAAAATTTACTAGGATTAGGAGTTCAATTGAGATTTAGTGAATGTCTCCATGCTTAGCAAATTAATCATCTTATTCCTTGCTTTACATGGTGACCATTAGTTTATGAAAGTAACATTTAAGCATTATCGAAGGATAATTAGTAGTAGGGAGTAATACGAGCATGATGTAGTTTTCCTTACTTTTACCGTATTCTATCTAGTTATATTAGAGTACGAGTCAAGAATACAGACTCCGTATTTATAGATTTCTCAATTCAATTAACAGGAAAGGGCAAAGGCAAGTCCGCCGCTGCCGAAGGACCGAGCCAGATCTAAGCTCGAATCAGACTAAGGTGAGGGAAATCTACCTGTACAGTTCATGAATCTTTACCGTATTTTTATACGATACAGTTTTCAGTTTTAGAAGCATGAACTCTGAGTTTTATGAAGTTTCCAGAGTTTTATGAAAACCATTTTCATGCTTAGTATTCAAGAATGTAAAAGAGAAAGCGATAAATACAGCTTAGATTACATTCTATTGAAATACTTGTATAGACCGGAGTGGCTCTCGTGTAGAGCCAGGAGAGTACGCATTTCGAGTAGGAGAGGGTGATTTAAAATTCCGCTTTTAATTCGAACTATCCTGCTTTTAAATACACTTCCATTTTATAAAAATCAAAACCCCCTTTCTATCCCTTTTGGGAAGCTTAGTGTACGTATATATATTCGACCTCGATTTCAGGATATACTTTCGTTGGTTCTTTGGCCTTACGATTATTGAAGTAGATGTGTAGTCAGAGAATAGTCTTGTGTATTAGATGATGCCGCGTTCCTCGCCTTCTAGAGATAGAGCTCATCTCAGAGAGAGAGAGGGCACAGGTACAGATTACCCAGGGGGAATGTCGGTTTCATATTTAATTCACAAGACAGAGAAACAGAAACTCAGATATGCATTTTTAAGAGGATACCTTGATCAATCTTTACTTGCTCAGTGTTCAGTACAGTTTTCAGTATTTTTAATCCAGTATTTTCTATTTATGTTTTACACGTCAGTTTTTACTTTACAGTTTTGTTATTTTTATATCGCACAGCTATTACACCGGCATGTGTTGTTTCTACTCACTGAGCTTCAGTAGCTCAGCCCCACTTTTTGATACTGTTTTCGCAGGACGATAGGCAGGAGTTCTTCTAGAGGGCCGTCTGGCCACGAGTTAATGATGATGCCCCGTAGCTGGCTCTGACTCCGTGTCTAGTTTATGTTTATTTGTTTTCGAGTGTTGTAAGACATTAAGATTAAGACAATATTTATTTTGTATTGTATTAAATTCTGGGATTGTTGGTGTTTTAATCTATTCAGTTTGTTTATTACCTTCCGTTGCTGTATTTTCCCATTTAAATAGCAGGTTACAGCCTTAGGTTTAGGGTTCTTTCCCTAAACCTGGCTGGTGTGATACCTGGGTCCTGAAAAGGATAAGGGTGTTACAGGATGGCTCTAGTAGAGCTAAAGGAGCTTAAGGTTCAATTAAATGAACTACTGGAGAAAGGGCTCATAAGAACTAGTGTCTCCACTTGGGGTGCTCCCGTACTCTTCGCGAAGAAGAAGAATGGCCCAATGAGAATGTGCGTGGATTACCGACTATTGAATTGAGTTACCATCCGGAATTAGTACCCATAGTTACGTATAGATGACCTGTTAGATCAATTACGAGGAGCATGTGTATTCTCCAATATTGACTTCAGGTTGGGCTACATCCAGTTGCGGGTACAGGAGGAGGATGTACCAAAGACTGCATTCGAGACCCGATACGGGCATTTCGAGTTTCTCGTAATACCCTTTGGGTTGACGAATGACCGAGCAGCGTTTATGGGGATGATGGATAGGGTATTCACACCCTACTTAGACCAATTCGTGGTGGTATTCATCAACGACATTCTAGTGTATTCCCGGAGCGTGAGGAGTACATCAACAAACTCAAAATAGTGCTGCAGACTCTGAGGGAGCAGCAATTATATGCCAAGCCGAGCAAATATGAATTCTGGCTGACAAATTTAACTTGTTGGGTCATGTCATTTCAACGTCAGGGATCTATGTGAATCCCAAGAAGATTGAAGCGGTAGTCAACTAGCAAGCCCCAACCACAGTAAAGGAAATCATAAGATTCTTGGGGTTGGCCAGTTACTACAGGCGGTTCGTGGAAGGGTTTTCTTCAATCGCCCAACCCATGACCAAGCTACTGCGGAAGAATGCAAGATTCGAGTGGACCGAGGAATGCGAGTAGAGTTTTTAGGAGCTGAAGAACTGACTGATATCTGCTCCAATCCTCACCTTACCTACTGTAGGCATAGGTTTTGAAATTTATAGTGATGCTTCGTATAGGGGCTTGGGTTGTGTCTTGATGTAGCAGGGCAGAGTTATTACCTATGTATCTAGGCAGCTCAAGACACACGAAGTAAACTATCATGTTCATGATCTAGAACTAGCGGTGGTGGTCTTCACTTAGAAGATATGGCGATACTATATGTATGGTGAAGCCTGTAAAATCTTCACCCATCACAAGAGCCTGAAGTACTTGATGAGCCAACGGGAGCTGAATATGAGACAAATACAGTTGATAGAGTTGCTGAAGGACTATGATTGTATATTTGAGTACAACCCCAGTAAGGCGAATGTAGTAGCATACACTTTGAGCAGGAAAACCATGTCACAGTTGGGGACCACCAACTTTGCCCAACATCATGAGTTGAGATCTACTGGGGTTCAGTTCTCAGTAGATGGGGTATTAATGGCAAATTTCCATCTATAACCGACGCTGATATCACAAAGGCGTAGCGACGAGACTTCAGACTGACATGATTAGACGCGAAAATGCAAAATAGAAGACATGGCGATTTCTCATTATCCTCTGATAGAGCAGTAATACTAGAAACTCAGTTATATGTACCAAACAATCAGAACCTCAAGTTACAGATCACGGAGTAAGCTCATTGTTCAAATTATGCAATGCATCCGAGAAGCACAAAGATGTACCGCAACATCAAAGAAAACTACATCTAGAGGAAGATGAAGAAAGAGATCGCCGAGTATGTGGTCAGAAGCTTGATCTGTTAGCAGATCAAAGCTGAGCACAAGAAGCCACCGAGGTTGTTGGTACCTATAGAGATCCAGAAATGGAAGTGGGAAAGGATAGCCATAGATTTTGTGACTAGTCTACCTCACACCAGTCAAGGCAAGGATGCTAAATGGGTGATCATAGATAGACTAACCAAGTCTACACATTTCCTTCCGATCAAGACAACATACTCTCGGGATCGGTTAGCATGGATATACGTGGATCAGATTATAAGACTATATAGCATACCTGTGTCCATCGTATCAGATAGAGACCCGAGATTCACCTCTCACTTCTGGAAGAGTCTATAGAAGGCCCTGGGGACCAGGCTGAATTTTAGCACAGCATTTCATCCTCAGACAGACGAATAGTCTGAAAGGACGATAAAGATACTCGAAGATCTACTTCGAGCATGTGTAATGGAACTCCCCGGGAGCTTGGACGAGAATCAGGGACTGTTGGAATTTGCTTACAACAACAACTACCAAACAAGTATTGGTATGCCACCTTACGAAGCATTATACGACAAAAGATGCAGGAATCCACTATGCTGGGATGAAGAAGGAGAGAGGAAAATATTAGGCCCGGAGGTAGTTCAGCAAACCTCGGAGAAAGTCATGCTCATTAGGGAACGGTTAAGGAAAGCACATGATAGGCAGCGGGGTTATGCCAATAACCGCCGCCGGGATTTAGAATTCAAATAGGGAAACAAGGTATTCCTTAAAGTATCTCCATGGAAGGGGATACTGAGGTTCCAAAAACGGGGAAAGCTAAGCCCATGGTACATCGAGCCATACAAGATAGTGGATAGGGTAGGTCCCGTAGCCTACCGGCTTACCTTACCGGAGGAGCTGTCGAGGTTGCACGGTGTATTCCATGTTTCAATATTACATAAGTGCATCAAGGATCCAAATCAAGTTTTGACATGACCGGCCGTAGAACTGCACCATATTTGACATACTTACAGGGACCGGTACGTATCCTCTACAAGAAAGAACAAGTATTGAGAAAGAAGGTAGTACCTCTGGTCAAGGTATTATAGAGTCATGACCAAGTGGAGGAAGCTACTTGGGAGAGAGAGGATCAAATTTTGGCATAGTAACCTCATTTGTTTTAGTTAACCATATATGAAAATTCTGGGGACGAAAATTCTTAAGGGTTGGAGAATTGTAACACACCGAAATTTTTAAATAAATAATCAATAAATTTTCAGAAATTTCAATGAAGTTAATTAGCACAAAAAATAAATTAATTAATTTAAACCTCAATTAATAAAAAATGGGGAATTAATGGATATAAAATCCAACATGCAACTATTGGACCCAGAGAAGGTCATATTGGGTCAGGCCACTTACTTGAATATGGTTAATTAATAGAGAAATCAATAAGCGTTAATTAATCTGGATTAATTAAGAGAGAGATACTGGAAAAAATAAGAGTCCGGTAAAGTAGATCTGGCAGAGTCAAAAGCGGGAAAATATGGATCTATGTCGGGCTTGTAAATAAGACCCGTGAAGTTACAGTGTGTCCGTGACTCATCGATAGGAAGTAAAAAATTAATTAATTAATAAATAAATAAATTAATCAATCATAATTATACATATCCAGTGGAAACGGATCTGGTCGGGTTAAAGGTATCACCCGTGACCCTATGATAATTGATTTAAATAACACTTTGATTAACATATTGTAACATTTTAAATAACTTATACTTTTATAAGAGAAAGTGAGAAAGAGAGAGATGGAATCCCTCATCTCTCTCGTGCTCGTCTTCCCCCACGAACCAAACCCTAACTTCCCTCCATCTATTTCCCTCCGTCTTCTCTGACGCCAGCCAGAAGCTTTCCTCACCGGCGAGATCTAACGATCGCCCAACTTCGGCCAAGAGGCACATGTGACCGCGTAGCCCAAACTCCGCCCCCCTTTCCTGGCCAAGCTCGCCGGCCAATCAGAGCATTTTCCCTTTACTTGGCGTGCACGGTCGGCCGGTGCCTGCCGTCTCCAGGCCTAGTGTCAAGGCTGTGGCCATCACGCCCTTCTCAGATCTAGCAGCCTGAATACCGGCAGAACTCCACCTCATCCTTCCGTGGCTCCATTCGTCCCTTCTTTTGACGAGTAGATCTGGCAAGGTGTATCTTCTCATACCACTACCAACCCTAAGGCTCTCACCATCTTTGTCTCTATCTACGTTGTTTCATGAGGAGATCGACAGCCTTCCCTTCTCCGGCAAGGTTTGTACTGGTGTTGTGGGAATTATGGTCATAAAGATTTAATTTGGGTTCAATGGTTGATGTTCTATTTTGAAGTAAACTTGTGGTCGGCCAAGAGAGGGGTAGGCTCACTGTGAAATTTGGATGAGTATTAGGGGCTATGAAGTGTTAAGTTTAGATGTATGTGTGCATGTGTTAATTGTGTTGTAAATGAGTATGTTTGTATTGTTTTCGGGACCTCTAAATAGAGGAGGTGTTGCGGAATTTTCATAAAAAAATTTAAGTATTAATGCTTGTTTAATCTTCCATGATTATATTAGCATTTAATCACTTTTAAGGAGCATGTTAGAAGTTTTCAAATTTAACTAAGCAGGAAGATAGGTAAGTCTTTAATTGAACAATTCCGTATTTTTCCACGCTCTTTAGAAATATGAAAATGCATGTTAAGTGGAATCATGCTCGATTTAACTTAATGAAATTATCATAATCTAAGGAGTCTAAATTAGAGTATAAGTTAAGAATACGGTTTCCGTATTCCTAAGTTTTCATATTTGGATTATCAGGAATAGAAAATGGGAAAGGCAAAGGCAAGTCAGATACTACCGAAGCACCGAGCCAGTCCTAAGCTTCTACTTGACTCAGGTGAGGGAACGAAACTGGACATTTTCATATTTTCACCGTATTATCTACAAAGTTTTTGCTTCAATTTTGAAACGCATGAAATAGAATTTATATAAGATTTGCTAAGTTTTGGGAAATCGTATTATATTGATTGATAGATTTCTACTTTGGAAATGAATTTTGAAATATTATGAAAAGGTTTCAATTAAAGAAACATGAAATAGAATGGAGAATATTTAGAAGTATTGATTCTCTGCACAGTACTTTCATATTTGCCTGCACCAGTGGTGGCTCTCCGATAGAGCTAAAAAGTACGGTATTAGGTAAGAAAGTGGTGATTTGTAAAACTCTGATTTTCTCAAAGTCCAAACTATCTGTTTTTTTAAAACTTTCCGTTTTCAAGAAATAAAACCCCCTTTCCCTACTCGTAGAGTGCTTGGTACACGTATATACTATTCTAAAGATAGTCACCTCGCGGGAGCCATAGAAGAATTGTGAGGGCAGAGGTGGTACCTTGACGGGAGCCCATAGCGGACCGTGAGGGTTCATTCTGATTACACACTGGTTCCACAATTATTGAAGTTGAGGTGTACGTGTAATTAATTCTATTGGGATATGATATATGTTCCTGTATATCCCACCTTACGGGAGCCATATTCAGACCGTGGTGGCTATTAATGTCACGCCCCGACCCGGATTCCAGGACGTCAGACACGTGCACAGATAGACCGTGCCCAAGTAGAGGCTCGCCCCACTTGGTCACAAAGCCGAAAAAATGTCACAGATAATAACAATTTCAAATGTAATAAATCATAGTATGATAACAAAATGTAGAGTAACATAAATGTTATGGCCCTACAAGGGTCCTACATAACAGACTCTCTCTCTCTCTCTTGAAGTAAATACTGGGTTCTCGAACCTCAGCAACAAAATCCCAATCCCTCAAATGGCTCCTGCGGCAAGTCTACTCCTTAAGATCTGGAAAGAAGGTCAAGTGTGTGAGCTTTCAAAAGGAAAGCCCAGTAAGTACCCCGCAGGGAAACCAACAGGCATGTAATATCAACACCATTAATCATGACAAGTAAAAGATAGTAGAAACAGTATCTATAGTCATGAAAACAAGCAACTATCTCCCAGACAGCTCCAACACCCCTGGTTGGAAATGACCCTCCGGTCGTGAATCGGTAGCGCCACCTCTCGTGCATGTCAACATAGTCAGCAAATCAACCCCACTGACAGGTTGGACAACCAGAGTATTACCACCCCTCTGGCATGGGATGCCAAAATGTTAGAGTATCCTCGACCCTGAATGTTTTGCTAAGGAATCCCCACACTCCACTGAACTGGGCAGACGAAGGAACTTAGTTGGCACATACCTCCCGGCCAGCACATAAGATCATGTGCCCATGACTAAGTGTCGGCCCACGGATGGGCATGTCCATAGAGCATACGAACAAACAGATAGTGGCAACACTATCTCTATACACATAAGAAAAGATAACAACAACTAGCAGCTATGTGTATGTATCCAGTCAACATGAAAGTACGGCATGCCAAATAGATTAGAATTATTCAAGCAAGAAACCCAGACAACGGGTGTAGGCTAGGCAAGGTATCTTACCTTAGTCGGAACCTTGAAAACTTTCTAACTTCCTTATGGTCTGTCACTAGTCCTCCACATCGATATCTGGTAGTAAAACTACTATTAGTGTCAACAATAGAAGTAAGACCCTACTTATTTAGATGTACATGTCTAACTCTTTCTTTCACTTTCACGGTAGGCCATAGCCCAGATAAACGGGTCTTACATGATATTTTATTAAGTCATTATTTCTTCTTTCCCACAACTTGAACTATAGGTTGACTCTCCTCTTTATCCTGGTCAAACTAGAGTCAACCGATCAACTTGACACACTCTTGTCATGTTTAAAAGTCTATGGGTTATCACGCCTATTGTAATTAGAGTGGCCAAGCTCTATTTATATAAAAAGGCCTTCCACTATCCTAGCGGCCTCTTATGGATTAGTGGTTAGACCTTTACCAAGCTAGTTGGGGTGCCTTGGTTCGAATCCCCCCCCCCCCCCCCAATGCATCTTTTTGTTTTATTTTCTTTTATAACTCGGTTCAATTAATCTGGTTCCTTAGCCCTTTAACTTAATTAAATCAAATTAATCCTTCACTTCGTTAGACTTAATCATTTTAAAAAAATCTATTTACTTGTCTAACTCAAATCGATTTGACTTGACCCAACAGTTTAATTTAAGTCCAATCACATAACTCACGTATGTCTTTTAATTTAATTAACCAGTTGGTTGAACCCAATCACTTTGGGCCTCTAACTGCGCTTGCCTTGTCTCAGCCCAGGAACTTGCTTGCGACTCATCCAACACCCCGAGCGGCTACTGGTCGTTAGTTGGCTCGCCAGAGTTGATCCTTCCTCGGCCGTCACCTTCTTCTCCTCCGGCGAGCTCGAAATCTCACCGGAATGCATGAAACTACCCTGAAAAACTACAGCATGGGGAGGAGAAACTTACCAGAAGTCCGTGGACGTTTGAAACCACCACAGAGAGTTTCACGACGAGCAGTAGAGGTTCATTGTCTTCTCCGGTGAACCAGGTGGCTCTGTTGACAAGCAGTGGCGTAGCTTTCTCACTTCTTGACCTCTTCTCCTCCCTGGAGGTCGCCCAATCTATTACGAGCCCGACCGACACCAGCAGCCGGTGCACCGTCCTCTCCTTGATCTCTGGCGTCGGAGTTCTTTCTCCCTAGCCTCTCTTCTCCTCTCTCGGTCTTTGGGTGAAGATGACGCTACTATTTATATAGTCTGGCGGAGACGAAGAGGAGAGCACTCATGATGTAATAGTGCCGGTAACCGCCGGCTTCTACGCTCGTAAAGGCTGGAAACGGGTGACGGCACCGATAGACGTTTCAGAGAGACGAAGGTATGCCTCGTGATTAGTTCTCGCGAAAAGACGGTGAGGATCTATTGGATGCAATCTCACGGCTCACATTAGACCGCTATGCCTCAGTTTTATCAACAACTAGATCTACGACCATGATTTAATCAAAGGTTTAATGGCCCGATCTCTAGCTCATGCCTCGTATCCAACACGTTCTCAGATGGACGCTTCACCATCCGCCACATAGCTCCCTTCAGATTCTTTATTAACTCTCCAAGATCAACCACAGTTTGAGATGATATAGTCTCAGCCGTCCATTCATTAATATAAAGCTTCCTTCCAGGCTTTTTACTCAGCAGTCCCTCGGCTTATTTAAATCTCTGAAAGGTCCATTTTCGGTAAGAGGGGACAATTAACCTGAGATCCTTCTTTTTTTATAAATTACTAAACAATCCTCTCAAACCCCTTTTAGCTTTAATTTTTATTTTAAATTAATTACCCCCTCTTTTAAAATTCTAATCCACCAACTTAATTAAATTAAGGAGCAGTTTAATTATTATTATATATTTTTTTCTATTATTAAACTATTTATTCAAATTGGTGTGATACAACCGCAAGTGTACGGGTCGTCACAAGTAATAAAGTGGACGTGAAAGTCGGGTTATCGATCGGCAGGGAGGTGGAAGTACTAGTACCCACTATTTATCTACTATCTAGTCGATCCAAGAGTGGTTGATTATGCTAATTCTAAACTAATGAAATTGAAAACACAAACAAGGGAATCAAGTTGCTCTTAAGGTCTAACAATCATAAAAGGGGGGGATGAACGGACAATTGAATCCTCCTTGGACTTCTAAAAGATGAATGTTATTTTCTATCTCGACACTTGCTTAATTCTTGGCCAAGGGTTCTTATCGTGCTTTCACTCCCCCGTCCCGAGGTGAGTTACTAATTCTAGTGCCCTTACCGATTATGTTCTTGAACCTATATCTTGGAAGGATTATGGGAATAATTCATCTAAAGGGCTCGCTCTTCTTAGTACCCGGGTTCCCGGTATACTCACAATTCCCTCCATTGGAGATGGTCTACACACGGTGAGGTGTTCGCTTCTTCTCCCATATGGACTATGAGAATCTCTCCGGGCTCTCGCAACGTAGAGGGATTCATTCACATTAAAACATCCAATAGACTCAATGAATATAACCAAGCATTCAAGAATAAAAAATCAACATTAATTAAATCATGTCCAAGAGTTCATCAATCATCCAAGAATCTACAAAATTAGCCCTCCATGGAAGGGGGGTAACAATCCAAAACAAAGATGAAAGCAATCAAAGAGGACATGATAGGAAAACCTAATGCAATTACCGTTGATGGCTTCTTGATCCTCTTTCAATGATTTCCCCTCCTCTTGCTCCAATAGCTTCAAGGGAGGACCTCCAAGCTTTCCCAAAGGTTTGCCTCTTTCTCCCCAACATGCCTTATCCCTAAACCCCCAATTAGTCGTCTTTTATACCTCTAGGGTTTTAGGGGTGAGATTTAACAATTTGCCCCTTTCTAGATCTGCAGATTCTCTGAAATTTACGACGTACAGGCCCATATACCGGCGTATATCAGCCTGTATATGGGCCAGCCACCTCCATACGAGCCCGTATTCAAGCGTATATCAGCCCATATACTGGCCAGGCATCACCATACCATCTATCATACGGGCCGTATACTGGCCCGTATTCCCTTCAGGAGCCAGTATACGGCCGTATGTCAGCCCGTATAAATGCTCGTATAGGCCCTTCTGGGTGCTGTGGGTCCCGGTTTCTCTCGAAATGCTTTCTTTCCTCAGGGGTCCTTGTATCATGCCCTGTTGATTAGAATGAATACATTTTAAGTATTGGTGGGCGAAAAGTCTTCAAAATTACATTCCGAGCATATAGGAATAGGATATAAAATTATGCTCAAATGAACACTTATCAAACATCTCCACACTTAATGGTTTGCTTGTCCCCAAGCAAAGAAAAGCAATCAACAAAAGAAAATCTAAGTGTTCATCCTCTAGGCCATGAAATGTAGCTCAACTCTTTTAAAGTTCACCACCCATGTTCTTTGTTCTCCCATTTCCACTCCAGGGCTTAATTAGGTCTCATGCAAGATGTCATTCTAGTTCTAGACAAAGCTTATTCACTCCACATGCCATGTTCTCTAGTCTTAGCAAGATAAGCATGCTCTCAATGGACTCTAGAAGGTCCTTGAGGCCCCAAGAACAAAAAGAATTACCCCCTATTAGAAGAATGGTGGACAAGTTAGAAGGAAACACCCATTTTTTTTTTTATATTTATTTATTCGGGTAGGGCATCTACATTAGATCCGACTTTCCCGTTCTGAAGATCAAGGTATAGTGTATTTCCTCCTTTTTTGCAAGGTGCTCATGTTGATTAGGCACCAGGGCACTTAGCTACTATGGTGGTTACAACTCTACCTAAGCGTGTTCATACTAAGTAATAACTTTTCGAATTGAAGAACACTCTGATTAGGAGCCGGAACCCCAAACTACTTTGTCACAACAAGAAGCAGAACACCGTCTTTATTGATCGACACTACTATATGTAAATCTATTTGCTTTTCCTCTTACTTGTCGACTAGGTAATATTATTAGGGGTTAATAAGTTTGAACTAGTGCCACAAGCTTCTTGGAGCCATTGAAAGTAATGCCTAGATATTAAAGTCAAAAGAACATGGCAATGAGTTATCTATTGTTTTTAAAGATCATAAGTGTCAAAGAGATGTTCTTTAAATACCCATGGAGTTTCATAGGAGAATTTACCAAAATTATGTGCCAAGGTGGTGCCCTGGAAATAGAGTGTGCTAACATGTTACTTTAAGGCCTTTTGTCGAGGCATGCTAGTTATGAATTTTTTTTTTTTCAAAAAAATTCCAATGAATTTCACTAATAGCTACCGATCTCCACACTTAAGGTGTTGCTATAGATGTACAAAGATAAAGGATAGGTAGCTACCCATCTCCATACTTAAAATTGTACATTGTCCTCATTGTACTCAATAAGTCTTAAATTAAGCATGCATGGAGAAAGGTGAACTAAAACTTCCCCGGTTAATTTGGTGCGCTAATCGGTTTCCATGAAGTTGGTGCTTGGCGACTATTGGGGAATGTTGATACAAGTTCCATCTCTGCAAATAAAGGGGAAGATCATCATAACTCCATAAAAGAATGGGAAAGTAAAGGAGTCCATAGAAAATAAACAACGATAAGTAGTATAGCATGGCAATGCCCTTGCTAGCCATACATAGTGCAGAAAAATAAGATCATAAGTCCAACAAACAAGAAACATAAAAAACATGCACAAGACAAAGTCACATCAACACAATGAAAAGAAATGTCCAAGTCATCAAGCCATCTGCTGGTGCCTCGGGTCCCTATGCTGGAGGAGGAGCGAATGTTGGATGCCCTCGGATGAAAAGAGACAGCTCCTTGAACTGGTCGCCCAAGCGGCGCTGCTCTGTGGGGATCGTGTCCTGGGTAGCACGAATGTCTGAGATTTGCTCCTTCAGCATCTCGAATTGGCTCTGCCCGCTGAAGATGGTTACTCGCCTGTGGGAGATGGGATGCCGAAGTCCTCTGAGTCGGACTCCTCGTCATACTCAGAATTGTCAGCGCTCTGCCCGACAAGTGTGTAGCGGCTCCCGGAGTGCTTGACGAGCCCCATCGGGCACAAAGTGCTCATCTTTAAGTCGGTCATGAGCTGCAGTCTCTCCATACCCTCTGTCTTTCTCCTCGAATCCCATACTGATGATGAGGCGGGTAATATAGGGCTCCGCAGTGATGGTCTTCAACCGGGTGTGGGTCCCCTAATGCACCAAGTAATCGACGAGTAGGTACCCTAAATGGATAGGTACCCGCTCGAATATATTGTAGATAATGAAAAAGATCGCTAATAGTGATCTTTTCGGTGCTGTCATCTCGCCCCGCGATGGAGCGGCTGACCAGGGCATGGATGAAGCGATGGACTGGGTCAGATATGTAGGATGCATTATGGTTCCCATGGCGTCCCCCAAGTTGGGCCAGTAGCGCATCGATGTAATGATATCCTCAGAGAAAGAAGTGAGGAGGCTAGTATGCAAAGCGTCTCTGTCATAGTATCCATGAGCATCGAGAAACGGATGTAGCTCATGGTCTTCTTTTCCCCGAAGAGCTGGAATGAGATCGCTGTGAGGGACCGCTCCTGTATGACACTCCGGTCGGCCTCAAATGTGCTCAGGACCTCGAGCGTCGCCTCGCGGAAGGTTTCGTGGTTGATGGAGAATACCCTGTCTGATCCACCTATTGCAAACATGCTCTGTACTCGGTCCTCGATCCCAAGCTCGTTGGCCACTGCCCAGTCAATGTATAGCGTTCGCCAAAAAGGCTTGGCGGCCAACCTTTGGTAGCGCAACAAAAACCGATCCTCCTCAAACTACAGTGTGGTGGAGGAGCCTTTCCCGGTCCTTCGCCTCTTAGATGCTATTACCTTCCTAGGCATGTCTAAAAAAAAATTGAAACGGGCGTTAGTGTGAATAGGAGTATTGAAAAGATTAAACAACTAAAAATTGCGCACTACGGCCATAGATGGGCCCTATACGGGTATCCATACGGGCAGGTATACGGCCCGTATGACTCCACCTAGGAGCAATACGAGGTACCATATGGGCCATATATCAGCTCGTATGGGTACACCTGAGGGCTATACGGGCTGATATACAGCCCGTATACGCCTGGGGGCGGCGGTGCCGACCCCCCAAACGGCGTATACACCCCATGCGCATGCTATTCATCTCCTTTTACCTTCTTAAACTCTAAACATGCCTTAAATCAACACATTCACATAGAAATTTGACACAAAAAGGCATATAATCATCTCAAATCCATTCAACATATATTTATTCAATCCGTAGGGTTCTTGTTGACCAGAAAACTTTAGTGCAAACACTAAAGCCTCAGCACGCAAGCGTACGTGGTCGCAAGTAAAATAACCAGTAAGTACCGGGTCGAATCCCAAGAGAACGGAGGTGTATTCTTCTATTTAAGAATTAGTTAACAAGATGATTTTAGTAACAAGTGTGCAAGGTGTGTGATGTTGTGAGTGAGTTGTGATGAATAGAAGGCTAAGAGGGGTTGAACTCTCTGATTGGATGACCTAGGGTTGCATGGATTGCTAGACTTGTTCTGGTTTTCTCCTTGGAATGCTATGCTAACTTGTACATGGATATGGGTGTATATGTGCTAGAGTATGTGCTTCTGTGCACTCCGGGTGTAGCCTACAGGACCTTATCTCTAAGGATCATGCATCTAAGCCCATATCTCTATGGTACGTTCGATACATTATAGGACAACACTCTATCACTACCGAGGAATTGCCTACCCTGATCTCTCAGCAATAGGTCAAATCGGTGTCACCCCGTCCTCCCTAATCCTCTAGTCTATTCTCATACCTAGATCTCTCATAATGTATGGACTTAAATGAGCTCAATTTCTCTCGACAATTGAGTAATACAAAGACTAGATTCAAAGGCACATCCATATACAAATAAGCAAAGCAAATCCAAAGATAATATAAGTCTCAAAACATTGCAATCATACAACCCTAGATATGGTGCATAAGCTACCATTACAAATGAGATAACAAATGCAAGAGTAACATCCATACAAACATCCATAAATGAACTAAAGAGAGTTCTAAACAACAAAAACAAGAGATTAAAAGTTCCCCCTCATAAATGCCCCCCTCTCCAGCTCCTAGGAGCTAGAGGGAGCTGGAAATCCCCCTCAAGACCTCAGCAGTCGCGTGCAGCCGCCCCCCAAGCAAAAAAGCGAAGAAACCCTAGAAAATCAGGCCTTTTTATAGCCCAGAGCGGTAGACATCGCGATGTCACTTTTTGATATCGCGATCTGTCTTTTCTGTGAAAATCGGCGCTCTGTAACGATTAACATCGCGATGTCCGTGATCAACATCGCGATGTTATGCAGACTGCATTGCGATACCTTCATCAACGCAACGATCGAATGACCATTTCAACTCGGATTGAGCTGAAATTTTAACTGAGTATTCTTGACTTGTTTATCTTCAATTTGACTAGAGGAAATTGGATTTGGAGTCCTTTAACTCTTCCAGTAAATTCATGATCTCAACCGATCTTTTAGGTTGCTCACAATCCTCTCTCCTTTTGCTCTTTATGCTTCTTTGTCATAGAACACCTTTCTCTTTGCCCCAACATCATCTATATCATGCTCCATTGGACCCATCATCTATCAATATTAAAAACTCTTGCATTTGTGCATAAATCAATCCGTTTAGTATAGAAATTCACTAACACAAGTGTGTATGCTAGTTGAGGTAGAGTTCATGCAAAACAACCCAAATTGGCTATTGAATGCATCAATAGATGGCCATATTTGGTCTCAACCTAGCATAATATGTCATCTAAATAGCTCTCTTTTGAGAGCTATCAGTTCTACACATGATCATGATGGATAAAATAGACAAATGAAAGCATTAGGGATCATACCTAGAGGGAATGAGTGCCCAAATCAAAAGTGTAGGCCGCTTTGGTGAAGAGAGGACTCAAATCGACGTAGGGGAGAGTGGGGTCGGCTAGGGTTTGATAAAGAATTGAGAGAATCGCCCATTATAACGCCTCAAACTCTACTGTATACGAGCCCATATACGGGCCAAATATCAGCCCATATATAGCTCTGGAAGTGTCATACGACCCTATATACGGGCCGTATGACAGCCCGTATTCCCCACTGGAGGGTCCATATAGCCATATGATAGGCCGTATAGTACCCCGTATAAGCTTGGGTTTGGCTTATGCAGCCAATCTAGGACACCACTCGAATCCTCCTTGCTACCTAATGACAAATATGAATCTAGGCAATGAATGGATTGACAACCAGCGAGATGGTATAATGTACTATGAAACCGGACATGAAGCGTCTCATTCATTTATTCCAAACACACACATAGTCTAACTAAAGAAATTTACAATTAAAAGAAAAAGAAAAAGATTTTTAAGAGCTTGAGTTGCCTCACAAGAAGCGCTTGTTTAACGTAACTAGCTTGATGTAACTTTACCTTCCCTCATGGGGGTACAAATACCTTGAAGCTTTCATTGGCTGCTCCCTTAAAGCATTGTCCGAAAATTTTTTTTTCCATGTTGGCATAAATTGATCTATTGTTATTCTCTATACCTCGGCTTCCTTTGGAAGTGTTCTAAGCCGATGGTTTGGTGCTTACCCCCTTCTCTTGTACCTTCTTCTAGCATATTGCAGGTGGAAAGGATTTTTGCTTCTTTTTCTTTACCTTCACTGTTTCGAGCCTTGATAGAATGGAATTCCCTTGTACTTCCTCCGAGTGTCCCTCTTGTTCTCCTAAGTAGGGGTATAGTGGATCCACCATTAGTAAGTCTTCTATACACTCGAAAGTGATTTTATCCACCTCATCAATGCAATATGAGGTGTCATCTTGGGCCATTGAGTGCCACATGGCATCGGGCAATTGAAATACGACCTCTTGATCTCCCACACTCAAGGCAAGCTTACCTTGTGCATGATCTTCAAGGGCTTGAGCGGTGGTGAGGAAAGGTCGCCCAAGAATAATAGGCGCGATCATCAACATCTAAAAGTACAAAATCTGTTGGGAAAACAAATTAGTTGATCTGAACAAGCACGTCTTTAGCTATTCCTTTCGGTCTTCTCACTGATCGATCGGCCAACTATAGTGTCATCCCAGTAGGCTTAGGCTCTTCGAGGCCAAGCTTCATGTATAATTTATAGGGCATCATATTGATACTTGCTCCAGAGTACGCCAATGCCATCTTCGTGACCCCTTCTCCAAGGATGCACGGGACCACAAAGCTACCCGGATCTTTCAACTTCTTCGGCATAGCTTGTTGGATAACGGCCGAGTATTAGGCATTGAGTGTTACTGCAACCACATCTTCTAATTTCTTCTTGTTGTATAGAAGATCCTTCATGAATTTTGCATATTTGGGCATTTGGGCTAGAACCTCTAGCAACGACATATTGATGTGTAGTTGCTTCAACATACACTTGAACTTCATCAATTGGGCATCCTCTTTGTCCTTGTTCAACCTCATCGGATAAGGGGCTTGAGATTTGTATGGAGTTAACGACAGGTTCGGAATCCTTGATCTCTATGGGAGTGTTTACTTGAGGTTTTGGAACCGGGAGTTCCACCTCCTTTCCACCTCTCAAAGTGATGGTTTTACATTGCTCTCCCCGAGGGTTCTCCTCTATATTGCCCGGCAAACTACCTTGAGGTCTCTCGGCTAGAGATTATGTCATTTGCCCAATTTGATTCTCCATGTTGTGAACTGTGGCTTGTAGATTCCGAATTGTAGTGTCATTGTTTTGCATATACTTCACAATCATCTCCTCCAAGTTAAACTTCTTCTCTTGAGGCTTTTGAGAGTGTTGAAATGCGGGAGGGTATTGTCCTGCTTGTGGATTTTCATAAGACAAGAAGCATGGGTCCATTTAGGAGCATATGGTCGATATTGACCATCCGGTTGCCTTGGAGCATTCCCCATATATTGTACTTACTCCATGGGAATCATTTCCATACTTGCTATAGGACAACTTGATGCTTCATGCCCTCCCCCACAAGTGTTGCAATACATCACCGTGGCCGACCTTGAGCCATTACCGGTTGTCAATAGCTCAATTTTCCTTGTCAACATATCAAGCTTTTCACCAAGAATTGGATCAAAAATTACAGCTTCATCTACAGACCCAACTTTTTTCACTTGTTTATCTCTTGTAGACCAATGGGATTCATTACAGGCCATGTCTTCAAAGATTTGTTCGGTATCCTTCGGGTAGTTGTTCCCTAATGATCCGCCAGCGGCGGCATCCAACAATTGCCTTGTTGAGTTGTCCAACCCATTGTAGATTGTTCTCACCTTAGCACAGGGGTTTAGACCATGTTGTGGACAACACCGAAGCAAATCTTTGTACCTCTCATAAGCTTCAAAAAATGATTCGGTGGGGCCTTGCTTAAAGGCGGAGATGTCTAACCTTAGCTTTGCGGCTTTGCTTGGTGGGAAGTAGCGACCCAAGAATTTGTCTAGCATCTCTGCCCAAGTACGGATGGAACTGGCGGGTAATGAAGTAAGCCACCTGTATGCACCTTCTAACAAACCGAATGGAAACAGTCTCAATCGAATTGCATCATCAGATGCCCCATTGATCTTGAATACGCTGCAAATCTGAATAAATTTTGCTAAATGTACATGGGGGTCTTCATCGGGCCTCCCATCAAATTTAGTTATGTTCTGAATCATGCTCATTGTGCTCGCCTTGATCTCAAAATTGTTCATGTTGACATTGAGAGGGTGAACACTAAAGTCCACCCCAATATAGTGAGACCTCTCATATTCGGACAATGTTTGTCTTCTCTCGACAATAATTGGTATTTCCCTTGCTTCACCAATGGCTTCTGTAGGAGTGAAATTTTCCAACCCAGAAGAGGATCGGGGAAGTGTTCCTTCAATTTCTCTCAATCTCCGGTGCAAGGTTCTCTCAATCTCACTGTCAACTTCAAGCAATCCCTTAGAGTTCTTGAGGGTCATGCAATTTATACCTCACAAGATACCTAGAAAGTGAAGATTAGTATCTAAGATTTCAATAAATGGAAAAGAAGACAAAGAAATAAAGTAAAGAGATAAGAATAATAACGATAAAAAAAATGACTAAAGTAGTAAATTCCTAGCTTTCCTACTAATCCAATTCTCCCCGGCAACGGTGCCAAAAACTTGGTGCGATACAAACGCAAGTATATGGGTCGTCATAAGTAATAAAGTGGACGTGAAAGTCGGGTTATCGATCCGCAGAGAGGTGGAAGTACTAGTACCCACTATTCGTCTACTATCTAGTCGATCCAAGATTGGTTGATTATACTAATTCTAAACT
This sequence comes from Dioscorea zingiberensis, assembly GCA_026586065.1. Lineage (NCBI taxonomy): Eukaryota > Viridiplantae > Streptophyta > Magnoliopsida > Dioscoreales > Dioscoreaceae > Dioscorea > Dioscorea zingiberensis. The sequence continues at coordinate 14,444,677 of CM048827.1, read as the reverse complement.
ATTTAAATTGAAAACACAAACAAGGGAATCGAGTTGCTCTTAAGGTCTAACAATCATAAAAGGGGGGGATGCTCGGACAATTGAATCCCCCTTGGACTTCTAAAAGATGAATGCTATTTTCTATCTCGACACCGGGTTAATTCTTGGCCAAGGGTTCCTATCGTGCTTTCACTCCCTCTTGCCGAGGTGAGTTACTAATCCTAGCACCCTTACCTATTATGTTTTCGAACCTATTTCTTGGAAGGATTATGGGAATAATTCATCTAAAGGGTTCGCTCTCCTTAGTACCCGGGTTCCCAGTATACTCACAATCCCCTTCATTGGAGATGGTCTACACATAGGGAGGCATTCGCTTCTTCCCCCATATGGACTATGAGAATCTCTCCCGGCTCTCGCAACGTAGAGGGATTCACTCACATTAAAACATCTAATAGACTCAATTAATATAACCAAGCATTCAATAATAGAAAATCAACATTTATTAAATCATGTCCAAGGGTTCATCAATCATCCATGCATCTACAAAATTAGCCCTCCATTAAAGAGGGGTAACAATCCAAAACAAAGATGAAAGCAATCAAAGAGGACATGATAGGTAAACCTAATGCAATCACCGTTGATGGCTTCTTGATCCTCTTCTAATGATTTCCCCTCCTCTTGCTCCAATAGCTTCAAGGTGAGGACCTCCAAGCTTTCCCAAAGGTTCGCCTATTTCTCCCTAAGCTACCTTCTCCCTAAACCCCCAATTAGTCAGCTTTTATACCTCTAGGGTTTTAGGTGTGAGATTTACCAATTTGCCCATTTCTAGATCTGCAGATATGCTAAAATTTACAACATACGGGTCCGTATACGGGCATATATCGTATATCAGCTCGTATACGGGCCAGCCACCTCCATACGGGCCTGTATATGAGCGTATATCAGCTCGTATATGGGCGAGGCATCACCATACCATCTATTATACGGACTGTATTCTTGCCCATATTCCCTTCAGGAGCTAGTATACGGTCGTATGTCAGCCCGTATAAATGCCCGTATGGGCCTTTCGGGGTGCTTTGGGATCCCGGTTCCTATCGAAATGCTTTCTTTCTTCTGGGGTCCTTGTATCATGTCCTGTTGATTAGAATGAATACATTTTAAGTATCGGTGGGCAAAAAGTCTTCAAAATTACATGCCGAGCATATAGGAATATGATATAAAATTATGCTCAAATGAACACTTATCACAAATTAAATTCTTGGATTTTACAATCCTCCCCCCTTACAAAAATTTCGTCCCCGAAATTACCAACTCAAAATGCTTCACTCAGTTCCAAACAAATCTGGATAGCGCTTCTTCATATCCTCCTTACGTTCCCAGGTTGCTTCCTTGTCTGAGTGGTGATTCCATCTCACTTTGACGAAGGGAATGGTCATGTTCCTCAACTGCTTGTTTTCGCGGCCTAAGATCTCCATTGGGTATTCTTCATAAGTCATGTCCTCCTGAACTTCCATAGGAATCTATAGAATCTTTTGAGATGGGTCACAGATGCATTTCTTTAGCATAGAGTTATGAAACACATCGTGGACTTTTGCCAAGTCCGGAGGTAGAGCCAATCTATAAGCCACTACCCCAATCCGTTCCGTAATCTCGAAGTATCCAATGTAACGTGGGCTGAGCTTTCCACGTTTCCCAAACATCACTACTCCCTTCTTTGATGAAACTCTTAGAAACACCGAGTCGACAACCTGGTATTCAGACTCAGTTCGATGCTTGTTAGCATACCTTTTCTGTCTGCTCTGAGCAGCCTTCAGTCTTTCTCTTATCATCCTGACTTGCTCTTCTATATTTCGGATGAAATCTGGCTCCTCGAACGTCCTCTCAGCTATAAGCTTTCCCTCACCTACATCTCCCCAACAAATTGGTGTTCGGCACTTCCTACCATAAAGTGCCTCATATGGGGCCATCTGAATACTCGCCTGATAACTGTTGTTATAGGCTAATTCTACCAAACTAAAACACTCATCCCAGGAGCCGATGAAATCCAATGTATATGCTCTCAACATGCCTTCAAGGACTTGGATGGTCCTCTTTGACTGACTATCCGTCTGTGGATGAAAAGCAGTACTAAATGCCAAACGAGTGCCCAAAGCCTCATGTAGTACTTCCCAAAACCTTGAGATAAAGCTAGTATCTCGATCAGATGTGATCGATACCTGTACTCCATGTAATCTGACAATCTCGTCAATGTAAAGTTGTGCTAACTGCTCTAATGACGTACCCGTCCTTAAAGGTATAAAGTGAGCTGACTTAGTCAATCGGTCCACAATCACCCAGATTGACTCTTTCCCTCTTTGGGTATGGGGTAACCCTGTCACAAAATCTATGTTGATGTGTTCCCATTTCTACTCCGGAATGGATAAGGGTTGTAATGTCCCTGTTGATTTCTGATGTTCTGCTTTTACCAACTGACAAGTGACACATCTAGCAACGAACTCGGTGACTTCTCTTTTCATGCTCTTCCACCAGAAGTGGTACATTAATCCTCTATACATTTTTGTACCGTCAGGATGAATAGAATAGCTCGAATAGTATGCCTCCTCAAGAATCTCATTCCTCAACTCTTGGTTGCTAGGTACGCAAATTCTGTCATCAAATCTGAGGGTACCATCCTCATGTATTCTAAACCGTGTTGGTGATCCCTAACCAACCAGACCCCTAATCTCCTCTAGATAGGGATCCTGCCTCTGAGAATCTCGTATCCTCCCCAGCACTAAAGGCCGTATGTGCAAGCTAGCCAAACTAACGTCCATCCCTGGCAAAATGACATCCAGCTCCAGTGTCCTCATATCCTCCAACAAGGGCGTCTGAGATGTCAATAGTGCAGCGATTCTATAGTTGGACTTTCTGCTCAGTGCATCTGCCACCACGTTAGCCTTGCCTGGGTGGTAATGCACGCTCAGGTCATAATCCTTAATCAGCTCTAACCATCGCCATTACCTTATGTTAAGCTCTTTTTGAGTAAAGATGTACTTAAGGCTCTTGTGATCCGTGTAAATTTCATATGGTACACCATAGAGGAAATGTTGCCATATTTTCAAAGCAAACACGATCGCTGCCAACTCTAGATCGTGTATACGGTAGTTCTATTCACAAGGTTTCAGTTGACGGGAAGCATAAGCAATAACTCGTTCGTCCTGCATCAGCACACACCCCAAGCCAGTCTTGCATGTATCACTGTAACTGTGTACCCTCGCCCATTCTGTGGTAATGGTAGGACTGGTGCGGAAACCAATCTCTCCTTCAGCTCCAAGAAGCTTTTCTCACATGACTCTGTCCATACAAACTTAGTACCCTTTCTTGTCAATCTCGTCAAAGGTACTGCCAAATAGGAGAAACCCTCAACGAACCTTCGGTAATAGCGAGCTAAGCCTAAAAAGCTCAGTATCTCCCTGACAGTGGTTGGTCTCTTCAAATCGATGACTACCTCGATCTTCTTGGGGTCCACAAATACTCCAGTACCGCTTATCACATGCCCCAAGAAAACAACGCTATCCATCCAGAACTCGCACTTGGAAAACTTGACAAACAGCTGATGTTGCCTCAAGGTCTCTAACACCATCCTCAAGTGTTCCTCGTGTGCCTGGCAATTCTTAGAATTTACCAAAATGTCATCGATGAAAACCACCACGAACAGGTCCAAGTATTGTCGAAAGACCCTGTTCATCATGTTCATGAATACTGCAGGTGCATTAGTAAGCCCAAATGGCATTACTAAGAACTCATAGTGCCCATATCTGGTTCGAAAGGCACTCTTTGGGATATCTCCCTCTTTGATCCGTACCTGATGGTACCTGGATCTAAGATCAATCTTTGAGAACACTTGCGCTCCTTGTAGTTGGTCCAAGAGATCGTCATTCCATGGCAATGGTTACTTGTTCTTTATTGTCACCTTATTCAATTCTCTATAATCAATGCATAGTCTTATTTACCCATCTTTCTTCTTGACAAATAGAACTGGCGCTCCCCAAGGTGACATACTGGGTAGGATGAAGCCCTTCTCCAATAACTCCTCTAGTTGCGTCTTGGGCTCCTTTAACTTTGTAGGTGCCATCCTATATGGAGCCTTAGACAAAAGAGTTTTACATGGAATCAAATCAATTGAGAACTCCAACTCCCTTTCCGGAGGTAGCCCAAGTAAATTTTCAGGAAACACGTCCATGTATTCACTCACCACCGGGACATCTGCTATCACCGGTCTATCTTCTTGTTTGGTCACTGAAATTGAAGCCAGATATCCAGTACATCCTCCGTCAAGCAATCTCCTAGGTTGGAGAGCCGAAACCTCCCAAACCAAGGAACACTCCTGGCTGCCTCGGAAAGTGAATTTCTTACTGCTGGGTCTTTTAAAATGCACTCTTTCCCCGGCAATCTACTACTACATATTGGGAAGAGAGCCAATCCATTCATAGGATCACATCATAGTCCCTCAAGGGTATCACATGTAAGTCGACGAGCATCTCCCGTCGTTCTATCATTACTGGACAAGCCGGCACCATCTTGCTCACCAAGCAAGTAGCTCCGGCCACGGTTTTTAAGCTCAAATCATAAGATAATTCTACTATAGGTAGTGAGTGTCTCTGTGCAAATAAAGCAGATACAAAAGAATGTGTAGGACCCAGATCAAATAATGTACAAGCATAAAAAGAGCTAACAGCAACGGTACCTGCAACAACATCAACTGAAGCCTAGGCATCCTCTGTTGTCAAATGGTAAACTCGCCCGTGTGTCATGGGCCTCTGCTGCTGTGGTGGCTGGCTGGAAGATGAAGGCTGACTTGATACTGTTGCCTTCCCTTTCTTATCCCCTGCCTGAGGCCTAGGTACTGATGTAGCCGACTGCCAAGAACCTCCAACTGAGTGCTGTGAACTCTATGTTCCCCCACCTTGGCCCTCACCTGCCTTCCTCTGTGGACACTGGGCTTTTCGGTGCTTTAGGCTACCACAAGTGAAACAACCTCCAGTAATCTTCGGACATTGCGCTTTCTTCTGTGGCACTCCACACTCATAGCACTTCATCGGCTGTGTCACACTAGCAAATGACCCATGGCCTCCAGAATTGGCAGAAGATCCAGCTGACTTACTGTAGGGCTTGGATCTGTAGTTGGACCTTTGTCGCCCAGAGCTTTTACCGAATAATTGTCCCTGATTATCTTGGCCTTTATCTTTCTTTTCTTTCTGTAGCGGCCCCTGGGGGTCACTCTGGCTGGAAGTATCTATATACTTTGCTCTGGAAACGACCTCAGTATAGGTGGTTCACATATGTCCTAACACAATTTTCTTCAATGATGGCCGCAGTCCGGCCTCAAATCGATGTACCCTACTCTCCTGACTAGGTACCAGATCGGGAACAAAACGAGCCAATCGATCAAACTCAGCCTCGTATTGCTCCACTATGAGTCCACCCTAAACAAGATGGATAAACTACTGCTCCATCTGTAGCAACCTCCCTCTAGAGAAATACTTGGTGAAGAAAGCCTTCTTAAAATCATCCCAGGTTTGAAAATGAACTCCATCCCTGAGCCGTATCTCCGAAAGGTACCAATCTTCCGCAGCTCCCAGTAACATGTAAACAGCTGTCCTTACCCTCTCTTCATCACTAGCCTGATGGACCTCGAAAGCTTTCTCTAACTCACGAATCCATAGCTCTTCCTCCTTTTCGTTTGTTTATTTCCTGCACTATGTCATCTCCTTTCGATCTATCCCTCCTCTCTCACTCTATTTTGTAGATACTCATGATGGAACACCCAGGCAAAAGCTCTCACGTCTAAACCAAATTGCAACACCATCTACCAAATATAACCGGGGAAGTTTCAGTTTGCCCTCTTCTTTGTTATTATTGCATACTACACACCTTTCAATTTAATTGTGTACATTGAGGACAATGTACGATTTTAAGTGTGGGGATAGGGAGCTAATTATTTGAAGCATGTTTGACATGGACCTATGATGGCACTATTCGGAAATGCAATGTTTCACTCTACTTTTTGTTCACCATTTTAGTACCCAAAATTTTTTTAGAATTCTCCTACGACACACCATGGACATCTAGAGATTACATTCATGAAATTCAAAAGCTCTAGTCATAATAGATAACCCACTACCATGTTTTGTTGACTTTAATTGCTAAGCATTATTCTCAATGGCTCCAAGAGGATTCATGGCACTAGTTTAGCTTCTGACCCTTCATAATTCAACTTAGTGGACAAGTTAGAGAAAAATAAAATAGTATATACATAGTAGTTGAGTCATTAGAGCAATAAAGACAGTGCTCCGCTACTTGTTGTGATGAAGTAGCTTAGGGTCCTGGCCCCTAATCAGGGTGTTCCTTAATTCGAAAAATCACTTCTAAGTATGAGCACATCTAGGTAGAGTTGTAACCCTCTAAGTACCCGGGTGTTCTGGTGCCTAAACAGCATGTGCATCCTGAAGAAAAGAGGACTTACACTCTACACTGATCTTTAGCACGGGAAAATCGGATCTATTAGAGATGCCCTACCCGAATAAAAAATAAAAATAAAAAAAACTTCTCGAACTTGTCCACCATTTTCTCCATAGAGGGTTGGTTAGCATAAAACTTAGGGCCTCAAGGACTCTCTAGAGTCCATTGGGGGAATGCTTGTCTTGCTAAGACTCTAGAACACGGTATGTGGAGTGAAAACACTCATCTAGAACCACGATGACATTATATAAACTCTAAGTCCCGGTGTGAAAGTAGGAGAATACACACACTTCGATGGTGAACTTGAGATAGAGCAGATTCATTACTATTATAGCCGAAGGTTGAACACTTATCATCTTTTTGTACTTGTACTTTCATTGTCTTGTTTGCTTGAGGACAAGCAAATGCTTAAGTGTGGGAATATTTGATAAGCGTTCAAATGAGCATATTTACATACCATATATATACTTATTTTTATGACAAATGCAATGATTTGTAGCCTGCCGGTACTTAAAATGCTTCATATTTTGTAAACAGGGCATAAATAGGCCACCCCGACGAAAGGGAAGCATTTATCAACAAAATGAAGACCAAACGAAGACATTTTGAAGTAAATAGGGGGTGAACGGCCTTGTGAATGGCCGTTCAAACCTGGGCACAAAGACAGGCACAAAGAGGGTGTGAACGGCCTTGTGAATGGCCGTTCATCTGCCCGGTTCGAGAAAGTAAGGCTGTGAGGTGAACTGGGCCGATGAACCGCCGATCACTCACCCGATTCAGAACAAAGTGGTGAATCTGACCGATGAGCAGCCGTTCACGAGGCCGTTCATCGTAACTTTTGCAGTTTCATGGGCCCAATCAAGGGTAATGTTGTAATTTTTAGTGGAGCCCTAATTCATGGGTATAAATAGTTAAGTATGAGAGTTTAGAGAGGAGGTTGGCTTGGGAGAGAGGCTAGAGGAGAGTTTAGGGCTTGGGGGGTCATCTCCCCCAAATCTTAAGAGTAGAGAACCCTTAGAGTTGCAAGTATTGGAGGTAATGGTGTTCTCTATTAACCTTTCATTGTTTGGTAAGCTTTTCCATTTTGGTTTGAGTTCCCCTCTCATGGGGAACTAATCTATTGGTACTTGGGTATGTTGAACTTTTGGATTGAGCATTAATAGCATTGAATGTTTATGATGATTTGTTGGTACCTTCTTGAATGTCTAATGAATGTTATGTATTGATTGTAATTTCATCACTAGAAATTACTTGTGTGCAATACAAGGGCTAGAGCTAGCGCCTCCTTGTATTAGGAACTTGCTTCATTAGAGAGATTCATGAGTACACCGAGGAATCGAGTACTAGAAGGGCGAACGACTCTTTCATACGAATTCACCCCCATGATTCTTCCAATATAGATAAATTTCCTTGAGCCTCATATCAAGTTCTAGGAGACTAGTCATCCAACAACCTTGGAAGAAGGGTTGGGTGTAATTTAGGAATTATCCCTTGAGCTTCATATCAAGTCCTAGGAGACTAGTTATCCAACCACCTTGGAAGAGGGATTGGATATAATTTAGGGACTATTGGCACAAGCAATACCAACGTTGATTCATAAACATCTTTGCTCATCTTTAGAATTGAAATCCAAAAGGGATACATACCCAAGTATCCTCTCTTGCCATTGATTCACCCCAAATCAACTCTCAATTTTCAGTTCTTATTTGCAATCCTTTGTAGCTCTTTAGTTTTGAAAACCAAAACCCCCCAAATTACCATTTAGACTAGGTTAGTAAAGCTTGGTTTACACTTAGCAATCTCTATTCCTTTTGGGTTCGACATCCGACTTCCATAGTCCACTTTATTACTTGATCACGATCCATATACTTGCGGAAACACAACCATCACTTTCCCGTGATTTTCTAGCGATAACGAGGACAGCGACGGTTCTGGAAGTCCGTGCGTCTCCTCCGAATCTTATCTGAGTGGGTCCTCGGACGGATCTGTGGATTGTTAACTAGGGAATTCCGACGGAGAATATGTTTACCAGGGTTTGCCATGTTGCTTTGTTGTGTGCTTTTTAATACTACTGTCGTTGTAACATGAATAAAATTGATTAATTTGCTCACAAAGTCTTCGATTTCTTCAAGAATAAATGATCACTGGTGATCCTATATTGGGATGTGTACGTTTTGTCTCTTATGATGCGGGCTTTACACAACGCCTGTTAGTCCCTGAGATGACACGTGTCTCCCTTACTATTAGCATTAAAGGGAGATAGTGGCGAGATGTGCGCGGCGTGCGAGTTTGTCAACATCATGATAAGCGCCGTTTTCTATGTGTCAGGCGGCGTTTGGTATGCTGACGTGGACGAAATTTTGATTTGTTTGAGGAAAAGTAATAACGGATATCTGAACGGTCCAGATTTAGGAACCCTTGGTTAAACGGTTCGATTGGGATGTAGCTCCAGGATCTAACGGCCAGGGATTTATCTCCTTTATATATAAGCGGAATCATACAGGCAAAAAGGGTTTTATTTCAAAAGTCGAATTGCGTCTTTTGAAAACTTCTTCTTCTCCGGCGAGACCTGGTCTTAAGCTTTCTGTGTCTTTTTCTTGTCCTTTTCTCTTCTAAGGTAATGGCTAGTGCTACCTCTTCTTCCTCTAGTTCTTCTCACAGGTCTTTAATCCCTTCTCCGTCCAACCCTACGGTCTCAAAATTAGCGATTCGAGTGAACCTAGGGATATTCGATCCGAGGTTGGCGGGTTCATCCTGCTTCTAGGGCAATGGGTAGGGGGTCTGGTACGTTCATAAGTCTTCTTGGGCAGAAGGATGTAGATGACCTGGCAGAGAAATATGAGACAGATCTTTCTCTGTTTGAGGTTAGGGTTCTCTGTTCTGGGGAGAGGGCGAGTTCTCCCAGGGAAGGAGAGATAGCTATCTATTAAGATGCGTTATCGGGTGGCCATAGGCTTCCTTTTTCCGATTTTGCTAAGGCAATTTTAGAGGAGTATCATCTGTGTCCTTCACAGCTGACTCTGAATTCTTGGAGATTACTGAACGACTTTGTCATTGTTTTCAAAAATTACGGAGTAAGTCCGACCGTCCGTTGGTTCCGTATGTTGTTTAGCCTATGTTTAGAGTCTAATGCCAATTGGTATTACTTCTCGGCTCGTTCCGGAAGGAAGTTTTTAGGGAAAGTTCCTTCTTCCATTAAGCGGTGGAAGAGTAAATTTTTCTTTGTCAAAAATAAATCCGAGTGGGATGTCCGAACCAAGTGGGAGGTTCCCCGAACGGATATTGTTTGTGAGGAAATGACGAAAGAAGCGGAGGTTCTTCTTAAGTCAATGACGGGGCTATCCAAAGTTTATATGGATGAGTTCTTGACCAAAGAAAACCTCGTTAAATGTCGTTTAATAGTATCTGCTGGTAGGATTTATTCGTATATCTATCTTAGTTTGATCTTGAATCGCGATATCTAACATGATTCGGAATTTTATTTTGCAGAAAGTCCAATAGAGGATGAAGACTTGAGCTACGTTAAGGGCCTCCTGGCTTCCTATGAAGGTGAAGTTCATCCGCCTTTACCTCGTGGGCGGAAGAAGAAGGAAGCGGCCTCTAGTAAAGGTGTTGACACCTCCAAGGAGGAGAAAAAGAAGAGGAAGAGAAAAGAGGTGGACTCTTCCAAGAAAGGGGGCAAAGCGACCCGGCCCTCACGGGGGTCCTCCACGGGGAGAGGAGGGCCGAAGAGGAAGAATTCGAGGGCGCGTGGGTCAGGAATTATGATTGAATAGGTGAGTTCACCTATGGAAGAGGCTCGCCTTGAAGCTTTATCGCCAATTTTCGAAGGGCCCTCTTCTAGTCAACTAGAAGATATCCTCCTCAAGGAGGTAAGGATTTACTTCTTAAGGGTATCTTTGTTCTGCAATAATTTTTTAACTTAGGTTTTGTTTCTGGTAGGCGGAGAAGCGGCTCTCTTGGATGGCGAGGGTGGCGGACTTCGATTTTAAGAGGACCGGCAACTCAAGGGAGGGAGTTGCCCTCACGAGACATCCCTTTTAGGGATGCCGCTTTATACCGTGAAAAATGTTTTGATGGCGTGCGGCGAGCGGCTCTCTCGCTAAGCTCACGGGGGGCGGGAGGGAAGAGGCCACTTGCCGGCTTTTCCGATCGGCCATACCGGTAAGGGCCGTTCTCACATTTCTTTTTCCTAAACTTGGTATAGATACATAACTTCTTTGTTATTTCGTAGATACTTGCGTTGGGCGGATCGAGTCGGCAATCTTTGTCAAGAGGACTTGGCAAAGATGGAAGCAAGTAGGGCAGTATTTGCCCAGCTAAACTCTAAGGTGGAGGCCTTGGAGGAAAAAGAAAAGAAGCAGCTCGCTATTATCCATACTTTTGAGAAGGATAAAGCCGAGCGGCTTCAACAGTTGGCCGCTATAGAAAATGGGAAAAATGACATAGCGGCCAAGCTGGCGAGTTCCGAGGGCTCTCTTCAGGCTGCTAACGAGGATATCAACAGACTATAGGACGACTCTAGCAGTTTGAAGAAGGAACTTAAATCTGCTCAAGATGAGCGCACTGACGCCCAGTGGAGTCTAAAGTTGAAGGTTGCGGAACTCGCCGCCATTCAGGTTGAGTTAGGGGAACTCAAGGGGGAGCGTGATACACTCAAGGAAGACTTGGCTTCCAGACCGAGGACCCCTAAATACGACTCGCAAGAGATGAAAGACCTAATTGAACAAGCGGATAAATTGGAGAAGAAGGTCGCTCGGCTTAGGGCGAAAGCCAAAGAAGGGGCCACCCGCATTTATTCTGTAGTACAGCAGGTGGGTCACCATGTTTCTCCTGCGGACGTTTTATCTATGGGACTTGCTGGAGTCCTGAAGAAATTTATGGAGCTAAAAGAGTTGCAACTTATAAAGACTCCAGAGGCTCCTGTCCTAGCCCCTTCCGAACCTCCAACCCAAGTTCGAACAGAAGCGGCTGACCGCCCTGAGGGCCCTAGTTCTTAGGGATTTTTTAGGACATGTTCTTGTAAACACCTAGTTATTTTGGAATGTAATTTCAATTTATATGAATGAAACACAAACCTTTTTCTTTGGTGAAGATTTATTTCCGAGTGATGGTTTTAACCATTTTAAGAAGTCCTTCGCAAGGTCTTTTTTCTTTCATTTGGCTTGTAAGTCAAGCTTCATAGCAGGTTCTTCTCTTCTTAGTCCAATCTAGGGACTTTGATTTGTTGAGTAAGATCCTTGCTTTTGTAAATGAGATTGTTGCCTCATATTTCGATCGGGATTTTTGCCCCTTATTTATGGATGAGAGTTATATCGTTTATCCTTGTAGGATAATTCCGACTCATCTTTTAGGAATGGGATTTTCACCTCATTTTTGTAGAATAGGATTTTCACCTCATTTTTGTAGAAAGGGCTTAAGCTTTATTCCATGGAACATTTAGGAGACGATTACAGGATTCACTGATAGTAGCGTCGCAAGTGTTTAGCATGAAATGGACGCTTGAGTATTTTTCCATCCATATTTACCAGATAATAGGTGCCTGCTCGGACAATTTTCTGTATGACGTAAGGGCCTTCCCAATTAGGAGTTAGCTTCCCCGTTCGGCTTTTGTTTCCCTGGAACTCATTTTCTCTTATGACCAGATCGCCGATTTGGAAGAAGACACTTTTTACCCTTGTGTCATAGAACCTTTTTACTCTTTGGCCATAGATGGCCGCCTTTGTTTCCGCAGCTTCTCTTCGCTCTTCAAGTAAGTCATGTTCCGCTCGGAGATTCTTTTCATTTTATTCTGATGAGAAAATTTGCTATGTCCGTAGGGTAGGCATTCCTATTTCTGCACGGATGACAGCTTCTGTCCCATAAGTGAGAGAGAACGGAGTTTCTCCTGTAGGGGTTCTTGTGGTTGTCCTGTAAGCCAGAGAACGCTCGGAATTTCTTCAACCCAGTTAGTTCCTTTTTTAGAGACCCAGGTTTTGAGAGCTTGGAGCAAGGTGCGATTGGTTACCTCTACCTGGCCGTTAGCAAGGTTTTGGTCACAGAAGTTAACCTGGATTCAATTCCGAGCTCTGAACAAAAGCTTTTGAAAGCCTTGTTATCAAATTGTCGCCCATTATCAGAAATGAAGGCGACCTGAATTCCGAATCGATAGATAACCGTTCGCTATAAGAACCCCTGACAAGCTTTCTCCGTGATTTTGGCCAAGGGCTCAACTTCTACCCATTTGGTGAAGTAGTCGATAGCCACTATCAAAAACTTCATTTGTCGAGTTGAAGTGCGAAATGGCCCTAGGAGATCAACTCCCCAGATAGCAAAGGGGCGAGGGCTAATAATTGGCGTGGCTGATGTTGGTGGTAGTCTTTGAATCTTGGAATGCGTTGGCTGAGGCATCACATTTTCAGGTGAGCCTCTTTGCATCTCGAGTTAATGTTGGCCAGTAATAGCCCTGTCGCAGGACTTTGTAACTTAAGGCCTTGCCTCCTATATGTCCCCCCCCAATACCTTCATGAATTTCTTGAAGGATATAGTTTGCTTCTGTGGGACGCAAGCACCATAAGAAGGGTTGCGTATAGGACCTCTTGTATAAATTTTCGCCAATGATGGTGTATTGAGCGGATTTGTAAGAGATCCGTCTGGCTTCTGTCTTGTTGGATGGTGTAGGTCCACCTTGCAAGTAGTTTCTAATGGGATCTATCCAACTTGACTCTTCTGCTGTACTTTGTACTTTTCCTTCTAATCCCTCAATAGTTTTTGTGGGAAGGTACTGTAGGTTAAAGGAAGATTCTGCATCGCCGTTGGGCGCAGTGGCTTTTTTAGATAAAGCATCCGCTTCTTCATTTTGTGCCCGACAGATTTTTTCAATCTGGAAATGAGCAAAGTGGGGGACTATCTTCTTTACCACTGTTTGGTATTTGACCATGTTCTCCTCCTTTGCTTCAAAGTTGCCCAATGTATGGCTAATGACCAGCTGTGAGTCGGAATATACATGTAGGCATTGAATTCTGAGCCCTCGGGCCAAACGAAATCCTGCGATGAGGGCTTCATATTCGGCCTCGTTGTTGGTTGCTCGGAATTGGAACATAAGAACTGTTGCAATTTTCCATTTGGAAGGAGAATAAAGGACGAAGCCGGCTCCTGACCTTTCTTCGATTCGATCCGTCCAACATATAAGGACCATGGGATGCTAGGGCTTTCTTCTGGATATTCTGGCGGGACTTCATCCTCCTTTGCGGGAATGGTTAATTCCACAATAAAATCTGCCATAACTTGAGCCTTGATTGCCGTTCGGGGTTTGTAGGTAAGATCAAACTCACCCAACTCTATTACCCACTTGGCTAGACGTCCGGAATTTTCAGGCTTATAGAGGACTTGCTTTAAGGGCTGATCCGATATCACCGTAACTTTGTGCGCTTGAAAGTAAGGCCTTAATCTTCGTACGGATGTCATGGGAGCGAAAGCCAACTTTTCAAGTGGTAGATATCTTGATTCCGCTCATTAAGGATCTTACTTGTGTAATAGACTGGCTTCTGAACTCCTTTGTCTTCCCTCAAAAGTGCTTGTGACAGCTTTCGAGGAGGCGGCCAAGTAGACCGTAGAGCTCTTCCCTACTTGTGGCTTAGCTATGGCAGGGTGATCGGAGATAATCTTTAAGCTCTTGAAAGGCTTTCTCACATTCTTCTGTCCACTCCATTTTTGATGCTTTTGGCAAGGCTTGGAAGAGTGGGAGGTTTTTCTCTTCGGCTTTAGAGATAAATCTTCCCAGAGCTGCTAGGCGCCCGTTAAGCCGTTGTATCTCTTGGAGGCTTTTGGGTGATCCCATATAGAGGATGGCTTTGACCTTTTCCGGATTCGCTTCTATTCCTCTTTGGGTCAGTATAAATCCAAGAAAATTCCCTGACCGGACACCAAAAGCATACTTGTTAGGATTGAAGCGCATATTGTAAGTCCGAAGTGACTGAAAGGCCTCTTGTAAATCACGAGAGGTGTTAACGCTTTCGGCTCTTCACCGGGATGTCATCCACATAAGCTTCAACATTTTCGCCAAGTTGTTCTTTGAAAACCGTATTCATGAGCCTCACGGAAGGTGGCTCCGCGTTCTTAAACCCGAGCGGCATTACCTTATAGCAATAAGTTCCTGTGCTTGTAATGAAGGATGTTTTTCTTCAATGCGCCTTTGGCCATTCGAGGATTTGATTGTAGCTGAAAAGGCATCTAAAAACTTCGACATTTAATTACTTGCCAGGAATCAACCAAGCCATCAATTGAAGGTAGAGGGAATGAATCTTTGGGACAAGCTTTAATTAGGTCCGTGAAATCTACACACATCCTCCATTTTTCGGATGATTTTTTTTACTAGAACTACATTGGCCAACCATTGCGGATGAGTGCACTTCTGGATAAACCCGGCCTTTAAAGGGTTGATACTTCTTCATGGCCTAGCTTCTCTCAGTGCGGAATTTCTCCGTTTATTTGGCGAGGCTTGAGCAGTGATCTATGTTGGTGATTGCTCAATGACATCACGTTTTTACGCTGGCATATCTTTTGATGACTGAAGAGATGAATTGGTCCTTAGTACCACCATAGAGATTTTCTTGTTGCCCATTTTGTTAAGATCTGCACCAATCCAAGACCGCGTTTCCATCCTCGCTGTGTATTAGAGGGAACCGTAAGCAATTCTTTCAACTGGTATGGGCGAAGCTCTTCATCTTCACAGATTCGACTATTTTTGTTGACCAAATGGCTTTCAAAACTTTTTGTTTTGCCTCTGTCTAAAGCTTTTCCTTTGAGGTTGCAACATAACATTGCGATAGCGCCAAGGGTTGATCTCCTCTTACCTCTCCACTACCACTCTCCGTCCCGGAAATTTGAGGAGAAGATGGTAAAGTAGAAATTACGGCCTTCAAGGCCTTGAGGGTTAATTACGCCAAGAATAACATTGTAACTTTGAAGCACACTTGTCACGACTAGGAAATTTGTTGTCCTTTGGTTGATGATCTAGGTGACTTTCCTACTATAAGCGGCAAAGAGATCATTTCATACAGGTACGTATCACTCCTCCGGAAAATCCTATTAAGGATGATTTTACGGGAAGCAAATTATCTGCATCATATCTCATTCGTTCGAAGGCACTCCAAAAGAGAATGTCAACCGAACTTCCACTGTCTATTAGAACTCTCTTCATTTGGAAACTGGAAACCATGATGGGAATGATTAAGGCGTCGTCATGGGGGTGGCGAACCCTGCTGACATCATTATCATAAAAAATGATGGGAGCATTAGGCCGTGATCTTCTTTGTGGCGTTTCTGTTTCTTGCGCAGCCCCCACCATTCGTGCATAGCTTTTCGGAGAGGCGGAGCTTTCACCACCACACCCAGGACCACCACTGATAAATCCGACCATCTCCCCTTTTTCTTCTTCTTACATTTTGTGAAGTTTCGGGCCCCTCTTGGATATCAATGTTGATATACTGCTCCAATTGTCCCCTTCTAACGACATCTTCAATGGCGTTCATCAAATGGGCATATTTTTCCGTGTCATGTCCTCTAGTTTTATGAAACTTGCAATATCTTTTACTATTCTTTTGCCGCTCGGGATTCTTTGCAGGTTTTGGCCATGTCAAGAGTTGTTGATCCTGGATTTGCATGAGAATATGGCTTACAGTCCGATTTGAGTGGGGTATGGTGGTGCGTATCGACAATTTTTTCTTCTTTTGAAGATTCTCTAGGATTCTGACACATGTGAGCGTGTTGAGGTTTCCGCTCCTCCCTTCATCCCTCGTGGCCCGCCTTCTTTTCGTATTTCGAGATTCTAGGCCTACATTGCTGAAATTTTGATGGGCTTTTTCCCTTAGGAGTTCAATAGGAGGCAGCGGTCGAGCTTCTTCTTCCCAACCCGTATAAATTTCATCGTAATTGATATACTTACGGGCATGGATCCCGAGGGCGGGATGGTTTTGAAAGTGGATCCAAGGTGTGAGAGTAAAAGCGGATTCTAGCAAACCCTCCATCGGGGAAGGTTCACGGCCATGTAGCGCTGAATAAGATCCGCAACGTTTGCTGTTTCATCTATTAAACGGTTTAAATAGGCTTGGAGTGTTTCCCCCCCTCGTTGCTTAACATGCAGAAGGGTAGATGGAGTTTTCTTTTGCTTTGAGTAATTAGCAAAATAAGCTAGAAAGCTATCTGGTAGAACTTGAAACGAAGGAATTGTGCTAAATGGAAGATCAACAAACCAGTCTTGCGATTTTCCCTCTAAAGTTGCGTCGGTAATTCCAGAAAGAAGCATCTTCGATCGGAAAGACTTCAAGTGGCGAGACGGATCAGTTTTGCCCTCTT
Source organism: Dioscorea zingiberensis (assembly GCA_026586065.1). Lineage (NCBI taxonomy): Eukaryota > Viridiplantae > Streptophyta > Magnoliopsida > Dioscoreales > Dioscoreaceae > Dioscorea > Dioscorea zingiberensis. The sequence continues at coordinate 14,427,862 of CM048827.1, read as the reverse complement.
ATGCAATCATTGCAGGTGGTCGAAAACTGTCAGGAACTTGCTATTCCAATATTTCCTTGATGAAAGGCGAGCATATGTTAAAAACATGCCGTTCGGATTTCTTGTTTCCCGTGGAAGGATCACATCGGCTGTGTTCTTCTGTCGACAGTTGGAACAGATGGGCTATTCCGTTCAGTCCTTTTCAGCTCCGTTCTCGTATGCCGTTCTGTTCTTGTGGCAGCTTGTTTTCGACGTCGAACGGAGGGGGGTTCCGAGCTAGCACATAAGGCAGTTCTCTCTCTTCTGTTTCCATGAGTGCGAGTCCTTGTCCTCTCTCTGCTTTCGGAATTGGCTGGTGGGGTTGTTGGCACACTTGGTGGAACTTGTGTGGGAGGAAGTAACGGATGAGTTAAAGTATGAACAGTTTGAGCTAACCATTCCAATTGCTGCTGCATGTTAAGGTAAAACTCTGGGATGGGTTCTTGGGGTGGGGCGGAAGGATTTTTTCGATGGAGGTAAGATAGGTGGATTATTCAATGGAATCTCCTCATGCCCTCTGACTTCGCCAGGTCCTTCGGGATTACTTGGTGCTCCTTGTTCTTGGATCCGTTTTGACCTTCTGGTAGTAATCATTTGGCATTTTGTAAGGGTCCCTAGGCAGCGGTACCCAGCTGTTCATGCTAAAAGCTCGGGTCCACCTCACGCTTTGGCTACTGTGGCCTTGTGATCTGGTCTCAGCCTTCGACAAACGGTTGAAATTTATAGTTGGTGTGGACGCTTACTTCAACTTGTGAACGGGGAACACGGAGAATGCTTTGGAAATCCGCTCGGAATTACCCTGGCTTTCCTTTCCTTTGGGATGAATCTGTAAGAGGGAGAAAATAGTGGTCGGAATTGGGCCTTTCTGCTCGGATTCAGCTCTGATGCTTTAGTCATAAAACCTGTAAGAAGGCAGTCTTAGACATGAGTTAGCTCTTTTGTGTGATGATTTTTCCAATCCTTCCTTTTTCCTATTATCGCTCTTCTTTTATAGCAACTTAAAGGCGGTTTAGGAAAGGCGGTGAATGAGAAAATATCATCTAAGGTGGTAAGAAAATATCTTCTAAGGCGGTAAGAAAATATCTGCCTACTGTATAGGTGCTACGTAGGTAAGTAGAAAATATCTACCTACCGTGTTGGTACTACGTGTGTAAGTAGAAAATATCTGCCTACTATAGAGGCAAGTGGATAAGATCTACTTACTGTAGAGGCGTTAGATACGCTCTTACCCAGATGGCTATCACCTTCTTGCTTCTTGTATAATCTCCTGGACTTTACGTAGGGGTGAGCCCTCCTTATTTGCCGGACAGAATTTATGCTAATGAATTTGGTGGTGACTGACTGTCTTGTGGCCAAAAGAAATGTAGCCCTGTGTATGACAGGTGGCCATTTAGGCAGACGACACTTGTTTTACCAAATATTTCTGTAACAGCACCTAATAGGAAGGTGCCTACACTCGGGCATCTTATGTCCATATCCTCTGCAACATTGACAACTCCCCACGCTATCAGCCCTGGTCGCCGTACTCTCAACCCTGACTCCTACCCTGACTCCCAAGCTCCTACGGTAGCTTCGTGCATTACTCACACAATGATACACTCTCTGACTTTCTCTCATTTGGTGCTGAACCAGTAGCTCCACAATAGTCTGAGGCCTATCAACCCTCCGGCTGGCAGCTTCTTGAGCCATCCTCAGAGTATTATGAGCCATCCTCAAAGCGTTATGAGCCATCCCCAACTCTATCAGAGGGTCTTCAGCTGGTAGTGGTGGAGTATTTTCGCGCACGAATTCAACCTTCTCAGATGATGAGGAAGAATGGAAGTATCTATGCCCATGGTGCCTACGTCCAGACATCTGCATTTAAAGCAGTTCGTTAGTCTAAGGTTCCACGAGTCTGTCCCAGCTAAACTTGGCTATTTTATCTAAGTCGCTATGGCAACTAAGGTGTTGGTTAATCTGCGTTTGCTCTAATACCACTTTAATCTGTCATGCCCCCACCCAGATTCAAGAACCTCGGGCACGTGCATAGATCGGCCGTGCCCAAGTTGAGGCTCACCCCACTTGATCACAAGTCCTAAAAAATGTCACAAATAAGAATAATTTCAAATGTAATAAATCAGAGTAGTATGATAACAAAATGTAGAGTAGCATAAATGTTATGGCCCTACAAGGGTCCTACATAACAGACTCTCTCTGTCACGCCCCGAACCCGACCCGGGCCCGGGTACGTGAACAAACGCCGCGTAGTTATAGGTTGCCCCCACAAATACGCAAGGCAGGAAATCAGAATAACATGCTAAAGACATAATATAATCCATAAAACGAAATCAAATTCTGACATATCAACTATTCAATTTAGATACAAATTAAGATCTTAGTTTGATACAATGACTCATATTAGACTCAGTGTCGGCTAAACAATAAAACTATCACTTCGATCATTAGGTCCGTACCCCTCCAAGTCCACTATGTTGACTACTGACCTGTTCCTGTACACTAAAATAGTGGGAGTTGTGAGCTAAAACTAGCCCAGTGAGAGACAAACATCACACTAGGGTTAAATAAAGAAAATAGCATATTTGTATATATATAACAAAACGAAGATGATATACATGCTGGTCTATGCGCATATTAATCACATCAAAAGGTCTCATGCCAGTCAAAGATAATCAAGATGAGATGCTACCGGATCTCAACACTTTCATATCTAGTTAAAACACGAAAGTGAATCATAATATTAGAAACATGGTACATATCAAAACAACTATATCAATTACACCTTAGTCAAGTATGCACCCAATCTCAACAAAGACTAATCTTACTCATATCAAAATCATCAACTTGTTTGCTGCATACAAAAATAGGCATATCTCAACGGCAAGGTGCACGCGTAATATAGATGTAGATCGATATCACGAAATATGCAATGTTAGCTCTACTATGATCAAATACACGCATATACATCGAAAGTAATGATTTCAGAATCCATCGATAAAAACACGATAAAACATCAAGCAAACAAATTAAAATACTGGAGTTCATCTGTAGTCAACTCACCTGGCAATCTCCCTAGTGCTTAATCCTTGTTGGATCTTCCTTCTCCTATTATTTGGATTGCTTCTCACTAAAGAGAGAACAAGAGATCCCTTAACTTCTCTCACCAAATTGTATATGAATTCCCTTATTATGTCTCTCCTTATATAGAGGGGAGTGTCCTAGTCTCACTCTAACTAGATAGAGATAAATCACAAATATCTAATAATTATCTCTATTCGAAAAGTTTTCATCCAATTCAAATTCAACCTTCGAACCTAATCAAAATAAAACTTAAATTTAAGATAGAGATCAATCATAAACAATTTAAAATTGTCTCTAAGAGATAAATCCTTATCCAACTCAAACTCAAAGATTGAATCATAATCCAATGGTAATTCATAGTCATAAACAAACTATAATTATCTCTACGAGATAAATCTTAATCCAATTCAAACTCAAACATTAAATTATAATCAAATTAAAATCCATATTTTGATAGAGATCAATTATAATTATTTTAATGAGATAAGTCTAATTTAATCTCAAATATAATATCTTACTCAAATTACAAGTCAAATTTGAGATAAAGATAAATCATAATTATTTTATAATTCTCTATTTTATCTCATGTTAATCCGTACAAGGTTAATCCAAGTCAGGTTGCATGATAAATTGGACCATGTTTGTTTAATCACATTGAATCACCATTATGAAATTTTAATTAGGTCCTCGAACTAATAGCTAATTACAAACAATCACTTCACACTTTCATTCTAGTAACTATTTTTGTATAGGTTCTAGGTGGGTTATTACACTCTCTCTCTCTCTTAAAGTAAACACTGGGTTCTCGAACCTCAGCAACAAAATCCCAATCCCTCAACTAGCTCCTGCGGCGAGTCTGCTCCTTAAGATCTGGAAAGAAAGTCAAGTGTGTGACTTTTGAAAGGAAAGCCTAGTAAGTACCCCGCAGGGAAACAAACAGGCATGTAATATCAACACCATTAATCATGATAAGTAAAAGAAAGTAGAAACAATATCTATACTCATGAAAACAAGCAAGTATCTCCCAGACAGCTCCAACACCGTTGGTTGGAAACGACCTCCTCGCGGAATCGGCCAGCGCCACCTCGTGCGTATGCGACATGGTCGACAAATCAACCCATCAAGTGTGTTGGACACCATAGTATTACCACCCCTCTGGCATGGGATGCCAAAATGTCAGAGTGTCCCCGGCCCTAAAATTTTGCTAAGGAGTCCCCACACTCCACTAAACCGGGCAGACGAAGGAACTCAGTTGGCACATACCTCCCGACCAGTGCATAAGATCATGTGTCCATGACCAAGTGTCGACCCACGGGTGGGCATGTCCACAGAGCATACCAACAAACAGATAGTGGCAACACTATCTCTATACACATAAGAAAAGATTACAACAACTAGCAGCTATGTGTATGTATCCAATCAACATGAAAGTAAGGCATGCCAAATAGAATAGCATTATTCAAGCAAGAAACCCAAACAACGGGTGTAGGCTAGGCAAGGTATCTTACCTTAGTCGGAAGCTGGAAAACTTTCTAACTTCCTTCTGGTATGTCACTAGTCCTGCACGTCTGTATCTAGTTGTAAAACTACTATTAGTTTCAACAATAGAAGTAAGACCCTACTTATTTAGATGTACATGTCTAACTCTTTCTTTCACTTTCATGGTAGGCCATAGCCCAGATAAACGGGTCGCACATGATATTTTATTAAGTCATTATTTCTTCTTTCCCACAACTTGAACTATAGAATGACTCTCCTCATCATCCTGGTCAAACTAGAGTCAACCGATCAACTTGACACACTCTTGTTGTGTTTAAAAGTCTATTAGATTGAGTCTGGCTACATACAACTATCAGTCCCATTCTTATGGGTTATCATACCTATTAGAATTGGAGTGACCCAGCTCTATTTATATAAAAAGGCCTTCCACTATCCTACTGACCTCTCATGGATTAGTGGTTAGAGCTTTACCAAGCTAGTTGGGGGGCCTTGGTTCGAATCCCCTCCCCCCCCCCCTCATGCATCTTTTTCTTTTATTTTTCTTTTATAAACATGTTCAATTAATTTGGTTCCTTAGCTCTTTAACTTAATTAAATCAAATTAATCTTTCATCTGGTTAGACTTAATCATTTTAATAAAATCTATTTACTTGTCTAGTTCAAATCGATTTGACATGAACCTACCGTTTAATTTGGGCCTCAACCCAATCCCTTTTATTCCTAATTAACTTAACCTAGTTGATGTGATTAAGTCCAATCACATAACTCACATATGTCTTTTAATTTAATTAACCAGTTGGTTGAACCCAATCACTTGGACCAACTTGATACGGACTAGCCCAGCTTGGCTAATGGGTTAATCCAACCAACTTAAACTAGTTTTTTAAATAACTTTTAAATCTTTATCTATTTAAATGATTAGATTAAATAATTAATTATTAACCAATTAATTATTTCTTTCTCACACTCTCTCAGCCCTCACGTCAAGCCGCCCGCGAGGAGATGGTGCTTTCTTGCAGTCTTGCAGCAAACCGAGTTCCCGGCTAGGGGAACTTGCTTTGCGACTCATCCATAACCCCGAGGGCCTACTGGTCGTTAGATGGCTCGCCGAAGTTGATCCTTTCTCAGGCGTCACCTTCTTCTCCTCGGGCGAGCTCAAAATCTCACCGGAATGCATGAAACTACCCTGAAAGACTACTGCAGGGGAAGGAGAAACTTACCAAAAGTCCATGGACGTCTGAAACCACTACTAAGAGTTTCACGACGAGTAGTAGAGGTTCACTGTCTTCTCCCATGAACCAGGCGGCTCTGTTTACAAGCAGCGGCGCAGCTTTCTCACTTCTTGACCTCTAATCCTCCCTGGAGGTCGCCTAATCTATTACGAGCCCAACAGACACCAGCAGCCGGTGCTCCGTCCTCTCCTTGATCGCTGGCATAGAAGTTCTTTCTCCCTGGCCTCTCTTCTCCTCTCTCAGTCTTTGGGTGAAGATGACGCTGGTGTTTATATAGTCTGGCGGAGACGAAGCGGAGAACACTCACGAAGTAATAGCGTCGGTAATCGCTGCACTTCTCGCCAGTAAATGAAAACGCCACGAGCGCCGGTGGAAGCGTTTCAGATATGGGGAGACATGCCTCGTGATTAGTTCTCGCGAACAGAAGGTGAGCATGGAGTGGATACGATCTCACGCTCACATTAGATCGCTATGCCTCAGTTTTATTACGGCCATGATTTAATCAAAGATTTAATGGCCCGATCTCTGCCTCATGCCTCGTATCCAACACGTTCTAAGATGCACGCTTCACCATCTGCCACGTGGCTTCCTTCAGATTCTTTATTAACTCTTCGAGATCAGCCACAGTTTGAGATAATCTAATCTCAGTCGTCCATTCATTAGTATAAAGCTTTACTCCTGCTTTTTACTCAACAGTCCCTCTCCTTATTTAAATCTCAGAAAGGTCCTTTTTTGTGAGTGGGGAAAATTAACCTGAGATCCATCTTTTTTTATAAATTACTAAAAAATCCTATCATACCCTTTTAAATTAATTACCCCCTTTTTTAAATTTCTAATCCACCAACTTAATTAAATTAGGGAGCAATTTAATTATTATTATATTTTTTCCTCATATTAAACTATTTTATTCAAATAAAATTCTTGGATTTTACAATTCATGTCGATATTTATCCACCAAGGAAAGTACAAAATCATACACAGTACCGATGATGAAATGAATAAGATGAATATACATGTCGTTTTACTTGAGATTTTGTGCATTCTGGCATGATTATATCTGATTGATGATAATGCATTGATTATCATACTATATTTGAAATGTATAGTATCTTTAACCTTCTATGTATTTTATACCTTTTAAGGATTTATTTTAGAAATGCTTATATGTTTTATACACAGGTATGGTATTACCTAACAGTACTGTTTTCCTCACTAAGCTCGAGTAGCTCATCCCTCTATTTGTGTATTTTGTACTTGAGAATGAAGACAGTGTACCCCATCATATCTAGAGCTTCCAAAGCAGAGAGTCTTGTCCACCTTTAGTTGGCTCTGACCATCCCGCAGTTATGTTATTATTTGAATTTGTTGTATTTGACTTAGGAGAGTTATAAACTCCTTATATGATTTGTGTTGTATGACCCTAAATATTTGGTATTATACTCCAACAATTTGAGTATTTATGACATTAGAGTTTGCTTATGAATTAAGTTTATTAAGTTATACAACCTTAGGCTCAGGGTTTAACCCCTGACCTGGCTGGTGTGACACTTGTCCCTTATTTGGAGATGGGTGTTACACAATCAATCATGCATTTGTAACAAGACTCACACCATGATGAACCAAGAAATGCTCTCCAGACCTATTCAGCCAATATCCCAGCTTCTATTTGTATCCTTGAAGCACACCCGAAAACTGAAAGGACCTTGCTCCTTCAGCATCTACAAGAAGGTGGATTCAAGCTCCATAAAACGTAAGACTCTGAGTATAATGTTCATCAACTAGACTACTCACTTTGGACTACACACTTAGATCCCAAATGGAAACCCTAGATATGACTCAAGAAGATGACAAGCTATGAAAAGGACCTTGAGCCGATTAAACACCTGGGCGATTCTGGCAATTGCCCGGAGCTGCACTTTCCTTCGCTCCACCACCGCTCGAGACTTTATGAGCAAGCACCCAGTCCGCACAAAGAGATGCTCAAGAGTTTGAAATCATCCCGGCTTTTTCAACAACTAAATCGAACACTCGAAGCTTTATTGAAGTGGAGACGACCGAGTGGCTAGGGGGTGATGGATCTACCCACTCAAAAGCAACAACGGAGCTTGAGAGGGTTTCCATAAGAAAGAGAAAAATTAGCTTAAGAAATGTAAAGGAGGACCTGAAGCTTTGTAGGAGCTAGCATGAGGAAACTTCAAGAGAGAGAGACAAATCTCTTAGTGGAGTATGATGTCACGTAGTGGAGATTTAAGATAAAGAGTAATTTAATGGTTTAATTAAATTCTTAGTCAATGATATGTATTGTCTGACTTATTTTGCAAATCAATCCAAAATTCCTCTCTTTTGCATGTAAGCCCTTGGCTTTCATATTTCATATGAACCGTTTTGTATAAAAGTCCTTACAAAAAGAAAAATCCTTATATGTAAGTCATCTTTTCTTTAGACTCTAACCCTTCCATTAATGGTCCCACATATGAATAACTAAGTTAAACTTCATTTCCTCATTCATCCATCTTTTCTTAATATTTTCTTTTAGAAATAAAATAATCAATTAATGGGAGGGGTTGGTTCACATGAGACAAAACCCATAAATTTTGAGAAGCTTTTTTCTTCTCATCCACCACGGTTCTTTGGGCTTTTCATCAATATAAAATTAATCTAAATTAAAATAAATAAAAGTTGAGTGGTTACTCCGTGTGATAAGGTTTTCTCTTTTCAGTTTTCTTAAATAAATATACCTAGTTTTATTTAATTTAGATCAAATGGTTTTGACACAATTGATTTATTACAAGCAAGCTTTTTAATCACCAATCACTTAATCATCAAGTCAAGATTAAATGTCCAGTGATTGTCACACTGTAACATCTTGAATTTTCTAAATAAATAAATCACAAAATTCTTTCAAAATTAATGAGATTAATTACCACGAAAATTAAATTAATTATTTTAAAACTCAGTTAAAGGAAAATCGAGAATTAATAAATTTAAATCCTGCCTCGCAACTAATGAGCATAGGGAAGGCCTTATTGGGCCATGCCACTTACGTTTGGAAAAGTTGGAAGTGGATGGTTAAAATAACCTCGGTTAATAAATTGGTAGAAAACCCCTAATTTGTTTCATGATTTAGGACATGAGGTTCGATTGGAGTATTAGGGCTGTGAATGATTAAGGCTTAGTAACTCAATGAGGTGTGAAGTTCATGAAGTTTAATGGTATTAATGTTTAAGTTTAATTGTGTAGTTATGGTAAATGTTTGTATAATTTTCAGGAAAATTCTAAGTATTTAAGTCCTATTAGCTTCCTTGTTAGCATGCCTCCATGATAGTATGCTTCATTAATAATACATGCTATAGTAGGGTTTAATTGCTACAAATGATCATACTAAGGGATAGGTTAGGAAGTTATAAGCATGATTAAGGATACGATGAGCATGTGGTATAATTATCATGTTTATCATATTTCTAAATGATAAAACTAAAGGTATGAAAATATGGATCTCGTATTTATCTAGTTATTATTGTATATTCTAGGAGAGGGTAAAGGTCCCTACTGGAGTACATGCGTGACCAGAAGCCGCACCTATAAGATTTAGCGATGGACTTCAAGGTGAGGTGGCATCTCTGTGAATGTAGTTTCTATGCATGTATTCATCGTGATTCGGTTTACTCATATTCTTATGTGTTTTTTATCGATTAGTGGATGCCGATGGATTTTATTGCTACATTTGTATAGTGATTTCATGCTTGTTTAATTGTTTAAAATTTAAAGAGCATGAGAAATGGTAAAGTGAAACCCTAAGGGGTAGAAATTTATTATTACATGTATCATCAGCCGCATATAAGTTTGATATTTATGAGGGATCCAGCAGGGCTCAGGATAGAGCCCATATATTATGTAGACGATATCGGGTTAAGAAATTGACTTTGTTTTTAATCGCTTTTCTTAAAACAAAAATGTTTGCGAAAGTCTTTCTTTTTACAAAACCCCCTTTCTAACTCTTGTTGGTGCCCGTATCAGATATATATGAGATTCATACTTGACGTACATATGTGATGTATACCGCTGGTCGTCAAGTACCGGGCTCATGTAGATGTATACCATTGTTCCCGATCATAAGGATCATGTAGATGTATACCTTTGTTCCTTGATAGTAGTTGGAGTCCTTCCAGAGATATTCGAACTAGGGGTGCATGCTTGTATGATATGAGACCATTGCATATACATGTTTAATATATGCTTGTTATGATGTGAGATCACATACGTGCTTTCTTCGAATTTCTGATTGTGTTTGCATGCCTATCATGATTTAAGATAATTATGCAAACCCTCATGATTTATATTTGCTTATGTATACATCTTTGCATCAAGTAGTGGTAGTTGCCACAAGAGGCACTGTATGTATAATACCTGGCAGATTTGTTCATACTCACTGAGCTTGTATAGTTCAGTCCTTCGGTTATTGTTTTTATATTGCAGGATCAAGACGGCGATCTTAGTAGTAGCTCTTGACGCGAGTGAAGATCGAAGTCTAGCTAGCTCTGGCGTATCTTAACTTTATTTTGAGTCTTGTTGTGTTGTATCTGATACTATGTTTTATTTGCTTCTGTGTATTTGGGGTCGTTGTTGCCCAAGACTTATTATGTTATACTCTTTTATGACCTTGGTTTGAATATGACTCCCAATGTTTAACCGGTTTTGCTTATGTTATATTGATTTGATTTGAGTACTTCATTATTATTAGGTTTTAAATTTTACAGTCTTACGTACAAGATACCCTTTTGGCCTGGCTAGTGTGACATCTGTCTCAGTAGAGAGTTGGCTATTACATTTAGTGGTATCAGAGAGAGTTGCTCCTAGACCTTAGAGTTCTAGAGGTAGTCAGAGCCTTAGGGTGGGAGTCAAAGTTAGCTGACATAACGAATTAGCTGTATAAATTGCTAAGTAGAATTATGTCATTTAATTAATACTTGTTGGATGTTACAGAATGCCGCCAAAAAGAGGACGTGGGAAACCACCTAGGGTACCACGTGAGGAACCCGTGGAGGAGCCGCATTTGGATCCCCCGGAACCAGAAGAATATGGTGATGCCTCTCATGCGCATCTTGTCCCAGTATACAACCCGGGCATGCAACAATTCCCTGGGATGCAACAATTCTTTGAGCAAACATTTACTGTTTTCCCAATTTTCAACAACAACAACAACAATATCAACAACAACAACAACAATAGCAGCTCAGGGGTAGGGATTAGGATTACGTAACTCGAGCCCGATAGATGGAGCTTAATCACTTCCTCGGGACACAGGATTCAACTGAAGCTGAAGCTTGAATCAAACAAGTAGAGATGGTGTTCGAGGCTATAAGGATCCTGGATGATGAGAAAGCCATTACAGTGCAACTGCTATTGGGACAAGAAGCATTGTTATGTAGGAATCGGCTCGTATGTGCCTTCCCAAATCTGATGTATGGACCTAGTTGGAATTTAAAATGGCCTTAAAGAGGGAGTACTCACCCAGAGTTCATCGGGATGCAAAAAGAGCAAAGTTTATCTATCTAACTCAAGGAAACTCTATAGTGGCCGAATATCAGGCCAAATTCACTACACTGAGCCGCTATGCACCGGAGATGGTTAAGGATCCTTGGAACCGATGTAGGAAGTTAGAGGAAGGACTTCGGGATGAGATCAAGATTCCTATCATGGCTTCTGGATTTGAAGATTTTAGAGGTATAGTAGAGTCTACACTCCTAGTTGAGTGGGGTCTGGACAAGCAAAAACAAAGGCTCGAGAAATGGAACAAGAGGAGTAGCCTAAGCTCCCAAGTAGGGGGAAACACAAGGCCCAACAAAAAGAGCAACAACAGCAGCAGCGGTGGGTCCTCGTCAAGTGGGAACAAAAGAGGGAAACCACAATGCCCAGTCTGCAATAAATATCATTACAGGACTTGTGGTGCCGATGTGTGCTTTTACTGCAAGCAACCGGGGCATTCCAAGAAGGAGAGTTCAGCATCACCAGTGTGAGCGGAGTGGCCTCCGCGGGCGATGATTTTCTACGGTTATGGGTGGTGATGATTAGAGGTACCAAGAGGGTCATCTCAGGTGGAAGGTCTCGAGGAGGGAGGCCGTGGCCCCATCGGCCTACAAGCCCAGGCGCTTTGCAATGACGCAACAACAAGTCATGGAATACCCAGACGATTGCATTCTGCAGTGCGGTGCATTTTAATCACCGATGCACATATTGATTAATCTGGTTCTACACATTCCTACATTGCTACTTCTTTTGCATTGCCTAAGAATGTATATACTATACTAGACTAGCAAAACCTATGATTGTGGCATCCCCCATAAGTAGTTTAGTGATTGTTAAAGTAGTCTATGAGGGATGTGATGTAAAAATAGGCGACCAAGACCTCATAGCTAATCTGATCTCGATGAGGATCCTAGACTTCGATGCGATCCTAGGGAATGATTGGTTATCCTTCCACTATGACAAGGTTGATTGCTATTGGAAGATAGTACATTTCCAGCGTCCGGGAGAGGTGGACATTCTCTTCTATGGGATCAGACGAGCCGAGACGCAGGAAGCTTGTTTGGTAAACATGGTGGAAGCGGAAGCCCCAATGGCAGAGGTCCAAGATATAGCCATGGCGTGCGAGTATCCTAATGTATTCCAGGACTTACGCTGATTACCACCGTATAGAGGCGTGGAGTTCTCTATTGAGTTGGTTCCAGGAACAACTCTGATCTCTGAGGCACCATTCAAGATGGCTCCAGTAGAGTTGAAAGAATTGAAGGCCTAGCTGGACGAGCTATTGGAGAAGGGATTTATTAGACCTAGTGTCTCCCCTTGGGATGCGCCTGTGCTGTTTGTGAAGAAGAAGGATGACTCCATCCGGATGTGGGTAGACTATAGACAGTTGAATGGTGTTACTATCTGGAACCAATATCCGTTACCATGCATTGATGATTTGTTCAACCAGCTACAAGGAGCCTGCGTGTTCTCCAAGATTGATCTGAAGTCAAGCTATCATCAATTACGGGTACAAGAGGAGGATTTACTAAAGACAGTGTTCCGAACTCAATATGGGCATTTCAGGTTTTTAGTAATGCCTTTCGGGTTGACGAATAGACTAGCAGTGTTCATGGAGATAATGAACAGGGTGTTCGCACCCTATTTAGACCAGCTTGTGGTAGTCTTTATTGACTACATCGTGGTGTATTCTCCGAACGTGGAGGAGCACATCAACCATATGAGAATAGTACTACAAACTATGCGGGAGCAATAGCTATACACCAAACTCAGTAAATACGAGTTTTGGATGAAGCAAGTCAACTTATTGGGGTATGTCGTCTCAGCGTCAGGAATTTACGTGGACCCCCAGAAGACCTGGTAAGGCCCAACAAATGTCAAGGAGATTAGAAGTTTCCTGGGGTTAGCGAGTTACTATAGGCGTTTTCTTGAAGGATTTTCTGCGATTGCTCAACCGATGACGAAGCTACTAAGGAAGAACACAAGGTTTGAGAGGACCGAGGATTGCGAGCAGAGCTTCCAAGAGTTGAAGGGTCGATTGATGTCTGCTCCTATTCTTACTTTACCTATAGCTGGAGTAGGTTTTGACATCTATAGTGATGCTTCATATAAGGGATTAGGGTGTGTCTTGATACAACAAGGCAGAGTTATTGCCTATGCTTTAAGATAACTCAAAACTCATAAAGTAAACTATCTTGTGCACGATCTGGAGTTAGCGGCTGTGGTCTTTGCTTTAAAGATATAGCGATACTATCTCTATGGTGAAGCCTATAAAATCTTCACCGACCATAAGACCCTGAAGTATTGGATGACTCAGAAGGAGCTTAATGTGCGTCAAAGGAGGTAGATGGAATTACTGAAAGATTACAACTGCACCTTCGAGCATCACCCTGGGAAGACGAATGTGGTGGTCGATGCTCTGAGTCGGAAGATGATGGCGGAATTGGGGACCACCAGCCTTGCCCAACTCCACGATTTGAGATCCAGTGGAGCGCAACTCACTGTGGATGAGCTAGGGTGCTACTGGCGAACTTCCATCTTTGACCGATGCTAATTGAGCAAATTAAAGAAGCTCAACATCAAGACTACACATTGATGTGACTGGTTGCAAAAATAAAGGATGAAAGGCGTGGGGACTTCTCCTTAGCTTCCGATGGAGCAGTGATTCTAGGTACTCAACTATATGTACTAAACTATGAAGCCTCAAACTACAGATTATGGAAGAGGTTCACTGCTCGGCTTAGGCGGTGCATCCGAGGAGTACGAAGGTGTACTGTAATATAAAAGAGAATTATATTTGGCGGAAGACGAAGAAGGAGATCGTAGATTATGTGGTTAGATGTCAGATCTGTCAGTAGATCAAAGCTAAATACAAGAAGCCACCTGGGATGTTGGTACCCCTAGAGATCCCAAAATGGAAGTGGGAAAGGATAGGCATGGATTTTGTGACTGGAATCTCTCGTACCAGTCAAGGCATAGACGCCATATGAGTTATCATAGATAGACTGACCAAGTTTGCCCACTTCCTCCTGATCAAGACAACCTACTCTCGGGATCGGTTGGTATGATTGTATATGGAACAGATTGTTAGACTGCATGGAGTACGTGTGTCCATCGTATCTGATAGAGACCTGAGGTTCACCTCTCAGTTCTGGAACAGTTTAAACAAGGCCTCAGGGACGAGGCTGAATTTCAGCATGACATTCCACCCATAGACGAATGGGCAGTCGGAGAGGACTATACAGATACTTGAAGATCTGCTTCGAGCTTATATCATGGAACTGCTCGGGAGCTGGGATGAGAATCTGGGGCTGTTGGAGTTCGTATATAATAACAGCTACCATAATAGCTTTGGGATGCCACCCTACAAGGTGTTGTAGGCAGGAGGTCTAGAACTCTGCTATGTTGGGATGAGGAAGGTGAGCAGAAGATACTTGGCCCAGAACTAGTGCAGCAAATCGCAGAGACGATGAAGCGGTTCAAGGAGCGACTAAGGATGGCACAAGATAGGCAATGGGGTTATGCTAATAACCAGCGTCGGGACTGAGTTAGAGGTGGGGGACAGAGTATATCTGAAAGTATTCCCTTGTAAAGGCGTTCTGAGATTCCGCAATGGTGAGAAGCTTAACACACGTTACATTGGGCCATACGTAATCGTGGACAAAGTAGGCCTTGTAGCCTATCAACTCGCTACCCATGGAGCTGTCAAGGATACAATGTGTTCCACATATTGGTTCTACGGAAATGCCTTGGAGATCAACATCAAATTCTGAAGGGACTGACCGTATAGTTGGCTCAGGATTTGACTTATGTAGAAGGACCGGTATGTATCCTTGACAGGAGAGAGAAAGCTTTGAGAAACAAAGTAATACCTCTGGTAAAGGTATTATGGAGCCATCACCAAGTAGAGGAGGCTACTTCAGAAAAAGAAGATCAGATGAGGAAGCAGTACCCTCATTTGTTTTAGATATCTATTTATGAAATTTCGGAGACGAAATTTCTTAAGGGTGCGAGAATTGTAACATCCTGAATTTTCTAAATAAATAAATCAAAAAATTCTTGAAAATTAATGAGATTAATTACCAAGAAAAATAAATTAATTATTTTAAAACTAAGTTAAAGGAAAATCGAGGATTAATGAATTTAAATCTAACCTCACAACTAATGGGCCTAGGGAAGGACTTATTGGGCAGGCCACTTACTTTTGAAATAGTTGGAGGTGGATGGTTAAGATAACCTCGATTAATTAATTGGGAACAACGCCCTAATTTGTTTCATGATTTAGGGCATGTGGTTTGATTGAAGTATTAAGGTTGTGAATGATTAATATTGTGTGATTCATCGAAGTGTGAGTTCGTGAAGTTTAATTGTATGAATGTTTAAGTTTAATTGAATAGTTATGGTGAGTAATTGTATAATTTTCGGATCCCTATAAATAGAGGAGGTGCTGCCCAATTTTTCAGGAAAATTCTAAGCATTTAAGTCCTATTAGATTCCTTGATAGCATGCCTCCATGATAGTATGCTTAAGGAATAATACATGCTATAGTATGGTTTAATTGCTATTAATGATCATACTAAGGGATAGGTTAGGAAGTTATAAGCATGATTAATGATAAGATGAGCATGTGGTATAATTATCGTGTTTATTGTATTTCTAAATTATAGAACTGAAGGTATGAAAATACGGATCTCATATTTATCTAGTTATTATTGTATATTCTAGGAAAGGGTAAAGGTCCCGCGAACGCATCAGAAGAACAGAGTCAAACCTAGGATTTAGCGAAGGACTTCAAGATGAGGGGACATCTTTGTAAATGTAGTTTCTATGCATGTATTCATCGTGATTCGGTTTACTCTTATTCTTATGAGTTTTATATCTGTTTGTAGATGACGATAGATTTTATCGCTACATTTGTATAGTGATTTCATGCTTGTTTAATTGTTTAAAATTTTAAGAGCATGAGAAAAGGTAAAGTGAAACCCTAAGGGGTAGAAATTGATTATTACATGTATCATAGGTCGCACCTTAGTTAGATATGTATGAGGGATCCAGTAGGGTTCAGGATAGAGCCCAGATATTAAGTAAATGATATCAGGTTAAGAAATTGACTTTGTTTTCTATTACTTTCTTAAAACAAAAATATTTGCGAAAGTCATTCTTTTTATAAAACCCCTTTTTTGACTCTTCTTGGTACGCGTATCGGATATGAGATTCATACTTGATATACATATGTAGATGTATACCGCTGGTTGTCACGTACCCGACTCATGTAGATGTATACTGTTGTTCCTGGTCATCAGGATCATGTAGATGTATACCTCTGTTCCTTGATGGTAGTTGGAGTCCTTCCCGAGACATTCGAACTAGGGGTGTATGCTTGTATGATATGAGGCCATTGCATACACATGTTTAATATATGCTTATTATGATGTGAGATCGCATATGTGCTTTCTTCGGATTTCTGATTGTGTTGGCATGCTTATCATGATTTAAGATAATTATGTAAACCCTCATAATTTATATTTGCTTATATATACGTACTATTATGGTAGTGCAGTTTCTGTCGAGAGACAGGTATGTATAATACCTGGCAGATTTATTCATACTCATTGAGCTTGTATAGCTCAGTCCCTTCGGTTATTGTTTTTGTATTGCATGATCTAGACATAGATCTTAGTAGTAGCTCGTGAAGTGAGTGAAGATCGAAGTCTAGCTGGCTCTTGCATACCTTAACTTTATTTTGAGTCTTGTTGTGTTGTATCTGACACTATGTTTTATTTACTTCAGTGTATTTGGGGTCGTTGTTGCCCAAGACTTATTATGTTATATTCTTTTATGGCCCGGTTTCAATATAACTCCCAGTGTGTAGCCGGTTATGCTTATGTTATCTTGATTTGATATGAGTACTTCATTATTATTAGGTTTTAAATTTTATAGCCTTAGGCATAGAATATCCTCTTGGGCTGGCTGGTGTGACATTTGCCTCGGTAAAGAGTTGGGTGTTACATACACTTAATTTTATTTCTACTCTTGTGACTTTCCAACTAAGTTTCATTCAATGGAAGTCAAATAGTGAGTAGAACGTTGAATCCAAGTGGAATTAAATAATTTCTATAAAATTACTTTTTTGTCCCCATTACCATTTATCTTCATATGAGGACTTGAACCTTTTGCAATTTAGCCATCTTCCAAAGCCTTTTACTAGCAAACCCCTTTTTTCTAAATTCCTTTACATGAAAGTCCTTGGGATTAAAATTTCCATTTTGCACTTAAGTCCTTCAACAATAAATATTTTACATGCAAGTCCAAATTTTACCCGGTAATCCTCATCAAACTTCCGGGAGTCGAAATATCACCATAGTATTAGTATTAATACAAATAAGGGAAAGAAAATACTAAATCGGACAAAATAAGCAATGTACAAAAAAATTTCAAATTTTACCAAAATATCCAATGCGGTTATTACACAAGATGTTTATCATTTAATATAGACAAAATTAAAGTTAATAAGAACTCTCTTATGAAATTTTTTATTGTAATTTCAGATGATAGGAAAATGAAAGAAGTCATGTATCAAAGGTGAAAACATTAATGCATTTAGAGAGAGTGAAGTACCTGCATACATTACCATTCTAATTCCGAAGAACTCATCTAACTATGCATCATCAGAATAATTCAAGTTACTCCAAAGCAAAAACATCTTAGTTACAAACAAGAATAGAGGACTTGTGACGACCATCCCCTAAACAACCATTATCCGTTGTTCATCCCGGGACATGATAGGCACACCAGCCCAACTCCTGTTGTTCTATCCTGCTAGACATGTATAATCATGACAAGAGGTTTTCAACATAGAATAAACACCGGTCATATCATCTAGTAATGGAATACAAGTCTAACATCCTGGATACTATACATCAAAATACAAGAAAGACTAGTTTCACAATATCCACAAAATCACAGACATAGTATGTCTCACAAGTCTAGTACTCGGAACCCACTATGTACATATCAAAATAAAAACTAGCTGCTCACACATCTCCCATCAACGATCTAAGTCTTCCTCTAGATCTATCCCTGTGGGGAAAAAGGGGAGTCGTGAGCTAAGACGCTCAGTGAGGGAAAACATCACAACAGAGGTTAGTATATATACGATATACATCATCAATAAATCATACATACGAATATGTATCGAAATATGAAAGATCCATGCATTTAATCAGAATGCATATGCTGATCATATTCAAGATAAGAATCTAGGGTTACATGCAAATCCACTCACTTATCTTAAATTCAGTTAAGATGGCATTCATACGGAAAACCCCGTATAAAACCGATATAACAATCAACACAATGCATCTCAACATTCATCAATATCAATCATGTCAAGTGTTGCACCTAATCATGTCTACGTAACTTGAACCCTTACCATGCATGAGGCATGAATCCCATGCCGAAGCATGAAGTAATCTAGCGTGAAACTAATGTCATTTACGTACAGACTCCCGCAAAGGGTGAATAGCAATACCATGCTCCCAAAAAGTATGGGTAGGGGTTTTTCATAAAAATCAATATCTCCATTTTAAAAGTCCCTTTCCAAATGGGCACTGACTGCGGTCCCAAAGACCTATCATGTTCATTCCCTAAACACTGAGTTAACTACGTCAATCAAACAAGGTGCACACAAGACACATACTCCCAATTTCTTATCATTGGTTATCTCAGAACATATTCCATGTTATAACGCAAGTGTCAACACACTAATTCTATGTTCTCAATCATGTCCCATCAGACGATTAAGTGAATGACTACCATTACTAGCCATTCACAAATCTCATATCACAATCATGCACTCACAAGCCATTTTATAGTAAATCATGCATCTCATCATATGCAAACCCTCACTAGGGGTAATCATCTTGTAAATAACAAAATAACATTCAAAACATGAATTGAAATCATTTATAAAACATGCGTTGAAAAACAAGTCCTGTAGGTCAACCACTTTCCACTCACCTCAGTGCAACTATGCACTAATTATCCTCTGATCCTCCCGCGGAGCTATCGACGCCTTTCCCGCGTCCTATTCATGGTTTCATACCATACTCATCATTTCATATCAATCAGAAAGTATTTATGATATGAAATGATACTATTCATGTATATTCTTAAATGTCGGCTTTTTAATCTATAACCGATGAATCCGGGTCTTTAAACACCTGCCCGCACTTTATCTATTAGTTTAAATGTATTCCCGAACTATTAGAAAATTGGAATCGAATTTTGAGCATTTTAGAAAAAATGTCAAAAAAATGCACTATTTATGCCTATGTAGAGAGCTAGGCGGGCCCACGTAGATAAAGGTGACCCCGTGTGGCTCTCTGCAGCCCATTTCCCCTCCAAAACAGAGAACTAGGTGGGCCAGTTTGGGGTCTAGGCAGGCCCGCTTGGGCCTCTGGTTTGTGCTACTTTGTTCCTGCAGTAATTGCTACAGTATTCCTTCAACTTGGATCTCTTACTTTAAGCTTGATTTACATCCAATTGACAACAAAACACTTCTAAACACTAGATACACCTCATTAGATTCATTTCCATCTATTTATGAATCATTTCATCCATTAAAATCCCATATATAGGTCTCATTCATCAATTCATGAACTCATAACCTAATATGCATGAATACTCAATTAAAACCATTCAAATGCTCCAAGATTGGTGTTGAGCTTACCTCTTTGAAGTCTCACGCTCTAAAATTCGTATTCTCAGGCTTTTCCTTGAGTCCCTTCGATTCCCTCCTCAAATGCCCTAAATCCTGAACTAAAGCTCATAATCTCATAAATCAAGCTCCAAATGGAGAGAATTCAATCTATACATGCTATCTAAGCGTTTCCTACCTTCTATTCTAGCTCAACGTCGAAGATTGATGAGTATCCTTCAAAATCCTCAAGGTGCTACAGTGTTTCTCTGTGGTTTGCCCGTGAGAATGAGACAGTGAGAGAGAGATGAAAGAATCCATTCATTCTTATCTCTTAAATTCACTAAGTGTTTACTTGATGGGCAAAATGGTCATTTTGCCTCTCAAGTTTTATTAACTCATTAAATCCCCCCCAAAAAAACTTAATCAATGTTATTCTCACCAAAGCATCTTTCTCGACCCTAATTTCTAACTTTATTTGACTATTTTACCCCTCATTTGAGGTTTCATTCTAATATACCATTTTCTAGAAAAATTCGGGTCGTTACAGGACTTGTGAGAACATTGTAACCATAGATCTTATATTTTTTTGTTACAAACTGAATGAACATAAATTAATTTATTGGCTGGACGATTTCTTTGATCTCAATAATGTTTGCTTGGAAGATAATATAGAGCAAGCACTTTTCGCTAGAGAGAAAGGTGATAAAGCTGAGCTTTCTTCCATCGTTTTAAAGCAAGGTTCTTTTAAAGAGGATGATGCTCCAAATGGTAAGATGTTTCAAAAATTATATTTGAAATTATTATTTCTTTGATTATTCTTTTTTTTCTTGAAGTATTTCTGCTGAATTTTGTTATAGGTGATGGAGATGAGATGATCGGAGTTTGATAGATAAATTCAGGAAGATTCAATAGTGGAGATAATTAATTAATTAATTAATCAAGCTTTCTTTTATTTCTCTCTAATGTGGAATCTTTAGATTAATTACCAACATGTTTTTGTAGAGGGTGCCAAAATTATTGTTAGAAGGGAACCTACCAAGAGAGACAGTACCTAATAAAAGCAAACTAGTACAAGATTTAAGATGTTTATCATTAAATATGGACAAATTTAATGTTCACAAGAACTCTCTCATGAAATCTACGATTGGAGTTTCAGATGATAGGAAAATGAAAAAAAGCCATTTATCAAAGTTGAAAACATTAATGAATTTAGAAAGAGTGGAGGACCTTCATACATTACTAGTCTAATTCCTGAGAACTCATCTGACCATGCATCACTACTTTTTGATTCATCAGAATCATTTGAATAACTTTAAAGCAAAGAATTTTTTTCTTCAGGCAAGAATAGAGAACTTGTAAGAACATTGTAACAATCGATTTTACACTTTTTTTGTTATAAATTGAACAAACTTAAATTGATTTATTGTAAGGATGATTTCTTTGATCTCAATGATGTTTGCTTGGAAGATCACATAAAGAAAGCACTTTCGCTAGAGAGAGGTGAAATTGCAGAACCTTCTTCCATGGTAATAAAGCAAAGTCCTTTTGAAGAGGATTATGCCCCAAATGGTTTGATGTTTCACAAATTAGATTTGAAATTATTAAATCTTTGATTATTCTTTTTCTCCACGATGTATTTCTGCTGAATGTTTTTACAGGTGATGGAGATGAGATGATCGGAGTTTGATAGAAGAAGTCAGGAAGATTCAACAGTGGAAGTAATTAATTAATTAATTAAATAAGCTTCCTTTTATTTTTCTCTTAGGTGCAATCTTTAGATTAACTACCAACATGTTTTTGTAGATGGTGCTCAAATTAATGTTAGGAGGGATGCGACCAAGAGAGACAATACCTAATAAAAGCAAACTAGTAGAATTTTTAAGATGTTTATCATTTAATATGAACAAAAGTAAAGTTCATAAGAACTCTCTCATGAAATCTACAGTTGGAATTTTGGTTGATAGGAAAATGAAAGAAGCCATGTATTGAAGGTGAAAACATTAATGCATTTTGAAAGAGTGGAGGACCTATATACATAACCAGTCTAATTCGTGAGAACTCATCTCACTATGCATCACTACCGTTTGATTCATAAGAATCATTTCAGTTACTCTAAAGCAAAGACTTCTTTGCTATAGACAAGAATAAAGGACTTGTAAGAGCATTGTAACCATCGATTATACATATATTGTTACAAACTTAATGAACATAAATTGATTTATAGGCATGATGATTTCTTTGATCTCAATTATGTTTGCTTGGAAGATAACATAGAGCAAGCACTTTTCCCTAAAGAGAATGGTGACATAGCTGAGCCTTTTTCCATGGTATTAAAGCAAGGTCCTGTTGAAGAGGATGATGCTAGAATTGGTTAGATGTTTTGTAAATTAACTTTGAAATTATTAATTCTTTGATTATTCTTTTTTTCCTTGATGTATTTTCTGCTGAATTTTTTACATGTGATAGAGAAGAGATAACCGTAGTTTGATAGAATAGTTCAGGAATATTCAACAATGGAGGTAATTAATTAATTAATTAATCGTGGTTCCTTTTACTTCCCCCAAATGTGCAATATTTAGATTAATTACCAACATGTTTTTATAGAGGATGCCAAAATTATTGTTAAGAGGGATGCGACCAAGAGAGACAGTACTTAATAAAAGCAAACTAGTAGAAGAGGCAAGATGTTTATCATTTAATATAAGAACTCTCTCATGAAATTTTTTATTGTAATTTCAGATGATAGGAAAATGAAATAAGCAATGTATCAAAGCTAAAAACATTTATGCATTTAGGAAGAGTGGTGGACCTTCATACTTAACAAGTCTAATTCCTGAGAACACATTTGACCATGCATCACTACCCTTTGATTCATAACAATCATTTGAGTTTTACTAAAGCAAAGACTTCATTGCTACAGACAATAATAGAGGACTTGTAAGAACATTATAACCATCGATTTTACATTTTTTTGTTACAAACTAAATAAAATTAAATTCATTTATTGGTAGGATGATTTCTATGATCTCAATCATGTTTGCTCGGAAGATAACATAAGGTAAGCACTTTTTGCTAGAGAGAAAGATGAGATAGCTGTGATTTCTTCCATGGTTTTAAAGAAAGGTTCTGTTGAAGAGGATAATGAAACAAATGGGTAAATGTTTTTAAAATTAGATTTTAAATTATTAATTCTTTGAATATTCCTTTTCTCCTTTATGTATTTCTTGCTAAATTTTGTTACAGGTAATGGAGATTAGATGACCGGAGTTTGATAGATGAATTAAGGAAGATTCAACAGTGGAGGTAATAAATTAATTAATTAATCAAGATTTCTTCTATTTCTCTCTAATGTGAAATCTTTAGATTTATTACCAACATGTTTTTGTAGAGGGTGTCAAAATTATTGTTAGGAGGGATGCGACCAAGAGAGACAGTACCTAATAAAAGCAAACTAGTAGAAGATGTAAGATGTTTATCATTTAATATGGACAAAATTAAAGTTCATAAGAACTCTCCCATGAAATTTATGACTGGAATTTCATATGATAGGAAAAAAAAAAAGAAGTCATGTATCGAAGGTGAAAATATTAATGAATTTAGAAAGAGTGGGAGACCTTCATACATAACTAGTCTAATTCCTTAAATCTCATCTAACCATCCATCACTATCTCTTGATTAATCAGAATCATTTGAGTTTCTCCAAAGCAATGACTTCTTTGCTACACACAAGAATAGAGGACTTGTAAGAACATTGTAAGTATGTAACACACATCTCCAATTCAGGGGACACCTGTCACACTAGCGAGGTTTAGGGGTGAACCCACAGAGCCTAAAATTTGTCCTAAGCGGAAACTATAACTTGTTCGAATTCTACTAAGATAGAAGATCATAATGTTATACACTTATTTAAAATATGTCATAATACATCCTTAAATGAAAATAGTGACATAATACACATATGTCTCTAAAATTAGGATTTGCACTCGCTCCTAAATACACAACAACAGCTAAATAATAAAGTACATCCGTTTGCGTCCTTAGGGGTACAAGTGAGCACTTAAACATCGAGGTTGTCTCTCTCACCAATACTAATATCTCCACAATGACAACTAACTTAACAAACACTTACGGCGGAGAGACGGTCAAAAAGGTGGGAGTAATAGCTTGCTTTAACTAGTCGTGCGGCGCATCCCACTAGTGAAACAGTTTGAAAGGACAACCAGGAGGGAACGTACTCATTCTCACTTTCCCCCCCTACGGGCAACTACCTGGATGGCATACAATACCCCCTAAGAGCGCACCACCACACAAACAACACACTGCAAAGGTATAGATCACATAGACAAGTACTTGCATGATAGAGTTCCCACGGCTCCACTCCTCTACACTACCTCACTCCCATGTACCAATTAGTGCTACCTGGTTGGAAGCTACCTGAATGTATCACGATCCATGAACTACCTGTAATAGAGGATCAACTAGGACCTTTTTACAATCAATGAAAGTGGTTTATCCACATTTATCAAAAAAAAAATAATAAAGTACATCTGGGGCCAGAGCCATCTACTGATACTCCTCAAATAGTCTCGCGAGTGACGAAATTCTCTACCTGGACTCATGTCTATCGCCTGCATAAAAATATCATGAAAAAAGGGTTGAGCTACTCGAGCTCAGTGATTTGGGAACAGTACTGTCGAGTATAAAATTACACCCGTATATCAAATAAAACTGTAAAAGCTAAAGCATAAAACTATGCATATATAAATAACTGAAAATAAATAATGTAACTGAAAGTAAATGTTGAATAACTTAAGATTCTAGTCAATACATTATCTTTAATATGTTATAATCATGCCAATATGCATAGGAATCTCATGTATGTGTATATCTTTATTTGATCCTCTATACTGTGAATAAATTCGGAAATTCCCTTGGTAATCTGTACCAATAGCCTCTACGGTGGATCTCTAATTGCTACTGGGAGGTGGGAAATACGGAGTCATCTGATATTCACAATACTATAATCACTAACTACACATCTACTTCAATACTGTAGAACCAGAGTGGGGGAGGTGGGCTCATCCCATACCTGAGCCTTCCGGTCAATATCTAACTCGTTACCGTTGCGCTATACTTATATACGTACACTAGGTACTCTGAGAGTATGGAAATGGGGTTTTAATTTCATAAAAATGGAAGGTTTTAAAAATATATAGTTTGGTATTAAAAATCAGAGTTATAAATCACCCCTTCCCTAACCTAATGCCATACTCTCTAGCTCTCTATGAGCCACCACCGGTTCAAGCAAGTAAATCGATAAAGTGTAGTCAATTAATTTATGTATCTACTTCTCTTTTTTGTTACTGATTGTTGTGCATGAGTTTTGAAAGGGGAATCTATTCCTAACTGGGGATCTATCAATATGCATGAAATGATTTTCAAGACTCAAAAAAATTTCATAAAATTTCTGACTAATGCTTTTCAATTTGAAATCAATGCTGTAAGAAAATACGATAAATATTCGAACTGTACAGCTAGTTCCCTCACCTAAGACTAGTTAGCTCTAAGGCTGGCTTGATCCTTCAGCAGCTCCTATTTTTCTCTTGCCTTTCCCTTTACTTTTCCCTAGAAATTGAAATAGGGAATTCCATGAATACGGACATCGTATTCTTAGCTGATACTATAATTTAGATTTGACAAAATCCGATGAAGACATTTAGCTTACTAAAGCATGATTTCTTATTTAACATGCCTTTCATGTCTTCAAGGTTCCTAAATTAATACCAAATTAACAACTTAACTAACATGAATTCCTCACATGTTATATAAGATCCGAGAATTTTAGGAAATTATTTTTCCTAGTTATTTTCCTTATTTATTTGGAAAATAAAATGCAAATCCCCAGTGTTAGATTGAATTTTCAAATTGAGAGTAATAAAAAAAACAAATTCCTATGCAATTAAAGAATTTCCCCGAATTTCGTCTTTCATAAAATTGTAAAACCCAGCACCTTAGCTTAAACTTGTAAATAAGTTTAGTTGGATTTAACATTACATGGTTGACTGGACATGTGATGGGCTTCTAACTTCTGGATTAATTAATCAAATGGAATCAAGTAGTGGTCATAATTTCAAAGCCTAAGGTCACATATAATAATGGTGATATATATATATATATATATATATATATATATATATATATATATATATATATATATATGGAGAGAGAGAGAGATCGAGAGAGAGAGAGGTTGTGATCCAACCCTATCTCTCCCAAGAAGAGCACACTAGCCAACTGCGGAGAAGAATTCAAACTCGGAGATAAACCTTATTCGATCACCGTTTAAATCTTCATAACGAGATCCGAACCTCATCCGAAAGCCTCCCCGCGGCACCTATATGAGGGGAGCCAAACCTGGAACCCGAGCACCGCCGCCAACCTCATTTCCACAACGTGATCGAAAGCTTGTCCTGCTCGGTGCCGCCCACGAACGGAGGGAACATAGCTCCACTCCGCTTCTCAACCCCCAAGCGACACTTGTGGTTGACAGGAAAAGGAGTTACGGGGTGCTACAAACTCAGAGATCGCCGGAGACAAAGCCAACCGGACAAAGCGAAGCTAGGAGTGACTCCAAACACTGGAGCGCCACGCGTTGGTAAGCACCTTAACCACCTCTGTGAATACAAACATGAGTTACTAATGGAGGGTTAATAGCACTCATAAAAGATCATGTGTATACATAACTGCATAGGTGACAGTTCATGGTTTATAATTAAGGTCAGCGTGCATGGCTAATCTTAGAAGGCACGTAAGCTCAGCGATATGAACAATGGCATTAGTATAGTTGAACTTTAAGTATGCAGGTAACTAGAATCTGATATTTGCTGGGAGTGTTTATGTATAAAGGATAAGTGTAAATATTAACTGATTTACTTTAGGTTTAAGGGTTTTCAAAGCTTGACAAAAAGGGGGTCTGATCATAGCTTGAACCTGTTAAGTGAAGGATGAGAGTATTAATGATTAGTAAGGGTGTTCAGTTCCCGAGCACTTGTTTATAAAGATGATAGTGTGGCATTTGTTAGTTGAGTTTAGTATCTGAAATTTTATTCCTTTATCAGAAAAGTGATAAAAGCATGATGATCTAGTAATATGCCAACACAATAACTCTAGAGTAGTAGAATAGATGTGCACTTTAAAAGTATTGTTACGGGTATATTTGGTGAAGACAGGTGTCATTAGCCTAAAGGACCACTTGTTCCTTTGGCCACATGGCAATATCACCACCTTTGCACAATTCCGTTCGGCAAATAACGTGAGGATTCAATCCTGCGAACAAGTTCGTCGGAATTATAACAACCCTCTTGTACAGGGCATGGGGTGGAGAGAGAGAGAGAGAGAAATATCTAACGCCCCTACAGTGAGTAGGCCTTATCCACTGGCTACAGTGGGCAGATATTTATCCCGTTTTACCTGCGTGGCATCTACGTGCTAGGCGGCAGATATTTTCCTACCGCCTTAAGAGATATTTACCTAACTCACCGCCTTATTCCACCGCCTTTCCTGAACCGCCTCTAAGGTGCTATAAAAGGAGAGCGTTAATAGAAGAAAAGGGATCCGAAAAACTCATCACACGTAGAATTACCTAAATCAAGACTCTTTACTCAAGTTTTCGACTTAAGCATCGAATTTGAATCGAGGCGAGAGGCCCAATTAGATCCGCCTCTCCTTTTACAAGTTCGCTCATGGGTAATTCCGATCGAGTTTTCATGATGTTCTCAGCGCTCCCTGTTAAGAAGCGAGTAAGCGTCCACACCAACTATAAATTTTAACCGTTGGTCGAGAGCTGAGGCCAGATTACGAGGCAACAGTAGCCAAAGTGTGACGTGGACCAGTTTTTGGCATCAACAGTTTGGCGCCGTCCGTGGGGACCCTTATGAAAAGCCAAATGACCACTACCAGAAGATCAAAACGAATCCAAGAACAGGGAGCCCCAAGTAATCCCGAAGGACCTGGCGAGGTCCGAAGACATGAGGAAATCCGGTCAGATAATCCGCCCATCTTACCCCCATCAGAAAACCCTTCCGCCCGACCCCAAGAATCTGTTCCAGAGTTTTACCTTAACATACAACAACAATTGGAGCGGTTGACTCAGGCTGTTCATACTTTGACCCATCCTCCGCCTCCTCCTACGCAAGTTCCAACACCAAACATACCAACAGCCCCACTGGATAATTCTGAAAGCAGAGGGAGGACGAGAACCCGCACCCATAAGGAGAGGAAAGAAAGGACCGCCTTTTCCGCTAGTTCAGAAACCCTGCCATTCGGCGTAGACAGAAGCCACTACTGAAGAACCAGAAGGCGGACAAGGACGGAGCGGAATAGTCCATCTGCTCAAAAAGTTGTTAGAAGGACTCAACGCAGGACCTCTCTCAAGAAAAGCGAGAAAGTCCGAAGCGTATTCTCGGTATGTATTCGCTTTTGTCAAAGAAATATTGGGAGAACAAGTTCACGAGTAGCCGGACCGCCGGTTATGACCGCATATGAAGGCAAAACCGATCCGGTCCCGGCACTTTGAAGTCTTTCGGTCGAAGATGCTCCTCAATCGGAATCACGAGAGGCCAGCATATGCCGAGCTTTTCTCGCCACCTTAGAGGGAAAAGCGCATAAGACCGGTTTGGGGAACGCTCGAACCTATTTAAGCCCGTTACATAGATGAGGCAGCTAATGTTGCGAACCTCCCTCATGGATGGTCAGTGACTTTTCTAATGGAAGGACTATTAGAATCCCCTTTCATTTTTCCCTCTGTTGGATCCACTTTGAAAAACCATTCCCGCCCTTATGATCCACGCCCAAAAATATATCAATTCCGAGGAAATTTATATGGGTTGGGAAGAGGAGGCTAGGCGTGGACTGTGGACACCGAAGGGAAAAACCCAAAGACAAGCGCCAACGAAGTCCCCGTAAGCATACGAAAGGAAAAGGATCACCACAGGGATAACAACGGTCTGCAACCGAGAGGTCTGCAGAAACCCAACACGACCCCCAACGACATACATGGTGTAGCCCTTGAGAACCTTCAAGGAAGGAAAATTGTCGAATATGATTACCATACCCCATCGAATCAAACCGTAAGCCATATCCTTATATACAAATCAAAAGAACAAAAGCTTACGGCATGGGAACACGCAAGAAATGTCGAGCGACAAAGAATAGTAAGAAATATTGCGGTTTATCAATCCAGAGGACATGATAAGGAAAAGTGTACCAGCACTTGATGAACGCCAATAGAAGATGTCGCTCGGAAAGGACAATTGGAGTCCGACATCAACCTTTGAGATTCAAGGGGACATGAAGTTTCACAACACGAGGAAGAAAAAGGGGAAATGGTGGGATTTATTAGTGGTGGTCCCGGTTGCGGTGGTGAAAGCTCCCCTCACCGGAAAAAGTTACTCCCGAATGGTGGGAACCCGTGGGAAATAGAAACACCACGGAAGCGATCTGAAGCCTACTTTACGGCTACCCAATCATCTTTTATGACAATGACGTCAGTGGAGTTCGCCACCCTCACGATGACGCGTTGGTTGTCGCTATCAAAGTTTCCAGTTTTCAGATGAAAAGAGTTCTGATAGACAGTGGGAGTTCAGTTAATATCCTCTTTTGGAGTGCTTTCGAAAGAATGAGATATGACGCAGCGGATGACTTACTTAGGTAAAATCATCCCACAGGATTCTCCTGAGGAGGGCAGATGTATGTAAGGAATGATCTCCTTACAAATTATGGTAGGGAACTCGCCAAGATCATCAACAGTGACAACAAATTTCTTGGTTGTGAGTTGTGCTTCAAGTTACAACGTGATCCTTGGCAGGCCAACCCTCAATGCCTTGAAAGCCGTAATCTCTACTTACCACCTTCTCCTCAAATTCCCGACTGAGAGTGGTAGTGGAGAAGTGAGAGGAGATCAACCTCTAGCACGGCAATGTTATGTCTCAACCCTCAAATGAAAAGCCCTCTCAACAAAGCAAAGACGACAAAGGTTTGAAGCCATGCTAGTCAGGCGGGAATGGCGAGCGGGAAAATAAAGAGCTTCGACCTACACACCGTTGAAGAATTAAGCTAATACCCCCTAGACCACCAGAGCGGGCCGCGACGGTGCGGATTGGGGCAGCATTGACAATCGGCGGCGAGAGAGATCTCATAAGGGTATTGAAAGCAAATTCACCTCTTCGCTTGGTCTTGAAGATATGCCGAGGCAGAAAGCGTGATATCATCGAGCACCGCCTCAATATCGATCAATCGTTTAAGCCTACTGAAATGTAAGAGGAGAAATTCAAGCACCCTAAAGGCGTATGCAGCAGAGGAAGAAGTATCAAACCTCCTGAAGGCTAAGTTTATCCCAGAGGTGCATTACCCAGATTGGTTGGCTAATGTGGTTCTAGTAAAAAAGTCGTCCGAAAAGTGGAGGATGTGCGTTGATTTCACGGACTTAAACAAAGCTTGTCCAAAAGATTCTTTCCCCTTACCATCAATTTATAGTTTGGTTTACTCTACAACGGGGCATGAGATGCTAAGTTTCTTAGATGCCTTCTCAGGCTACAACCAAATCCGAATGGCCAAAGGCGACGAAGAAAAAACGTCCTTCATTATGAGCACGGGAACTTACTGCTATAAGGTGATGTCGTTCGGACTAAAAAATGCCGGAGCCACCTTCTAGAGGCTCATAAATACAGTCTTCAGAGAACAAATTGGTAGAAATGTTGAAGTCTATGTGGATGATATCTTGGTGAAAAGCCGAAAAGCCAATGAACACCTATCAGACTTACAAGAAGCTTTTCAGTCTCTTCGAATTTATACTATGCGGTTAAACCCAAATAAATGTTCTTTTGGCGTTCGATCGGGAAAATTCCTGGGGTTTATCTTGACACAAAGAGGAATAGAAGCAAATCGGAAAAAATGAGCTATTCTTGACGGTGTGGCAGCCAAAAAGTCTTCAAGAAATTCAGTGGCTTAACGGACGCTTCCCCAGCGCTTAGCGATTTATCTCCAAAGTCGAGAGAAAAATCTCCCACTCTTCCAAGCCTGCGAAAAGCACCAAAAATGGAGTGGGCCAGGAAGAATGTGAAAGCCTTTGAGGGGGCTTAAAAAATTATCTCCGATGGCCTCGGCTACTAGCTAAGCCACAAGTGGGAGAAAGAACTCTATATCTATTTGGTAGCCCATATGCTTGCACGCGGTCAGTCCTTTTGAAAGAAGAAAAGCGGAGTTGAAAACAGTCTACTACACAAGCAAAATCTTTAATGATGCGGAGTCAAGATATCTATCTCTCAAAAGTTGGCCTTTGCTCTTGTCACATCCGCATCGGAGATTGAGGCCAGTATTTTCAAGCCCACGGGATCATAGTGTTGGTGATCGATTCGTTAAAGCAAATTCTTCATAAGCACGAAAACTCCTGACGCTTAGCCAAGTGGGTGATAGAGTTAGGCCAGTTCGATCTCACCTATAAACCCCGAGCGATAATCAAGGAGGCTCAAGTACCGCATGATTTTCGGCCGCAGAAGTTAACTTTTCCCGCAACTAGGGGCGAACCCCACACAGAGTCCGGAAGGAAGCCCGGCATTCCATGGTCCTTATATGTTGGCGGATCGCCAACGAGAAGAAAAGTTCGAGAAGTGGATTAGGTCCTTTATTCTCCTTCCAAATGGAAAATTGCAACAGTACTGAAGTTCCGTACTGTTCCTTTGGGGGGACTAGTGTTACGGGTATATTTGGTGAAGACAGGTGTTATTAGCCTAAAGGACCACTTGTTCCTTTGGCCACATGGCAATATCACCACCTTTGCACAATTTCGTTCGGCAAATAACGTGAGGATTCAATCCTGCGAACAAGTCCGTCGGAATTATAACAACCCTCTTGTACAGGGCATGGGGTGGAGAGAGAGAGAGAGAGAGAAATATCTAACGCCCCTACAGTGAGTAGGCCTTATCCACTGGCTACAATGGGCAGATATTTATCCCGTTTTACCTGTGTGGCATCTACGCGCTAGGCGGCAGATATTTTCCTACCTCCTTAAGAGATATTTACCTAACTCACCGCCTTATTCCACCTCCTTTCCTGAACCGCCTCTAAGGTGCTATAAAAGGAGAGCGTTAATAGAAGAAAAGGGATCCGAAAAACTCATCACACAGAGAATTGCCTAAATCGAAGACTCTTTACTCAAGTTTTCTGACTTAAGCATCGAAGCTGAATCCGGGCGGAGAGGCCCAATTACGATCGCCTCTCCTTTTCTGGAGTTGGCTCATGGGTAATTCCGATCGGGAGTTTTCATGATGTTCTCAGCTCCTTTGTTAGGTAAAGCAAAGTAAAAGCGTCCACACCAACTATAATTTTAACCATTGGTCGAGAGCTGAGGCCAGATCACGAGGCAACAGTGTCCAAAGCGTGACGTGGACTAGTTTTTGGCATCAACAAGTATTATTGATTTACTAGGTTGAGGTGGAAACCAGGGCATAGATGATTTGATGCTTTTACATGTATTTCCATGGTTGTGCTTGATGGGATTATTTGTGAACTCACAATGTTTATATACATAGTCATGGAGAAGGATATCTAAAGATATGAATTAATTAGTTCTTATTTCCATTCATGACAGTGAGTATGAGAGGTTTGAGAAGTATGTTAGTGTATGCCCTAGAGACCAATCATAAGGTGATTGATTTTATGGATTTTCATATCCATTTATAAAGCCTTTTTCCATTATTATGCTTTACTTGATATCTGCGTAATATAAGTATTGATAATAATGTCCCTAGAATAGTTTACTATTCATAAATTGTCCCTATTCAAGTATCATTGAGGAATCTGGGACAACAATGATGCACATGAGACTAGTATATGTAGTGACTGATGAAAAGAGTTGTCATGGACATGAGATGTCGAGTCAACACGTGAGTATAAGTTGGAGAACTTATGCTGAATAGACCCGTCATGAGAATTACTATATGGATTGTTATATGAATGTAATAAGCAATTCTCATAAGTGGTAAGAAAAGTATATGATACTTAGACTTGAGGTCACCATGGATCCTTACATGGCAAGTATCATACTTTGATATAAACAAACGTTACCCGTAACAGGGTGAACTATGAAGGTTGTCATTGGGTATGTCATGAACGATGTGGTAGAATGTGAGTGATTAAGATAGGATTTAACCCTCCTATATAACAGGAGTGATATTAGGGCCTCTTGATGAGTGAGACTAAGAAGTGTATGGCCACACCCAGATGAATCAGTATGAGATATTGATGTCATTTGTTTTCATTAGTCTACTTGGGATCAAGGAATATATTGATTGAATTATACAAGTATGACTTATCCATGAATTATATTCAATCAAAGATATCAAGGACAAAGGGATACTGGATACTCAGTATTAATCACAGGAATTGGTTATGTCTATCACGACATTCTTGCCGTTTGGGTAGCAATGATGTGTTGTTAGACACCGCTCATTGCTTATGACATAAAAAGATTTTTTATGTCATTGCCAACATCACAAGAACCTATTTGGTCACACTCAAAGGTTGATCTAGATTCGGAACTTCATTGACTGAGTCATATTCTAAGAGTCAGAACAATATAAGTATACAAGAGGGTCTTGTACATGGTTTGAACACTAATCCTACTTTGGAAATGGTTCACAAAGTAAGAGCATATATATATATATATATATATATATATATATATATATATATATATATATATATATATATATATGTGGATGTATGGATTGGGCCTCCATTTGATGGAACTCTAATTAATCCTATGTAATTTTGTTGGACATAAAGAATAGGGAAGAAGCTAGGGCCGGCCACATATAGATATGATATATATAAAGATATATAGGGAAGTTATAAGTAGACTTATGTAACAACTTCTAAACCTTAACATAAAGGACCGTTTCATCTTCTTCTTCTAAAGAGAGAGAGAGGACGGATTTTCTTTATTAATGAGGGTGGTTTCGAATAGTTGGACAACTATTGGAGGAGAGTTATTTAAGAAGGCTATCAAGTCAATTCTTCGACAATGAGCTAGTACCAAAAGTCAAAGAATAAAACTTCCAGTTTTGTTCGTGAGACAAACAAGGCAATTCAGTTCTTCCGATAGATACTGATAGAGGCGAGGATCCGTTGATCGTCGCGAAAATCGTAATAAGGATCGCTGGAGTATTGTCAAATAATCAAGGGCGTCGATATACGAGCATTTTCTATGATTTGTTTTTTCGAAACCTAACCTGATCGCGATGTTTTCTCCCTTGGATCTTGGATGGGTTTTATCGAGTTTTGCTTTGAATTTCCGCTACGTACGTTTATAATAGACATGTATGAACTCGTCATTTCCCTACAGTGGCATCAGAGACTTTGGTTGGGAGAACCAAGACTGGGTTTTAAGGTTGCTCCCGGTGATCTTAGGTCTCTTGGAGCTCCATCTAAATGAGCATATACTGCTAAGTAAATATATGATAATTTGTTGATTTTTGACATGTCGATGCTAGATTTATGATGTATGTGATATATGATGTTTTTCGGCTTTGTAGATTTTATTTTGTATGTATGAGATATGTGCAATCTTAGTATGCTAGAATTTAATATGCAGAATTTATGTATGTAGAATCTTATATGCAAATTTTAGCATGTTGTTCTATACATATGGGAAAATTTGATATGTGATATCATGTTATACATGATATTTTTCGGCTTTATAGATTTTATTTTATATGTATGAGATATGTACAATCTTAGTATGCTAGAATTTAATATGCAGAATTTATGTATGTAGAATCTTATATGCAGAATTTATGTATGTAGAATCTTATATGCAAATTTTAGCATGTTGTTCTATGCATATGGGAACATGTGATATGTGATATCATGTTTTAAGTTAGTTTACATGATATATGATAACTTGTACATGCTAAATTTATGTTTCAAATCCCTCGCTGAAATATTAAGTCCAGCCTTCCAATGCACTACCCTCATCAAGGCCTAGATCGAATCAATGTAGGTTTGCCAAAGCGATGTGCGTGGTTCTATCCAGGTGAGGCGCGAAGGACAGTTGTGATATCCGTCGGTTAATCCATTAGGTTTGACTTAACTAGTTGATCTTGATAGGATCAAGCAACTAGAGGGTAAAAAGTTGGTTTATTCATGAGATGAATATTTCTAACTAACCAAGAGTTGCATGTGATGCAATTGGTAAAGTGTTACCTACCTAAATAACCAAGTCTTGAGTGATCAGCCAAAGCTGACTCAGGATGAGGTAAAATATGGATCTTGGCCCACTAGAGAACTCCGAAGTTGAGTTCTTCGAAATTAATACTGAGGGTTATTAATTTTGTTAAAATAGTGGGAGTTACATTTGATAGAAGTCCTTATTGAATGTTTATCTTTTATGAACATGCTATTTATTTTGCATATCTTTAATGTTGTAGATCATCTATGGCTTCGAATTCTGGTAGTACCCTGTCATTGCGATTCGTCCTTAAGAAGGACAAACTCAATAGGATTAATTCCCTAGACTGGTACCAAAATCTCAGGATTGTCTTGAAGCAAGAAAGGAAACTTTATGTCCTAAAGGCAGCCCTTCCTGAACCACCAGTTGCAAATGCCTCTAGAGCTAACAATGATGCTTATAGAAAGCACCGGGATAATGCTCTCGATGTTTCTTGTCTTATGCTACCCACCATG
Organism: Dioscorea zingiberensis; assembly: GCA_026586065.1. Classification (NCBI taxonomy): domain Eukaryota; kingdom Viridiplantae; phylum Streptophyta; class Magnoliopsida; order Dioscoreales; family Dioscoreaceae; genus Dioscorea; species Dioscorea zingiberensis. The sequence continues at coordinate 14,392,067 of CM048827.1, read as the reverse complement.
ACCTCTGAGCTTTAGAAGCAACATGAGGAACTCGGTGCTTTCGATATGATCGAACACCTGAAACAGTTATATGAAGGGCAGGCTAAGCAAGAAAGGTATGATGTAGCTAAAGCCTTATTTCAGTGTAAGATGGCAGAGGGAACTCTAGTGGGAACTCATGTGCTAAAGATGATTGGCTATATTGAGAGCCTTTCAAAACTGGGTTTTCCTTTAAGACAAGAGTTGGCTACAGACATAGTTCTGCAATCGTTGCCAGAGAGTTATGCACAGTTTGTCATGAACTATAATATGAATGAGATTGACAAACCTCTACCAGAGTTGCTTAGCATGTTGAGAACTGCTGAAGCAAACATGAAGATATCCAAGCCCAACAACATATTGATGGTGCAAAAGAAGAGTTCTAACAGCAAGGGCAAAAAGGCAAAAGGCAAGGACAACTCCATCAAAAGGAAGTCAGGGCCGGCTGCCTCACTGAAGCCTAAGGGTGGCATGGCTAAGAAAGGATAGTGCTTCGATTGCAATGGGATTGGCCATTGGAAGAGCAACTACAAACTCTACCTAGAGGAGGTCAAGAAAAAGAAGCAAAGTGAGACTGATGCTTCAGGTATTTTTGTTATAGAATCAATTTATGTTCTTCTACATCTTCAGTATTTGATACTAGATGTGGCTCACACATTGTGTAAATGTGCAGGAGGAGCTGAAAGAAAGTAGATATCTGGCTAAAGGCGAAGTGGATCTAAGAGTTGGAAATGAAGCAAGATTTGCTGCAATAGCTGTAGGAACACGGATTTTGAACTTGCCTAGTAGACTTGTATTAGAATTAAAGAATTGCTACTGTGTACCTTTTATTACTAGAAATATCATCTCTGTTTCTTGTTTGGACAAGATGGGTTTCGACCTCAAAATAAAGGACAAATGTTGCAGCTTTTATAAGCATGATATGTTCTATGGATGTGCACGGTTAATTAACAGTCTTTACATTCAAGATATAGACATGCCCATTTATAACATTAATACTAAAAGGATTAAATCTAGTGATTTAAATCCTACATACCTTTGGCATTGTCGTTTAGGCCATATAAATGAGAATTGTATCTCACAACTCCATAAAGATGTGTTGTTAGAACCATTTGATTTAGAATCATATGATGGATGCGAACTTTGTTTATTGGGCAAGATGACTAAATACCCCTTTACAGGTAAAGGAGAAAGAGCTAGTGTTCTATTAGGCCTTATACATATGAATGTATGCGGTCCCATGAACACACAGGCTAGAGATGGGTTTCACTACTTCATTACCTTCACTGATGATTTCAGTAGGTATGGATTTGTCTATCTGATTAGACACAAATCCGTAGCTCCTGAAAAGTTCAAGGAATATAAGTATGAGGTAGAAAACCAGCTTGGCAAAAGTATTAAGATGCTTTAATCAAATTGAGGTGAAGAATACTTAAGCCATAAGTTTCTTGACTTTCTAAAAGAGTGTGGGATAGTCTCAAAGCTCACTCCTCCAGGAATACCTCAATGGAAAGGTGTATCCGAAGGAGAAATTGGACTTTGTTGGACATGGTTCAGTCTATGATGAGTCATGCAAATCTCCATATTTTATTTTGGGGGCATGCCTTGAAAACTGCTGCTTTTATACTTAACCGTGTTCCATCAAAATCAGTTACAAAGACACCATATGAGATATGGACTGGGAGGCAATGTCTTTCATTGTAGTTTGGGGATGTGAGGCTTACGTAAAACGTCAGACGTCAACTAAGGTTGAACCAAAATCTGATAAGTGCATATTTGTAGGATACCCTAAGCTCACTAAAGAGTATTCCTTTTATGTTATCACCGAGAACAAAGTGTTTGTTGCTCAGACAGATATCTTTCTTGAGAAAGAGTTTGTTTCTAGAACGACTATTGGGAGCAAGGTTGAACTTCAGGAAGTTTTGGAACCTCAAATAAGCACAGATTCTATGATGGAACCTGAACCGGTACCACAAGTTGTTGTGGAACATGAACCGGCTCAAGATACACAGGAACCACGTAGATCCTTGAGAACACCTCGTGTACCCCAGAGATATGGATTTCTCGTGACACAACATTGTGATGTTTTACTCATGGATCAGGATGAGCATACTTCTTATGAAGAAGAGATGGCGAGTCCAGACTCTGAGAAATGGCTTGAGGCCATGAGATCCGAAATGGAATCCATGTACACTAAACATGTATGGACCTTGGTGGATCCACCCGAAGGTGTTAGACCTATTAAGTGGAAGTGGGTCTTTAAGAAGAAGACTGGCATGGATGGAAATGTTCATACCTATAAAGGGCGATTGGTTGCAAAGGGTTTCAAGAAAATTCATGGTATAGACTATGATGAGACCTTTTCTCCAGTTGTGATAATCAAATCTATTAGGATTCTCCTTGCTATAGCTGCATATCATGATTATGAGATCTTGCAGATGGATGTCAAAATAGCTTTCCTTAATGGAAACCTAGATGAGGATGTGTACATGACATAGCCTGATGGTTTTGTCATTCCAAAGGATGCGGGAAAGGTGTGCAAGCTACAAAGGTCCATTTATGGACTAAAGCAAGCTTCTCGAAGTTGGAACATACATTTTGATAATGCAATCAAAGTGTTTGGTTTCAATAAAAATGAAGATGAGCCGTGCGTATACAAGAAGGTTAGTGGGAGTACAGTTATCTTCCTGGTATTATATGTAGATGACATACTACTCATTGGGAATGAGATTCCTATTCTACAGTCTATTAAAGTATGGTTGGGAAAGTGTTTGTAAAATCCAAGAATTTTGAAATAAAAATTTAATAATTTCTTAAAATAAGTTTGTAACTTAATTAGTCCCTAAAGCTTGAGGGATGGATGATTTAAAAGGGAAAAATTAAATTAATCATAAGCTTAATTAGGGTTAATTAGTGGTCATAAAGGGCTTTTAGTAATTTCCAAAAGCCCTGAGGACCAGAAGGGAATTATCCTCTCTCACAGAGAAGGGACTAAAGTGTAACCTAAAGAAGTTCAGGGACTTCTGGTTAAATATCCATACAAAACCCTTATAGGGTTGGTTCAACGGTTGAGATTAAAACATCTCAGATCTGTGCTGATCGCGGAGCGTTATAACGGCATCTGTAAAGCCACGTGGCGCATTGAGAGGAATCCATCTACTGGAATGATGGATGCGAGGCCGGTGATGGAGATCAGACCATTGAGATGGAGTAGATGTCGGCCGTTCATCCCGCGTGTCAGATCCGAGGCCACATTAGGTATTCTGGCCTTTGGATTTGATCCAATCGATCTCCACCACCCATCCGCAATGCCTAATGCCGAGGCACGATCATCCCCTCTCTCAGCCAACAAAACTGTTGTGTCTGTCTCACCACCTTCGCCGCCCGTTACCCGCGTGTAGAGTGGCCGTCACCAACGGATCCATGCACGGATGGACGTTGTAGCCTCGCCTCCCATGTCCTATAAAGGAGGTGGTCTTGGCTCGGGCTGGTGCACTGAGCGCAAAGAGCCGAGAATCACCATGATTAGCTCTGACGAGATTGTGATCAGAAAGGGGGAGGTTTCTGGTCTGTGCTCGCTGGGTTCGCATTCTCCGTTGAGCTCGGGACTGTCGTGGTTGTCTTCAAGCGGAGGAGGAGACCGAGACAGGTAAGAGGTAGTTGTTCTCAGCCAAGCTCACTGGAAAATCAGAGCTTCCCCGTCAAGCGTCGGAGAGCTCTCTAAAGGCTCTGTTAGACGTCCACAGTCTTCCGGTAAGCTTTCCCTCCCTTCTATAACGCTTAAGCTTAGTCCGCATGCATGTTGGTGTCGGTTCGAGCTTGCCAGAGATGATGGAGGAGGCCGGCCTAGAAACTCGAGCTCAGTGGAGAGAAAGGGAGCTTGCAGCCTCCCATGGGCGATCATTGTGTGCCAAGGATCAACCCAGCCGAGTGGAGCCTGATGCAGGTGGAGTTCCGGCCACCTGCAAGCTCGCCGGTGAGCTCTACGAGCTCTAGTAGATTGCTGCTGATGAAGACGAGAGAGAGAGAGAGAGAGAGAGAGATAATTAATTAAATTAATTAATTAGTTAATCAAATGGTTAATTTAATCAAATACATTAGTTTTGATTAAAAAGTTAATTTAGTTGACTATGGTTAAACCACTAACAATTGGATTGAGTCTGAATTTAGTTAGTCACTTTAATTAACATAGTTAATTAGACTCATGGATTGTATCGGGTTAGGTGGTTGAACTTGACCAAATTAAATTGGTTGAGATAACCAGGAACCAAATGAGTTTGTGTGGTTAATTAAGTTATATTGGTTGGGTTTGATAATTAAATTAATTAAACTAAGTGTAGCTAGGTTATTTGGGTCCATGGGTGGGGTCTAATTTAGTTGGGCTCAAGAAAATGACTCAAAGAAAACAGAGTAGATTAACAAGGTAAATCAAAAAGAATAATAATTAAAAAAAAAGGGAAAAGGGTTGTAGGAGGTGGGAGTTGAACCCATGACGACCCTAACCCTATTAGTGGGTCTTAACCACTAGGACATGGTAAGCCACGTGATTAAGCTTGGTCCTTTAAAAATAAATAAAACTGGACCATATGAGGGTCAAAGAGCTTAATAGGCTTAGCTAATGGGCTCAATTTATCTAAGTGTCTAAAATGGGTCAAGATAAATATTTAGGACACCAAAGATGAATCGTCAAGGTTAGACGATGGACCTAGATAACCAAGTAAAAGTTAAAAGTCAAACAAAGAAGAGAAAATTGAGGAAAATGGGTTGGTAACCAAGTAGGATACCTCAGGACTAGATAAGTTGGAATGTAACTCACCAAGCGACAGAGTAGTGCATGAGCATCTAGAAATGTAGGGTTTGCTAGTATTTCTTTAATTAATAGAGGTTATATTACCAGATATCGACGTGGAAGCTTAGAGACATGTCAGGACGGAACTAGGGAAGTCTCCAGCTCCTGTTCAAGGTAAGTACACTTGCCTTGTACCCACTCTTTGGAGTTTTCTTGGTTTTGCTATTATCATGGTTGATAATTGCTTTATTGAGTTCATATATGCTATCCTTTTGTTTAATTCCTGTTGAGCATGTTTGACTGTTTCGGGATGTTGGTATCCTTGATTTGTTGGTTGGTCTACCGCCGTGACTCAGTGGAGTGTGGGGGCTCCGTTTGGGAAACGTTCTAGGATGGGACACCCTTGCGTTTCGGTTTGCCACGCCAGAGGGACGATACTCTGGTTGTCCTATTAGTCAGTGGGAAAGGTACGCTGGCCGTGTCGACACATACGAGAGGTGGCGCTACCGACTTATGACCGGAGAGTCGCACGATCGGAGGGTCGTGTTTACAGCAAGTAGTTGGTTACGCTGACCGGGGGTGTTCCTTGTTGAGCTTTATTTGAAACTCATCACAGAGCTTGAGGGCTACTGTGGTTAAGGGTCGTACCGTTGTTTTCTTATGGTTGACTCCTATAGTTGATTTATTTTTAGGGGTCCCCATTGTTTGGTTTATTGTTTTGTTATGTCCTTGTGGTCCCCACAGGGGTACTTACTGGGCTTTCCATCCGAAAGCTCACGCACTTGCTCTTCTATTCTTTTTCAGATCCTAAGGTGTAGAGGATTTGTGTAGAGGAGGCTATCAGGGATCAGGGTATTTGTAGAGGTCTGAGGATCTCCCTTATTTCTATTTTGTGAGAGACACTGATTATAGGACCCTTGTAGGGCCTGGCTTTATGTAGGGCTTATGGACCCTTATGATTTTATTCCACTGAGACTTGTTTAAGATTATGTTTATGTTATTATTTGTTATCTTCTTATTCATACTTAGGCCTTGTGTCCGAGTAGAACTCAACTCCACTCGGGTATGGCCAATTTGTGCACGCGCTCGAGACCTGGAATCCAGGTCGGGCCGTGACAAATTAAAGTGGTATCAGAGAAAAATTTGAGATAACTGACGCCCTAGTTGCCCATACTCAGATACTTAGATTGAGAGTTGGGTTTGGGGTAGAAGAATTTGTAGAACGCTGGAGTAACATTTTTGCTTTAATGAAGGTAGCGAGGATGTCTGGAGACGAGTACTAGGGACGTGGATACTTTCATGGAGCGTCATCGGAGAAGGTGGAGGCAGTTCGAGAGAACACCCCACCTCCCCATGCTGATTCCTTAGTGCCTGAGGGATTCCTCGTTGAGATGAGGATAGTCGTTGAAGCTACCAACCGACGGATTGATAGGCTTCAGACCATAGTTGAGATGCTTGTCGAGAGGCAGATGGACAAGAGTCAGAGGATCCCTATTGTCCAGAGGCAGATGGATGTGCATCAGAGGGTCCCTAGACGTGTAGGCCGAGCTCGAGACTGCCGCAGGAGTCTTGGAGTTCAGCTTGGAGTCAGGTCTGGGTGCTCGTCTGCTAACATGGTCACTATTGTGAGGTGCAGGAGCCTTGCGGCGAGATATGGGCACGGATGCCCGAAAGTCTACCAATCCTCCCATCGGATACCTTCGTTGTGGCAGCAACGAGCATCTCACCTTGTATTGCCCAGGTGACGCACCAGGACCGAGTTGGGGACTACAAAATGTAGGGTGATATCTGTCTCCTGGGGATGAGCCATTAGACACCTATAACCCATTGTCTCCTGATAGTGGGGATTGAGTCGAGTCTATGTAGTTGGGAATAAAGATGTAGTCTTACAAACCCTATATGTTGCATGAGCTACTAGTTTTTGTTTTTTCCCTTAAAAATTTGCTTTAATTGAAATAAAGGTTTAAACTATTACTGCCTGTGTTATCTGTAATTGGAGATGACTCTGCTAATACTTGACAGCTAGACCATATATCGAGGACGAGGAGGGCGTGGAGGACGAGGTGGAGGTAGGCGAGGGCGTCCTCGCTGTGTAGAGGTGCCACAACCGCCAATTGAGGAGGTGCCCCAACCACACGATGGGGAGGTACCCCCACCCATAAAGGAGATAGAAGTTGAGCAGGAGGTGCCTGCTCAATCTAACGTTGCGGGACCTCCGGCAGAGGGCCAGGATCCCAGGGGGTAGGTACCCCCCATGAGTATGTTAGACCTTATGAGGGAGATGATGGGGCTCATTCAAGAGACCAAACAGAAGCGAGCACCACCTCCACCCACACCTGCCACACCCGCTATTAGTAGAGGATTAATAGGGGGAATCAAGAGGCCCTCTCCCCGACCTTTTGAGGGAGTCACTGACCCTCATGCGGCTGAGTTATAGATACGGGAAATGGAGAAAACATTTGAGATCTTTCAGGCAAGCGAGGTAGACAAGATCAGGACCATAGTTTATATGCTCGAAGGACCGGCTGAGGATTGGTATTTTGGTGAGATACGGCTGAGGAATGGTGAGCCCTTCCAGACTTAGGAAGAGTTCACGACAATATTCTTCGCCAAGTATTTTTCGAGAGGACATCTGGTACAGTTGGGTCAAGAGTTTTCTCAGCTTGTTCAGAGCAGTTTGACTGTGGAGCAGTTTGAGACAGAGTTTGATAGGATCGCCCGCTTTTTACCTTATATAGTTCCTGCTGAGAATAGCAGGGTGATGAAGTTTGAGGCCAGCCTACGGCCATCCTTGAAGAAGATAGTGACTGGACACATGTGCAAGACATATGCTGAGATAGTGGCTCGGGCCAAGTATATAGAGGCCTCATGTTAGGAAGACACACAGGGGTAGTCCCAGAAGGAGAAGAAAGAGAAAGGGCAAAACAATCAAGGTTAGTCATCTGGCAAGAGTTCAGGACGGCATAGGCCAGATCATAAGTACAGACCTTATGGCAAGCCAGTAAGGTCTACAACCTCATTTGGAGGCAAAGGATACTATGCGGTGCTTTGAGTGCAGGGGGCTACACAAGAAGTCACAGTACCCGAGACTGACAGGTGGATGCTTTGTATGCTTCAGTTTGGATCATAAGAAAGCCCAATGTCCATAGAGACAGACTGCACAGAGTTCAGCTGGGGGAGCTCAAGGTTCCCAGCAGGCTTCCAGACAGTTAGTCGGACCTCCACAGAGGCCACTAGGGGGTGACAAGAAGGGAAAGGCAACAGTAGGACATCATTTCGCTCCTAGCCAACCCCAGCAGCAGCAGTAGAGGCCTATGACTCATGGACGAGTCTACCATCTGACGACGGAGGAGACGCATGCATCGGCTGATGTTGTCGCAGGTACTATCTCAGTTAGTTTTTTTTATGCCTGTACCTTATTTTATCCCAGCGCCACACACTCTTTTGTATCTGCACGATTTGCACAGAGACACACCTTGCTTGTAGTGGAGTTACCTTATGAGCTGAGTGTAAACACCCCGGTTGGAGATGCCAGATTGGTGAGTAGGATAGTACCGGTATGCCCAGTAGTAATTGAGGGGCGGGAGTTACCCACTAATTTGCTTGTGATGGACCTGAAGGATTACGATGTGATCCTCAGGATGGACTGGCTCTCTTTAGTATACGTAGTGGTGGACTGTCGTAGGAAGAGAGTGGTGTTCATGGTGTCGGGCGATGAGGAGTTCATCGTTTATGGCAGCCAGACATGTTCCTTAGTACAGGAGATCTCAGCTCTTCAAGCTCGGAGGTTACTCAGTAGAGGATGTATTGGTTATTTAGCCTCTATCTCTTAGGCGAAACAGGATAGTGGACCCATGGCCACTGATGTTCCAGTAGTGAATGAATATCCTGATGTGTTTCCTATAGACCTACCTAGACTACATCCAAAGAGGGAGCTGGAGTTCTCAATTGATCTGGTTCCGGCGGTATTTATACGACCCAGTATGTCACCTTGGTGAGCGCCGATTTTTTTGTCAAGAAGAAGGATGGGTCGATGAGGCTATGCATCGACTATAGAGAGCTTAACAAGGTGACAGTGAAGAACAAGTACCCGTTAATGAGGATTGATGATCTACTAGATCAGTTACAAGAGGCAAAGGTGTTTTGTAAGATCGACTTGAGATCTGGGTACCATCTAGTACGGATCAAGGAAGCTGACATCCCGAAGAGTGCCTTTCATACTAGATATGGGCACTGTGAGTTCCTGGTGATGCCATTTGGGCTTACCAATGCTCCGGCGGTATTTATGGATATGATGAACAGGGTCTTCCGGCAGTACTTGGACAGGTTCGTGGTAGTTTTCATCGACGACATATTGGTCTATTCCAGCAGTCGCCAGGCACACGAGGAGCATTTGAGAATTGTATTAGAGACCTTGAGGCAGCACTAGCTTTGTGCCAAGTTCTCCAAGTGTGAGTTCTAGTTAGATAGTGTGGCTTTCTTGGGGTACGTAATCAGCGGTGCTAGAGTTTCAGTGGACCCCAAGAAAATTGAAGCTATCGTCGATTGGAAGAGACCGACCATAGTTTAGGAGATACGGAGCTTTTTGGGGTTAGCAGGTTATTATCGGAGGTTCGTTGAGGGTTTCTCCCGTCTAACAACACCTCTGACCAGATTGACCAGTAAGGGCACAAAGTTTGTTTGGATAGAATCTTGTGAGAAAAGCTTCTCGCAGTTGAAACATAGGTTAATATCTGCACCAGTCCTAGCTTTGCCTCAAAGTGGACGTGGGTATACAGTATACAGTGATGCGTGCAAGACTGGCTTGGGGTGTGTATTGATGAGTGACGGGCGAGTCATTGCTTGTTCTTCCCGTCAGTTGAAGCCTTTTAAGGAGAATGATGAGGGTTCAAATTAGCATATTTTCATATCATTTTCCTATATATCCTGCATGCCATTTTGATGAATTATAGCCCTCTGGTACTTAAAAAGCTTCATATTTTTTAAACAGGGCATGTAGAAAGCCACTCCGGGAGAAGGGAAGCATTTCGAGGTGAAAAAGAGGCCGATCCAACGCTATTTTTAAGTAAACAGGAAGATATACGGCCGTATGCTACTGGCGAGAGTGAACGGCCTACACATCAACCCTCCTAGATGGCATACACCCACGGTCACAGAGTGCATCTTTGGTGTTGCTCTGACCGTATACTAGGACGTATACTCCCACCAGTATTTATTTGGGCTGTCATACGGCCCATATCTGAGAACCACGATTTGCATACGGGCTAGTATATGGTCGTATACGGGCCCGTATATCGTAACCCTTCCCTTTTTTATTGCTGACCCACGCAGGGCATGAGCGTAATTTTTACTCCTAAAACCCTAAGCTAAGGTATAAATAGGAGACTTTAGGGTTTAGGAGGGAGAGGTTGGCTTTGGAGGGGATTATCTTCGAGATTAGAGATTGGGGATGCTCTTCCCCAATCTTGGATAGAGAGAGAAGGAAGGAGATAGAGAAGGCGATCAAACTTGCAAAGCTGTCAACGGTATCATCTATTATGTCATGTTTTGATTGTATTCTTGTTGCTTTGGATTGGAGTTCTCCATTTATGGGGAACTAATCTTATAGATACTTGGGTATGAGAAACCTTTGGATATTGCATTAATGTCATATTGATTTCTATGTTTTGATTGATTGAATGTATAGTTGAATGTCTATTGGATGATTTGTATTGATTGTAATCTCTCTACGTTGGGGGATGCCCAGAGAGACTACTTGGGTGCGATACGAGGGCTAGAGCTAGTGCCTCCTTGTATTAGGAACATACTCCATTAGAGAGAGTTGTGAGTACGCTGAGGGATTTGGGTACTAGAAGTGGAGCGACTCTTTAATACGATTCAATCCCACAACTCTTCCAAGACATAAGTTCCCTTAAGCTTAAGACAATCCTCGGAGATTAGTTATCCAATCGCCTCGAGAGAGGGATTGGATATAATTTAGGAACCCTTGGCACAAGCATCTCCAATCATCTTCATGGATTTCTTTATGTATCTTTAGATCTAAATCCAAAGGGGACTCATGGCCAAGTATCTCCTTCTCATGCTATAGTTTTCTCTCAAGTTAATTCTCGATTTCCAAAGTTTGTTTTCAATCTTCCAATTCCTTAGATTTAGATTCAAAAACCACCAAATCTTTGACAAGACTACATAATAGAAGCTTAGTCCACACTAGCAATCTATTCCCTGTGGGTTGGACACTCGACTCTCATAGTTCACTCTACTACTTGGTCACGACCCGTGCACTTGCGGATTCATCCCATCAAGTTTTTGGAGTCGTTGCCGGGGAGTAGAATTACTAATTAGGCTAGGATTTTATTATTTTAGTCATTTATTTTCTTGTTTTATTTTCTTTTATTTTCTTTTATTTTTTTTAATTCCTTGGATACTCACTTTTCTCCCTTAATCTCTACTTGCGAGGGAATTGCTGCATGACCCGCGAGAAAAACAAAGAACTATTTGAAGAAGACAATGAGATTTAAAGAACCCTGCACCGAAGGCTGAGAGAGATAGAGGCGCCACATCCGGGTCCCTCTTCAGTATGTGAAAACTCATTTACAGTCTAAGTTGGCGCTGAAATTGAAGAAGTGCCTATCATGGCAGAAAGAAGGCGTACATTGGCTGAGTATGAGAGATCTCAATACACTGGGGAAGAATTCAGCATTCACCCCACAGATGTCAACAACAACACCTTTGAGATCAAGAATACCATGATGAGTATGCTCCAAAATTCAGCTCAATTTGACGGTAGACCGGATGAAGACCCTCATGCACACATAGCAAAGTTTCTTCAGATTTACAACATATCTAAACCAAATGGGGTCTCTGATGAAACCATTAGAGTGCGACTCTTCCCATGGAGTTTGAGAGGGGGGGCTTATAGTTGGCTCACTTTACTTTCCCCCGATTCTATTCACACATGGGCTGACATGCTTGAAAAATTCCTTGGTCGCTACTTCCCACCAAGTAAGGCCGCAAGACTCCGGTCTGAGATCAATTCTTTCAAACAAAATGGGGCGGAGACATTTTCTGAAGCTTATGAAAGGTTTAGAGAGCTACTTCGTCGTTGTCCACAACATGGTTTGGACCCTAACAACAAGGTTCGCACCTTTTATAACAGGTTGGATAACATCAATAGACAACTTGTTGATTGTGCTGCAGGAGGGTCATAAAGTAACAAGTATCCCGAAGAGGCCGAAAAGATATTTGAAGACATGGTCGGAAATGAGGCTCATTGGTCTACGAGGGACAAACATGTCAAAGTTGTGGGAGCATTGGATGAAACCTCTACCATAGACACCACTCTCGCCGAGAAGCTAGATACATTAACCAAGAAAATTGACCTTCTCACATGTAAAAACCAAGTTCAGCCCGGAAGCAGTTCGACCCCTATTTCAGTGATGTGTTGCACCATATGTGGCGGAGGGAACGAGGTATCAAGATGTCCAATTGCAATCACCGAAACAACCCCTGTGGAGCAAGTACAGTATATGGGAAATGCACCAAAAATGCCGGAGGATCAATATTGGCCATAACTCCCAAAATGGAACAATCCACTTCTCTCATATGGAAACCCTCAAGCGGGGCAACATCCCCTGGGATTTCAACCAACTCTAAGGCCACCACAAGAGAAGAAGCCCAGCCTTGAAGATCAACTAGCAAAGTTCATGTAGGACACTAGCATGGCAATCAGGAATTTGCAAGCTTCATTCCAAGGTTTGGAAAATCAAATGGGACAAATGGCCAAGAACATAGCGGAAAGACCACAAGGTAGCCTCTCGAGGAATACCGAAGAAAACCCCCGGGAGCAATGCAAAGCCATTACTTTAAGAAGTGGCAAACAAGTGGAGTCACCCGTTGCAGCACCTCCTGTCGAGAGCATCGTGGAGGATGAAGAAGTAGAACCGATGGGAAATTCTAGTAGGCAACAAAAGGAGAAGGAAAAAGTGGTAGAGCAGCCACCCGTGCCCGCGTATCAACCTCAAAATCCATATCCGAAAAGGCTAAGGAAGGACAAAGAAGGTGCTCAATTTGCAAAATTTTATTAGCATGGTGAAGCAGCTACACATTAACCTACCGTTGGTAGAAGTTCTGTCCCAAATGCCTAAATATGCCAAACACATGAAGGAACTCGTGACCAATAAGAGGAAATTGGAGGATGTAGCTGTCGTCACCTTGAATGCCCAATGTTCTGCGGTGTTACAGCAAAAGATGCCAAGAAAACTGAAGGATCGGGGGAGTTTTGTAGTCCCTTGTATGCTGGCAAAGGAATTGCCAAGAAGGCATTGGCCGATTCAGGGGCTAGCATTAATCTAATGCCTTACAAGCTATACATGCAGTTAGGCCTTGCCGACTAAAAGCCCACTAGGATGACACTTCAGCTCGCCGATAGATCCATGAGACACCCCAACGGGCTGGCCGAAGATGTGCTCATCCAGATTAATCAGATTGTCTTCCCGGCTGACTTTGTACTTCTAGATGTAGATGAAAATGTTGATGTACCAATTATACTCGTCCGTCCTTTCTTAGCCATGGCTCAAGCTTTGGAGGACCATGCTCACGGAAGATTGGCACTTCGAGTAGGGGATCAAGAAGTAGTGTTTAAGCTCCTTGAAGCCATGCGACACACCATGGATCATGATGACACATCCTATAGTATCGATGATGTTGATAGAATAACTGCCGAGTGCATAGAAGACATAATACAAGCCGACCCAATATGCCAATTTGTGGAAGAACTGAATGAGGATCCAAAGGAGCTTCTAAACATCTCTACAACATCGAGGTTCTCCCCTAAGGCGAAGCGAAGAACAAAGTGGAAGGAATTAGCACTCATCGCTGGTGGGTGCACTTGGAGAAAGGTAAAGAAAAAGGGGGTAATTGCCAATCTTTCAGCTCAATCACCATATGACAATGACCTAGGTACAAAAGCAAAAACTTGTTCTATCTATGACAACCTGGGCAGGATTTTGTTTAGTAAGTGCTTTACTGGAAGAGCTGATTGATGCTTTCATATATATGAGCCCCCATAAGGTAACTCGAGGTAGGTCAAGCTCGTGACGTTAAACAAGCGCTTCTTGGGAAGCAACCCACGTCTAAAAAAATCGTGTTTTGCTTCAAATTTTGCTTTGTGTTAGTTAGAGTTGTTTGGAATAACATGATGATATATCTCGATCCCCACATTTGCATTAATAGACTCATCATGCTAGCTGCACCTTTATGAGCTCCATATTGACAATTTCTGTTAGGTCATGCCGTAAAAACCAAAAATGGCCCAAAGTTAGCTTCACAGGCCGACCTAGGGTCATACGGGCATGTATACTGCCGTATACTGGCCATATAGACGCCCTTAAAGACCATACGGTACGGCCGTATATTTGCCCGTACAAAGGGTCTTTTGCATGAGCTTAAATTTCCAGGTTCATACGGGCATGTATATGGCCATATACTGGCCCGTATACAGCTCAGGTGCCACCATACGGGGGTTTATACAGCCATATACTGGGCCATATGCTCTCCCACATTCATAGTAAGCAAAATCCATGGGTATACGGCCTACTATACGGCCGTATAAAGACCCCTATGCTTTTAATTGTGCACCTATATCTCCCCCATTTTGTTCAATGCACTAATGTGCTCTTGACTATTCTTTTTGCAGGTGAAGGCTAACTTTCAAAAGAACAGACACTCCATGGCCCAGAACAACTTGCGTGTGAGGATACCATTGCTACTTCCCCATCAACATTTTCGGGTTGCCTCACCATCAACACCACCTCGAATGGAAGGCCCACGCCCACTCATTGAAGACGACGAAGGGGAGGATGAAATTATTACACTCATTAGCACATTCACCGTCATGGAAATTAGTAAAGCAGCTATGGCACCACCACAGACACCCATGGACCCCTCTTCATTACCCACTTCACCAGCAGCACCAACATTTGATGAGTAGCCATACACGGATGATTGAGATATTTCATCTATACTTATACCTATTATGTTATATTTTGTGTACTTGTATCAAGGATTCTCCCTGCTCATCTCATCCTTTATTGCTCATTTCTATAGTGGTTACTATCTTGATTTGTCTTGGAGCTATGATAATCTCTCTTCCTTTGCAGAATCACGCCCGAACAAGAGACATCCCGATAAAATTATACATGATTAAATCCTCCGCCACAAGGGGATATCATCATATCACCGGGGAAGTCTCAGTTTACCTTTCTCCATGCTTTTATTTCGCTTATGCATTTTACTTGAGTTTGATTGCATACATTGAGGACAATGCACTATTCTAAGTGTGGAGATGGGTAGCTACCTATCCACTTATAGAGTTATTGCAAATTTCTAAGTGTGGAGATACGTAGCTAATAGACTTGTGAAATTTATTGCAAATTTTTTTTTTATATATACAAGAGCATTTTTTGGCATACACCGATGATGGCATTGTTAGAGAATGTATTGATTCACTCTATTCTTAGTGCACCATTCTATCACCCTAATTTTTTCAAATTCTCTTATGACATAACACGGACATCTAGAGACAATCCTTGAGGAATTCAAACTCTCTAGTAACAATAGATAACCCATTGCCATGTTTTATTAACCTTAATTGATAAGCATTACTCTCAATGGCTCCAAGAGGATCCGTGGCACTACTTGAGCATCCCACCTTTCACAATTTCACCTAGTGGACAAGTAAGAGAAGAATAACATAGCATATAAATAGTAGTTGAGTCACTACAATAATAAAGACAGTGTTCCGCTACTTGTTGTGATGAAGTAGACTGGGGTCCTGGCCCCAAATATGCGTTCTCCTCAATTCGAAAAACACTTCTAAGTATGAACACATCTAGGTAGAGTGGTAACCCCCTTAGTACCCGGGTGTTCTGGTACCTAAATAGCACGTGCATCCTGAAGAAAAGAGGGCCTACACTCTACAATGATCTTTAGCAAGGGAATGTCGGATCCATTAGGGATGCCCTACCCAAAAAATAAAATAAAAAAAAATAAAAAAAATAAAAAATTGTTTTGTGTACATAATTTGAAGTTTCTCGAGCTTGTCCACTATTTTCACAATAGAGGGTTGGTTGTCTTGAACTTAGGGTCTCAAGAATCTTCTAGAGTCTATTGAGGGAATGCTTATCTTGCTAGGACTTTTAAACATGGTATGTGGAGTGAAAATATTCATCTAGGGCCGTGGGGAACCGAAACATAAGATGTAATCTAGGTCTAGGTATGGAAACAGGAGAATGCATCTTTGAATGGTGAGCTTGGAATAGGGTTGAACCAATTATTTTATAGCCGGAGGTTGAAAACTCATCAATTCTTTTGTTTTAATTATTTTACATGCTTGAGGACAAGTAAATGTTTAAGTGTGGAGATATTCGATCAGCGTTCAAATGAGCATATTTTCATATCATTTTCCTATATATCCTGCATGCCATTTTGATGAATTATAGCCCTCTGGTACATAAAAAGCTTCATATTTGTTAAAAAGGCAGAACACCAAAGACCAGCTGGGACACTACAGCCTTTACCCATTCCGGAGTGGAAGTGGGAACAAATCAATATGGATTTTATGACGGGGTTGCCCCGTACTCAGAAGGGCAATGAGTCAATCTGGGTTATAGTAGACCGCTTGATTAAGTCGGCGCATGTCATACCTTTTAGGACGAGTGCATCTTTAGAGAGATTGGCCTAGCTGTATATTGATCAGATTGTCAGACTACATGGAGTATCGGTGTCGATCACTTCTAATCGTGACACCAGATTTGTCTCCAGGTTTTGGGAGAGTCTGCATATAGCTCTGGGCATAGGTCTGGCATTTAGTACGGATTTCCACCTCTGGTGATCGATGGGTCGGAGAGGGACCATCCAGTTACGGAGGACATCTTTGAGGCATGCACGTTGGATTTTACGGGGTCTTGGGATGAGCGTCTCAGCTTGGTGGAATTCGCCTACAACAACAGTTATCAGGTGAGCATTCAGATAGCTCCGTAAGAGGCACTTTATGGGAGGAAGTATCGGACACCGATTTGTTGGGTAGATATGGGTGAGAGGAAGCTGTTGGCTGAGAAGACACTTGAGTAGCCAGACTTCATTAGGTAGACAGAGGAGCAGGTCTGATTGATCAGGGAGAGACTAAAGGCTACTCAGAGCAGATAGAAAAGTTATGCGGACCAGAAATGTTCTGATCGGGAGCTTCAGGTTGGAGATGTTGTGTTCCTGAAGGTGTCTCCTATGAAGGGGGTTGTGCAATTTAGAACGCGTGGAAAGTTTGCCCCACGCTATATTGGACCCTTTGAGATTTTGGAGCGTATAGGAGTCGTGGCCTACAGGTTGGCCCTACCTCAGGACCTCGCTCAGGTTCACGATGTATTTCATATCTCCATGCTAAAGAAGTGTATGCGTGATCCATCTCAAGTGATTCCCCAGATTTCTATGGAAGTCCACTAGGATATGTCTTATGTGGAACGCCCATTGGCTATCTTGGGTCGTGAGGACAAACAGTTGAGGAATCGAGCTATTTCCTTTGTCAAAGTCAGATGGAACATCCACTCTGATCAAGAAGTGACCTTGGAACGTGAGGAAGATATGAAGAAACGCTATCCGGAGTTGTTTACTACCTGATGAATATTAGGTTGAAATTTCGTGGATGAAATTTTTGTAAAGGGCGAGGATTGTAAAATCAAAGAATTTTGAAATAAAAATTTAATAATTTCTTAAAATAAGTTTATAACTTAATTAGTCCCTAAAGCTTGAGGGATTGATAATTTAAAAGGGAAAATTAAATTAATCATAAGCTTAATTAGGGTTAATTAGTAGTCGTAAGGGGCTTTTGTTAATTTCCAAAATTGTTGAGGACCAGAAGGGAATTATCCTCTCTCACAGAGAAGGGACTAAAGTTTAACCTAAAGAAGTTCAGGGACTTCTGGTTACATATCCAAACAAAACACTAATAGGGTTGGTTCAACGGTTGAGTTTAAAACATCTCAGATCTGTGTTGATCGCGGAGCGTTATAACGGCATCTGTGAGGCCACGTGGCGCATTGAGAGGCATCCATCTGCTGGAATGCTGGATGCGAGGCCGGTGATGGAAATCAGACCTTTGAGATGGAGTAGATCTCGGTCGTTGATCCCGACATTGTCAGATCCGAGGCAACGTTAGGTGTTCTGGCCGTTGGATTTTATCCAACCGATCTCCACCACCCATCCGCGAAGCCTAATCCCGAGGTACGATCATCACCTCCCTCAGCCACCGAAACCGCCGCTCCTGTCCCGCCACCTTCGCCGCCCGTTACCCGCGGGGAGGCAGGCCGTCGCCAACAGATCTATGCACGGATGGGTGTTGTCGCCTCGCCTCCCATGTCCCATAAAGGAAGTGGTCTTGGCTCAGGCTGGTGCACTGAGCGCAAAGAGCTGAGAATCACCGTGAGGAGCTCCGACGAGATTATGATTGGAAATGGGGAGGAGTTTCCGGTCTGTGCTCGCTGGGTTCGCATTCTCCGTTGAGCTCGGGACTGTCATGGGCGTCTTCAGGCGGAGGAGGAGAACTAGACAAGGAAGAGGTAGTTGTTCTCAGCCAAGCTCACCGGAAAATCAAAGCTTCCCCGTCAAGCGCCGGAGAGCTCTCTGGAGGCTTTGTTAAATGTCTACAGTCTTCCGGTGAGCTTTCCCCCCCCCCCCCCCCTTCTATAATGCTTAAGTGTAGTCCACATGCATGTTGGTGTCGGTTCGAGCTCGCCGGAGATGATGGAGGAGGCCAGCCGAGAAACTCGAGCTCATTGGAGAGAAGGGGAGCACCATGACCTCCCACGAGAGGCATCATGGTATGCCAAGGATAAACCCGTACCAAGTGGAGCACGATCTTTGTCGGTGGAGTTACGGCCTCTTACAAGCTTCGCCCGGTGAGCTCTCTGAGCTCCGTGAGGTTCGCGGCGATGAAAGAGAGAGAGAGAGAGAGAGAGAGAGAGAGAGAGAGAGAGAGAGAGATAATTAATTAGTTAATCAAATGGTTGATTTAATCAAATACATTAGTTTTTATTAAAAAGTTAATTAAGTTAGTTGACTATGGTTAACCCACTAACAATTGGATTGAGTCCGAATTTAGTTAGTCACTTTAATTAACTTGGTTAATTAGACTCATGGATTGTATTCGGTTAGGTGGTTGAACTTGACCAAATTAAATTGGTTGAGCTAACCAGGAACCAAATGAGTTAGTTGTGGTTAATCAAGTTACATTGGTTGGGTTTGATAATTAAATTAATTAAACTAAGTGTGGCTAGGTTATTTAGGTCCATGGGTGGGGTCTAATTTAGTTGGACTCAAGAAAATAACTCAAAGAAAACAGATTTGGTTAACCAGGTTAATCAAAAAGAATAATAATAAAAAAAAAAGGGAAAAGGGTTGTAGGAGGAGGGAGTTGAACCCATGACCACCCTAACCCTAATAGTAGGTCTTAACCACTAGGACATGGCAAGCCACGTGATAAAGCTTGGTCCTTTTAAAATAAATAGAACTGGACCAGATGAGGGTCAAAGAGCTTAATAGGCTTAGCTAATGGGCTCAATTTATCTAAGTGTCCAAACTAGGCCAAGATAAATATTTAGGACACCAAAGATGAATCGTCAAGGTTAGACGATGGACCTAGATGACCAAGTAAAAGTTAAAGTCAAACAAAGGAGAGAAGATTGAGGAAAATGGGTTGGTAACCAAGTAGGATACCTCAGGACTTGATAAGTTGGAATGTAACTCACCAAGCGAGAGAGTAGTGCATGAGCATCTAGAAATTTAGGGTTTGCTAGCATTTCTTTAATTAATAGAGATTATATTACTAGATACCGACGTTAAGGCTTAGAGACACGTCACGAGGGAACTAGGGAAGTTTCCAGCTATTGTTAAAGGTAAGTACACTTGCCTTGTACCCACTCTTTGGAGTTTTCCTGGTTTTGCTATGTTAGTAAGGGGTTGTTTGGTTTTATGTTTTTCAAATGACTGTGTAAGTAGAGTTACTTGTAACTAAAATAATATATTTTAATATTTATCAAGGTTATTTGGTTTCTTGTAAATGAAAATAATGTATTTTATTTTTAATTGTTTGATTTGATGTAAGTTGAGTAATGCAGTTACCCATAAAGTAGGTGATGAGGTTACTCCTATTATCCAATTTTATATATGTTGAGCTCAAATTGGTAGCGGACTGAGGAACCGCTTCTTGCAATGAGTTCAATTGTGAATTAAGTGTTGTGATAGTAGTTGTAGTTTAGAACACGAGCTTCCGCAGGGGTTGGTGGTCTTATGGTCGTGAGGTGTCGAGGCCGCCCGTCCATTGTGCTTCCTCTCCATACAAAAGAAAGAATTCCAAGGGTTTCTTTTCCCAGACCCTTCGATGCTCAAGTTAGTTGGATCGAGAGTTTGTATAGTGGAGATAATGAGTTAGATGCTAAGGGAAGACAAAACTCCTTCTTTTACCTATATCGCTGGCCTTGGGTCGCCTCTCGTACATGTTTTTCCTCTACCACGTGTTGGGTTCCGCCTTGTCGGGTGCCCTTTCTGCTGGGTGGGGTACTTGTTATATGTTGCGCCTATCCCAGGTGACATGATGGTACTAGTACACCTTTTGACGGATAGGAAGGGGATCTCCGGCCACTCTCTTGATCCAGTCGTCCATTTGAAGGGTCCTCCTTATTTGCACCACGTGGAAAGAAGGGTTTCCCATTAATATTGGCCCCCCAGGTTACTGGTTCGATGGGTTTCGCTTCGGCGGGGTCGATAAGCTAGCCCTTGTGGGGAAATACCCAATCGGGGCGTTCGGTGGGCCACTTTGGTCACGTGTTTAGCCTGTGTTTGACTCTGGGTTAGGATTGGAGAACAGCGCAACCTTTCCCGGCCCAGTCGCCTCTCATAGGCCCCTCGCCCTAATCCTGTACCGCATTTGTGACCGGAAAATATCCCGGGTTCGCCGGCTCAGAACATTTCATTGTTGTTCATAACTGGTGAGATGGGGGCTATAATGGCCCGATTTTCTGAATAGTTATTTGTTAATTCGTAGATAATAAATCGAGGGTTATTTATAGATGAAATAAAGATTAAAATAATTGAAAGCATTAATAATCAATTTAATATACAAATAATAAAAGTTACTAACTAGTTGAATGGTTAATATATTAATTAATATAAGCACTTAGGCTGTGTTTGATTGCCACTATTTTCCATGGAAAACATTTTCATGAGTGATTTTCCAGCCTTTTCAGCTGTTTGATTGCCAATATTTTCCATGGAAAACTTTTCCACAAACCCTGTCACGTGACCCTATTTTCCATCAAATTGGTGGAAAACTTTTCCTGCCTCCCCCCATAGGAAAAGTTTTCCAGGGAAAACAGAGGGGTTTTTTTTTTGAAAAAAAAACCAAATAAAAACTCACGGATTCCTTTCTCTCTCACGCGCGCAACAACCGCCATCGAACCCTAGAATCCATACAAACCTCCGCCGATCTCCCCACCCGACGAACCTCCGCCGAGCTACGCCGAGTTCCTCTCTCCCTCTCACTCCCTCTCTGCGGTGCTCACCTCCTAATTAAGGAACATCGATTCCCTACTCTCCCTCCTCGCATCCTCCGTTCCTCCGTCAATCGCCATCGTCGCTCTGGTAAGCCCGCTCTCCCTCTCCTGTCTTCTCATCTCTTGCTTCGTTCTAGATCCATTGGATCGTAGTATATTTGATTCGTTTCTATGTTTGGAGAACTCATGAAGTTCTGTCTTTTCCCTTTGATTTGTCTTCTGGTTTTGAGACAAGGAGTGTTCTTGGTTCCTCCAGCTCTGTCTTTTCTGAGTTGTTTCTTGATTGGTCTGGTTTATTGGTATTATTTGAGGATTAGGGTTTCGTATATTGAAATGCAGTAACCTGGGATTTGGGATTTAGGGTTTGAGTTTTGTTGTTTTGATTGTCTGCGTTGTGTTTTTTGAGCAAAATTTGTGATTGATTTGAAGAAGGGCGCTTACCGTGCTGGTTCTCAAGGTAAGGGATTTGCCTGCAGATGCATAGAGATATATGTCAATAGCTTTAGATTGTTTTTTTAATTCAATATGGATATATTTTTCCATACCTTGCTCCCTATCTCAAACTATGCTAAAGAATTGCGCATCCTAGATGTTTCTTTGGTACTGATATGTTATCAAGTAATTTGGTTAAAAGTTTGTTATCCCATGGTCTGCTTAATATCAGTTAAATAATTCTTATAAATTGGTTAACCCCTGGTCTACTTAATTTTTCGCACCGATAATTTTGATTGGACATTTCAAAATCCTGCATTGTTCAAAGATAAGTTGAAAGGTAGATCAACATTTGCTTCATAAATTGTTACTGCAGATAGTGAGGATTATCAATAAAACCTGCAATTTAGTTGTCTAAATTACCAATTTAATGTTCATTCATTTCCAAATAAACGTCTCCTCAATTCAATTATTTTTTTACTGTGATCGTGTGATGTTGATATATATATTGAGAAAGACACATTCACGCCCACACACTTTGAACTTTATTTTTAATGAGTTCTATATTCAGTTTAGAAGTTATTGTAGAGCTTCTCCATGAATTTTGATTGTTAATCTATGATGGATGAGGATATATTTGAATGATATGATCTTTTCCTGCTTCTTTCCTTTTATGGAATTAAATGCTTTAATGGTTCATCTTATTGTTGTGTGTTGAAATAATCGTACTGACTAAACCTTGCATGTAAGTTCTTTCAAGTTCTTGTGAGTTTGTGAATGGTGGAGTGTTTAATGAATGAATCTGTCCTTTCTTTGTAGAAGTGCTTTGAGAATCTGCTTTATTAGGATACAATGCTAGTTGTTGTTGACTTGTTATTTTTGGGTTTTTAAGCTTTATAATTATAGAGCTGTTCCTGAACAACTTGTTAGGTTTCTTCATGTCAGATATCTCGGCAGCCCAACAACAAGTTGGCTTGTAGAAAATTTTTATTAGGGACACCTAAGTTTTTCCATTTCAACTGCTTTTACTGATGGATAAAAAGGTAAACAAAATAATTTAACTTATATGGTCCTTTTGATTTGATATTCTCTTCATGCTATTGTGTGACATCTCCGTATGTTGATTATGGTAGAGCATACAAAATAATTTCTATAGAAAATGCTTTTCTATTGATTTTTTTGAACTTTGTTGATATTGTATGTGTACTACTTCAATGCTTAAAATGAAGTTCTTACATGGTCCTTTTGATTTTATATTCTCTTCATGTCATGGTGTGAACCATATGCAGATTATGGTAGAGCATACAAAGTAATTTCTATAGAAAATGCTTTTCCTGTTGAGCTTTCTGAACTTTCTTGATGTTGTATTTGTACTACTTCAATGCTTAAAATGAAGTTCTTACATGGTCCTTTTGATTTGATAATCTCTTCATGCTATTGTGTGACATCTTCATATGTTGATCATGGTAGAGCATGCAAAGTAATTTCTATAGAAAATGCTATTCTATTGAGATTTCTGAACTTTCTTGATGTTGTGTGTGTACTCCTTCAATGCTTAAAATGAAGATCTTACATGGTCCTTTTAATTTGATACTCTCTTCATGCTATTGTGTGATATCTTCATATGCTGATTATGGTAGAGCATACAAAGTAATTTCTATAGATAAATCTTTTCTGTTGAGTTTTCTAAACTTTCTTGATGTTGTATGTGTACTACTTCATGCTTAAAATGAAATTCAAGGAAAATTTTAAGAGGTTCTCTGTGTTGGCTAAATGTACCAGCAAGAGGTTCTTCTTTTTAACTAAAGGATAGTATAAAGGTATAAATTTAACATTTTGCAATGACCACCTTATTTGTATAATAAGAATCATGCTTGATGTGTCTCTTTGTATTCCCTTTTCTCTCACTTTAGATAAATTATTCCTTTATAGAGTTGCATTAATTTTTTGCTTTTATAATTTCTGTCCTAGGTTTATCTATATAACTTTTTATTAAAAGCTAGGTTGGGCATGAGCTTGTGCATAGCAGTTACTTCTGGATTATGGCATAGCTTTTATGTTATTAGTTCGTGGGATGGTAGTTAATTTTAACATTTTGCTAAAACTGAATGTGTAATGCTTTCTCAAGAACCTCATTGAAGTGGTATACCTCATAGACCCTCTTTCTCCTTGAGTGGTAGCATAGATTGAGGTCTTACCAACCTCTCTAACCTGCGTAGTTGGTTGTAGTTTAGAAACATTTGATCTTTGTTAGTGCACGATAAAATATGGCCTCAACGTAATCTTGATTGGATTCTAGTGATCCTGTGCTCCTAAATAAATTGATTGTACTTCAAACTTTGACAGATTGTTTGTAGTGAAATTAACAGGCTATATTTGTTCCAGTTGTTATGAAACCTAGCCATTATTTGAGTTGGCATGTTCCAATCTAAACCAACCTGAAGTCCTAAGAATAACCTGAACTATTTTGAAGCAAGAGACCCTCCCTATTTGCAAATAAAACAAGAAACTGGTTATGAACGACAATTCTTCTATCTGCTATATCAATTATTCAGAATATATGTGCAAAAAACTATGTCCTAGTTGTCTGTTAGATTGGATTATAATATGTATAGTAATATGTAGTTTCAATAACAATTTGCATAGACTCAGGTCTATAGTGCTATTCTAGTATACTGGAATTTGTGGAAGCAGTGGATGTACTCTGTTTGTGAAGAATATTTTCTAAAAGAATTGTAGCATGATAATTCTACTATACTCTTGTGGATAAACAATATACACTCAAGGGATAGGTATACTTGATTTTTGTGTTTACAACAGTAAAAGCACTTGACCATAAAGTTTTTCCATTGCATTGGAAATTATGAAAATGCTCTGCATGGATTTATTTTTAAAGTTTGAATGATGAGTAAAAAACACTTGTTCTTTTGCATATAACTATATTGAATGTTCTCAACATCCCGTTTTTAGATCTTCCCTCACTTGGCATTTGAATTGCCTTGTTATAGAACTTCCTCCATTAAAGCTGACAGAAATACTTGATTTATTTAAAACCCATTATCTTGAACTGTTTTGAGTAGTATCTTAATTGGCACTTAAATTACACATTATCAATCCCACAGTTTCTGCCTGCAAATCGCATTTCGTAGATAGCAGAATGTTTGCAAAATGCAAATAAATCATCCTTATCTCTTCTTTTGTATGAGAATGCTTGCAAATTAGTTGTAGAATTCTGATTAGAAGTTACAAGTTGATGAAATGCATTGTAGACTTGGAATTGTCTTAGAATCCCTGCCTGTGAAGCCATCTCTCTTTCCCTTTTTCTCTTTGTTTTTCACAGGATTCCCTTTTTCTCTTTTCATGTTGTTCCTTTTCATTAAGCATGACTTGCTAGAATGCAATGTAGAAAGTTTTTAAGGTTCTAAATTATGTTGCTAAAGTTTATTATTTATTCAATTATTTTGCATGTACACCCCTGAAAAATCTTAATTGGTAGATGAATGGTAGGATAGTAATTTTGATTTTCTTTTTCTTTGATTTGTAATACAGTTGGGCCATCCTTTGACTTGAAGTGGTACTCTTCTATTCCAACTTGGGTAGAGGCCGTCACAATATTGGTAATGTTCTCTTCTTCTCCTTTATTCCTCACTGCTAAATGAATGGGAGGATGTAATTTTAATTTTTTTTTTTTCTTTGATTTGTAATACAGCTGAGGCCAACCTTTGTTGTTATTTGATCATTTAAATTTTTTATTCCTATAAATTATTCTGATATTTGATAAAGATGTGTTTTGTAATATTTATACACTTCTTGTTTTGTAATATGTATCTTTACAATCTGATTCAATTCTTCTATTTATTTGATGAATTTTGGTCTGTTGAATCCTCAACTATTATATCCAACAAATTCTATTTTATGGTTTTGTTTGCATGCTCAATATTTCTAGTATAAACCAAAGTCTCATTTTTATCATAATATCCCAGGCACCTATTATCATAAAATCCATGCATATGCATTCATCTCTTAAAAAGGTCTTCTATTCACACAAGCCAAGCCTCCTCGACTAAAGTGAGTTTTATGCCACTGCTATACACACTCTCTCTCTCTTTACATTCCATATATAATAAATACAGGGCTTGAACAATAATAAAATAGTTGCCAAGATTGACCTCAAAACCATGGAGTGATAGTTCAAAGTTGAGGGAGAGTTCAATTGGGTGGGACATGCATGCTTGTCAGTATGTAAAACCAATGAAACAAGAGCTATTTAAGACTTTTACACCTTACTATATTAGATAATTAACATCTTGATCCTTTGCAAGACTTATTAATATTAACCCTCCAAATCAAGGACTTAATTTAAACAAATAATGGCTAAAGATAATTTGATGTATGGAATAGATCACTGAACAATAGATAAAATGTCACTCCAATGATATGTTTTTTTTTTAGGGTTTGAAATGAATTGAAAGTAGAGGTGCTCCACAAAGGAAGCAACGTTGACAATGATGATGATTAACTAGAGTTTAGCATACATATTAAGAAGGTGAGGTTTGGTAAGCATGACTTCTCTTCCAGTCCTCCCTTATGATGATCATGTTGGGCAGTCCTATGAGAATTAACACATTAGACATGTTTCTTCCCTATTATAAGGTTGGAGGTACAATGGTCCCCTTGGGAAATGTTGTTATCTCATCCTCAAAGATTGATTGTCTTCTCATCCATGGATTAATTTCTCCTGTGCCTTCCATACTTTGCTTCTTAATCAAGAAGTTCACTTGCATCAATAACTTCAAGAAGCTTGCTCTGTTACTTGTTACCCATGACATGAATCTTTGCAGTAATTTTAGGGTTAAGGAACCTCTTTATTAAAAGCTCTTCACCTTCAGGTTCAGAGAAGTTATGAATTGGAATAAAGCCCCTTTGTTATTGATATAATGATATTATATACACTCCTTAGTCAGAACAATTTTTAATTAATGTTGGGACCTGTAATATTTTTTTATCTTTATTTAATAATGATATTATTTATTGAACTTTACTTAATAATTAAATAGGTTATTGAATGGCGAGAGCACCGACTCAAAGACAACTTGTGTTAATGTTTTGGATGATGGTCATGCAAGCTTCAGCGATCTATGATTATATGAGGCAACACTATCATAACAGAATTCTCCATGGAGCTCCTCATAGGAATTGGAGAGCTGATAGAGAGTTAGTATTGAACCGAATGTTCAACACCAGTGATAGTACTTGCCATGAGCTACTCAGGATGAAAATTGGTGCATTCCACAATTTGTGTAATCCCTTACATGCTTACGGCTTAGCTCATAGCCGATTTGTACATGTTGAAGAGCAAGTAGCTATTTTCCTATACACAATTGGCCATGACCATCACAACAGAGTTGGAAGTTTTACATTTTTTAGGTCTGGCCAAACTGTTAGCTATTATTTAATTTAATTTCATAGAGTGTTAAATGCATGTCTTAATCTCTATAGAGATGTTGTCACCAATGCCACTGCTCAAAACTCCCCCTTTGATAAGGAGAATGTCCAAGATTGGTTCCATTACTTTCAGGTTAGATGTTTATAACAATAAGATTGTTTATATTTCTGTTAGGATTTAGATACTTACCACTCAAATATATTGTACCTTTAATAGGATGCCGTGGGTGCTATAGACGGTACTCACATTGCTGCTTATGTCCCTGTGGAGGAACAACCGAGGTATCGGAATAGGAAACGAATCATTTCTCAAAATGTATTGGTGGCATGCACATTTGATATGAAGTTTACCTATGTGCTTGTTGGTTGGGAGGGATCAACACATGATGGTCGTTTGTTGAGGAGCGCAGTCTCACGACAAGGAGCTTGGTTGACAGTTCCTATTAGTATGTTAAATATCCCTTGATCTATCACAGTAAGAAGAATACATGACGATACCTCTAATTCTTCCTTCTAATAATATAGGTAAATACTATCTTGCTGACGCGGGTTCCCCTTAGTCCCTGGTTTTCTTACACCTTATCGGGGTACACACTATGATCGTAGAGACATTCAGGGTCTACTTCCTGAAAACCGCAATGAGCTATTCAACTTTCAACACTCATCTCTTCATTATGTTATTGAGAGGACAATCGGCTTGTTGAAGAAGAGGTTTGCCTATCTTAGGCATCAACCCTTTCATGATATAGATACACAAGCGAAGATCGTCCTTGCATGTTGTGCCTTGCATAACTTCTTACATGTTGATAACTCAGATAATCTCTGTAGTGATGATGAGCTTAGTGACAATGAAGTAGACCCCCCTATCGATGTCCCTGAAGACTCACATGTTAATGCCAACATCAGAATCACACCTGAAGTAGCATGGACCAACCAAAAAGATTCACTATCTAACATTATGTCGGATGGTTTCGACGCGAACAGCTATGACGCGACCTACGAGGATTGGTTATTATGTTATGTTATGTTATAAATTTCAGCACCTTATGTTATGTTTTGTTATGTCATATCTTTATATTGCACATTTATGTACTTTTAATTGCAAATTTCAGCAACTTATGTTATGTTATGTCATAACTTTACATGTCACATTTATGAACTTTTTATTGCATATTTTAGCAATATATGTACTATGTTTTCATGGTTTTGTTATTGATTTTTAAAGTGAAACAGAAAATGGGAAGTCGACGATTTGGCAATCCAAGCTCATTTGCTATTCCTAGGCCTGCTACAGTCTTCAGCTCTATACATGATGTTGAGGAAATCACTCCAGCTTCCTCCAAAGTAGAAACAAGAAAAAGGCAAGTCCGTTGGTCGGACGATATGGATGAAGCACTGATTAATACTCTTTTAGAGGTGGTGCTTGCGGGGCCAAGAAGAACTGAAAATGGATTGAAGGCAGAGGAATGTACGAAGGTTGTCAACAAAGTATTGGAACGTTGCCAAGTGGTTGTAGGAGTTACTCATGTGAGGGCTAGATTGAAGACCATCAAAGCAGATTTTAAGGAGATCACGGAGTTGCCCAAGATAAGCGGGTTTGGGTTGGATGAAAATGGCCGAGTCACAGCGGATCCTCTTGTTTGGGAGAAGTACCTTCAGGTAAATGTGACTTTTCTCTCATTTCTTCTCCGACATTAGAGTTCATCTTTTTAAATAGTTTTATTAGATGCCATGACATTCCACATTCCAAAAACATGGTAATTTTCAATTAAAATTATGCTTCATCTTCCCAACAACTGTTTGCATTATAGTACATTGAACAACAAGTGGAATATCATGTTTTAACTCTCATTTTGTCTACTATTGATTTGAAATATATTTATTTTGGAAAAAAAAATGTAAATCTCTATTTACATTGTTCGTTTGTTTGTGTGTGTGTGTGTGTGTGTGTGTGTGTGTGTGTGTGTGTCCGGTTGCAAATTTTTCATGTATTTTATTTGCCTTTTTATATGTTAATTTTTTTAGTTGAAGTTTTAAGTTTTTTATCTATCAATTATATCAAATAAAAACTAATGTTATTGGTTATTGAATCAGAAGATGACAATTTTTATGGATTTCATGCATAACTTTATGCATCTGAAAAATAATAGGTCTTGTTTAGTAAATTTTAATATGGAAAAGTAGTTGTATATTCATTATGCCTTGTATTGTGTAGATAATGTTCCATTGGTTTTTACTAACTTTTCAGTATTCTATTTGGTTTAGTAGTTTATTAATAATTTCTTATGGTTTTATGTCTCATGAATTTTTAGGATAATCCGGATGCAAAAAAATATGAAAGGGAAGTCATATCCTCGCTATTATGATTTGGCTACCATTTTTGGCAATAACATTGCAACTGGAGATCGAGCTATCTCGGGGAATGACTTTGTACAAATGAATGAAGTAGAAATCAAAAACCCAGTGGGAGCCAGTCTAGAGGATGAAGATGAGTTGGAGGAAACACACCCAACTCACTCAAACGTGCCCAATACCCCCAATGAAGCCGCACAAGGAAGAGGCTCGAGAGCTAAACGTAAATGTGGGAAACCAATGAATGATGCAGCCTCGGCCCTCAAAATTATGGCTCAATCCTCTCAAGAAATGGCCATTGCGTTCAAGGAGCAAGCAACCCAAAGTCGTGTCGATATGCAAGCAATTCTAGACAAACTCCGAGGATTGGGTCTTGTGGATGGTGATGTTATGGATCTCATGCAAATATTTGTGCATGGCAAGGAAGAGGCTCGTTTATTCCTTAAGATTAATGATGAAGCATTTTTGCGTGGTTGGGTCAATCGCAAGCTCAACAAGTAATCCATGTCTCGGATTATAGTTTTGTTTTATTGGAAGAAATGTGTACTTTGAATTATGTTAACATGCTTTTTATATGTGAACATGCTTAGTTACTCAAACTTTTTATATTTGAACCTTCCTCATTGGTGAACTATGTGAACATGTTTTTTATTGGGTTGTTTCAAATTTGAAGTTGAAATTTATGTATTTTGTTTTTTTTATTTATGTTTGATTGGTGTTTGAAATTTATGTTTGAAATCAATGCTTTTTGTGTGTGTGTGTGTGTGTATATATATATATATATATATATATAGGGTTATCTATAATCTATATATTATGTAAAATATATAGATAAATCTATATATATTTAAATAGATTATATAATATATAATATATATTTTTTTATATATTTAACATATAAAAGCAGTGATCACTACCCTATATATATATATATATATGAATAATAATAATAATAATAATAATAATAATAATAATAATAATAATTTCTTGTATAAAGGTTAAGTAGTGATAAAAAATATGTAAATATATATATTTTTTTTAAGGAGAAAATTAAGCAAATTTGATATTTTTCATGGAAAATGATAGATTTTCCATGGAAAATAAGACCAATCAAACGGTAAAATTTGAATTTTTCATGAAAAATTTAGCTGGAAAATACTGTCAATCAAACAACCACTTTCTTATTTTCCACGGAAACTTTTCCATGACAAACTTTTGCATGGAATAGTTTTCTTTTCCACCCAATTTATTGAATGGAAATGGAACCCTAATAGGGTTAATTGGAAACCTTGGTAAATAATTTAGCCAAGTGTGACAAAAAGTTACAAGATAAATGAAATTATTAGATTTGTGAAGGTAAGTTGATTTATTAGATTTAATTATTAAAAAATATAATAAATTAATATATATTATCATAAAGAGGAACTTAGGCTAAATTTCAAAAATTAAAATCCAATTTCATTCCTCTTCTCCTTCTTCCTCTCCCGTGCCCTACCCGTGCCTTCTCTCCCTCCCACCGACGAGCTCCCTTCTCCGGCGAGCATCACTAGCCCTGAGCAACCCGCCGTCCGCCTTCATCTCCGCCCGCGCGCAACCGGAAGCTCACGGCGAGCAGCTCCGCCCACGACGACGAGTCCGCCCTCCTCCCCTGCGCACAACCTGCGCCTCCGCGTGGCCAAGTCGAGCTCCTCCCGGCTTCTACTACATTTCCTCCTGTGCAGCCCTGGCACACCTCCCATCCGGCCATTGCGCAGCTTCGGCGCCGCCAGCGCCTGCACACGGACAGCCACACCACCTTCGGCGCGACACAGCTCCGGTACGACCTTGATCTTGTTGGATTTTAATCAATCTATAATTGTTGGATCTTGCTCTGCAAATTGCATAAATCAACTATAATACTTTATAATGAACGGAAGCGTACCTTGAGACATGATGAAGTCTATGATCTCTTCTTGCAGCGACTATAATCCTGAGATGAACGAAGGCTAGGTCTTCTCTCCCCTACTCTCTTCTTTAATTGGCTGATCGATGGGGCACAGCCTCTTTTATGCGTGTGTTGGTATATGTGTGAGTGTAGGGAGAGAGGGACCTTAACCTCATATTTATAGCAAGTGATAACACTTGATAACCCCCATCAGATTATGAGTTCTATTAGGATTAACATCTGATTTGAATTCAAATAGGATATTTACTTTGATTGGGTCTATCATGATTGGTCCAAGTTCTAAAAGATAAGGGATAGCCATTACTGAGTCTAATTAGGCCACATAAAGGAAATAAATCCAACATTCTCCCACTTGGCCGTTATTAGACTCAAATCCCCCTTTTAACAAAGTTTTGAAAAAAAAAATAAATTAAAAGGACTCCATGAACCAAATCAACTCCTTTAAAAAATTTAACGAGTGCACTCTTTGAAAAATAATCCCAATCAAACTATTTGAAGTTCACTTTTATACTTGATTAACTGAAAGCAAATAATGTGGATCATGGCGGTTATACATCCTTAATTGACATACTTCCTTCCATGTATCACTCCATCATTAACTCCCACTTAACCAAGTCATATATGATGTGAATAATAGGCTAGAGCAACCGTCATGCCTCTTTGATGGTCCCAACTTTAATGTCAAATAATGACTCTTCTGTATAGCATAAATATTAACAATAATGTGTACACCAATAAGAACAGAAGAAACAAATATATATTCATATATATGTAATCATCAAGTTATAAGGAGATCTCAAACTAAATGTCTATCATTAAAACTTAACTATCCCAATGACCAAGACCCATATGCATTACATGTTCCTTTAGTCAAGGGATCTGCAATCATCAGCTTAGTACTGATGTGGTCAATAGACACAAGATGATTTTTCACTCTTTCATTAACAACAAGAAATTTGACATCTATATGTCGATTTGCCGTTGTACTCTTGTTGTTCTTTGCAAAAAACACAGCAGCAGAATTATCACAATAGATTTGTAGTGGCTTAGAAATAGAGTCCATGACACGGAGTTCTGAAATAAATTTCTTTATCCACAAAGCTTGTGAAGTAGCTTCATGGCAACTAATAAACTCAGCCTCCATAGTGGAAGAGGCGATTATACTCTGCTTAACACTTCTCCATGAAACTGCACACTTAGCATAAAAATATACCTTGATGTGATTTTCTACTATCAGAACAATCCGCAAAGTCTGCATCTGAATAACCAATCACTTCCAAGTGATCAGTTCTCTTGTATGTGAGCACATAATCTTTGGTCCCCTGGAGATATCGCATCACCTTTTTAGCAGCTTTCTAGTGACTCAATCCTGGGTCACTCATAAATCTCCCAAGTACCCCAACAACAAAGCTAATGTCAGGACGAGTACATGTTTGCAGATAGTTCAAACTGCCAATTACAGAGGCATAAGGAATCCTCTTCATATATTCTCTCTCTGACTCAATTTTGGGACATTGTAATTTACTGAATTTCTCACTTTTTATGATTGGCACTTCATTTGATGAGCAACTCTGCATTTCATACTTTTCTAGGATCTTTGAGATATAGCCCTTTTGGGATAGCCCTAATAATCCTTGTGATCTATCACGAACAATTTCTATTCCTATAACATAAGAAGCAACACCCATATCTTTCATTTCAAAATTATTTGAAAGAAAGCTTTTTGTTTCATGCAAAAGTCCTAAGTCACTACTAGCAAGTAAAATGTCATCCACGTACAGAATTAGAAATATGAATTTGCTCCCACTAACCTTCAAATATATACATTGATCAAATGATGTTTTACGTAAATCAAAAAGAAGACACGATAGTATTAAACTTTAAGTACGGCTAGCAGTGAAGCTTGTTTAAGTCCATAGATGGATTTATTTAATTTGCAAACTAAATTTTCTTTTACTGGTATCTCAAACCCAATAGGTTGATTCATGTATACTTCCTCATCTAAGTGTCCATTTAGGAAAGCAGTTTTCACATCCATTTGATGCAGCTCCAAATCAAAATGAGCTACTAAGGCCATAATAATCCTAAATGAATCTTTTCGAGACACAGGTGAAAAAGTTTCACTATAATCAATGCCTTCTTTTTGAGTGAATCCTTTTGCAACGAGCCTTGCCTTATATCTAGTTATATTGCCATTGGAGTCCCGTTTAGTTTTATAAACCCATTTACAACCAATAGGCTTATATCCAACTGGCAATTCGACAAGCTCCCAAACTTCATTTTTGCTCATGGATTCTAACTCATCTTTCATAGCATCTAACCATAAGTCCGAATCTACACTATCCATAGCTTGTTTAAATGAAATGGGGTCATCTTTAATTCCCAAATCATTCTCTTGCAAATATATTATATAGTCATCTGGGATAGCGGATTTTCTAATCCTACTCGGTCTCCTTTTAGCCCCAGATTCAACTACATTTTTAATTGGAAGTGGTTTTGGTGGACTAGGAGGAAGTTCAGTGATAGTAAGTTTGTGAGATGGTTTTCTCATTTCAGGTTGATATACTATAATTTCTGATTGATTAGAATCAATCGGAACAATATTTTCCTGACAATTATATGAAGAGTTTAAATCATTTATCTCTTCAAACACCATATTTCTTGGTTCACCACTCTCACTAACTTGACTATTTTCAATGAATTTAGCAACATAAGTTTCCACAATTCTTGTTACATGGTTAGGACAATAAAATCTAAAGCCTTTGGACTTTTCTGGATACCCAATAAAGTAACAGCTTATTGTCTTGGGATCCAATTTCTTTTCTTGTGGATTATATATTCTAGCTTCTGCAGGACATCCCCAAACATGTAGATGTAATAAACTCGGTTTCCTTCCTGTCTCTAACTCAAAAGAAGTTTTCGAGACAGCTTTACTAGGAACTCGGTTCAAAATATAGATAGATGTCCTCAGTGCTTCACTCCACAGTGATAAAGGCAAGGTAGAATTACTCATCATACTCCTAACCATGTCCATTAGTGTTCTATTACGCCTTTTAGCCACACCATTTTGTTGTGGTTCTCCAGGCATTGAATATTGTGCCCTAATTCCATTATCCTCTAAAAATTTAGCAAAAGGTCCAGGCGCTTGACCTAAGTCATGATGCCTGCCATAATATTCACCACCACGATCTGACCTCACAACTTTAATCTTCCTATCCAATTGGTTTTCTACTTCAGCTCTGAAAATTTGAAAATAATGCAAAGCTTCAGATTTCTCATATAATAGGAAGACAAAACCATAACATGAGAAACCATCAGTAAATGTGATGAAATACTTTTGCCCACTTAAACATGGAGGAAAAGGGCCACAAATATCAGTGTGGATTAACTCTAAAACTTCTGAACTCCTAGTTGATGTTTTCTTATGATTTTGGGTTTGTTTTCCTTTAATGCAATCAACACACATGCCATTATCAGTAAAATCAAGAGCTGGCAATACTCTATCTTTTACTAATTGCATAATTCTTTCCTTTGATATGTGTGCTAAACGTTGATGCCACCACATATAAGAATTTTCATTCAATATGCAACGCTTTTGACTGACATTTACATGCAAAGATAACAAAGATTGGGCAAATGATTTTTCAAGATTCAGTTTATACAAGCCATTAACCAAGATTCCAGAACCCACTAAAACAGAATTCTTAAATAACTTAAACAAAGAATCCCCAAAACTCGAAGAAAAACCATCTAAATCTAGTTTAGGTAATGAAATCAAGTTTCTAGACACTGAAGGCACACAAAAGGTATTAGGCAGATCTAATTGATATCCAGTATCGAGAATAAGTCGATAAGTCCCAATAACGGTGACTCTAGACGTCATACGGTTCCCCATTACGATTGTGCGCTCACTTTGATTTGGTTTCCGGCTTGAAAGGAATCCCTGCATGGTATTAGCAATATGAACAACGATTCGAATCAATCCGCACCAAAGTATTAGATGGAACATCAATAAAATTGGTTTCAAAACAAGCAAGGGATAAAGAATCACCTCTCTTTTCAAACCAATTTTTGTGCTTCTGACAGTCTTTCTTTACGTGTCCCTTTTTGTTGCAATAGAAACACCTACTGTCTTCAGGCTTCCCAGTTTTTTCTTTCGGTGGAATTTTCTTTTCGCCTTTTCTTTTCTTTCCTTTATGCTTGTTTTGTGAAACAAAGTTAACAACAAGCGTGCCTTCCTGCTTTAATCTCTCCTCCTCTTGCACACACTTTGATGTCAGTTCATTAATGGACCACTTATCCTTTTGAGTATTATAATGAATTTTGAACTAACTAAATTGTGAAGGGAGGGAGTTAAGCACAAACTGTACTAGAAAAGAATCGGATATGTTCATTTCCATGGCATTCAATTTTCCTGCTATATCCCTCATTTCCATAATGTGCTTTCGCTTTTGTAGTGGCAGTTATATTTCATTGAGGTGAGCGCGGACATAAGCATGCCAGCAACCGACTTATCACTTTCAATGTGTTGTTGTTCAATGGACTCTATGTAATCTTTTGCATTTTCAGTATTTGGAATTGACCCCCTTATGTTTTTCATTATAGTACTTTTCACTATCATGAGAGACAATCTATTAGATCGCTCCCACTTTTCAAAGTATTCTATTTCTTCGTGGGTACTATCCGCAGTAAGTTCAGGGGTTTTTCTTTACGAAGGGCTAAGTCTAAATCCAAGCATCCTAATGATATTAGAAGTTGCTCGTGCTAATCAGAGAAATTCATACCATCCAATTTAGGAACGTTTGTTAGAAGAGATGGTATGGACGCAGGGGTCAAAACTGTAAGAAATTGAGGCTTACAATCAGTAATCGATGCAAACTAGCCACTAATATAATTCTGCTCAACTATAAATTTGTATATCATAATCTACCTTTGGGCAAAGATTATAATATACACTATTATATCTATAGCATAATCATGGCAAAATAAAAATAACAATAATAATATAATAAAATCCACATATCGTGCTAAAAAAAATTTAATTGTAGCACCTCAAGCATATATTATTTTGCATGATCACATACATATTAAAAGCTATAGATAATAATGAATTCTCTTATTTTCTATTGACAATGAGAATGACAAAGAGCCAAGAATATTCTCACACCTTTGGGCAAGAGAATTCCTCTTTTCAGTGCCTATCTCATGTAATAAACATATTTATGGTTTTGATGTTAATTAGAAGCCTCCTTTGGGCGACAACCAATTAACACCCTTTACTACAATTTCAACTCGGGAGAGAAAACCATGAATCCCATAATTTGCTATCTCATCATCCTAACATGCTTAGTGATCCTTTGGGACAACACATCACATGCTGAATTTTGTAAATAACGGTTGAAATTGTTGAACTTTTAAAATTATACCAATAATTTTCTTTTATTCACAAGATCAAAATTTTATTCAAAATTTTCAAAATTAACTCTAAATAAATAAATAGATAATTTCAGGAAAAAAAATACTGTAATTAATTTGAAGTTTCCATTGTTAATTCTGAAAATTAAATAATTAATTTTGAAAATCCTATAATTAAATTTCAGAAAAATATAATAATTGATTTCTGAAATTTCTCTAATGAATTTCTGAAAATTTTCTTTAATTTCAAAAAATTCAATAATTAATTACAGAAAAATACAATAATTATTTACTGAGATTTCTGTAATGAATTTCTAAAAATTTTCTTTAATTTCAAAAATTCAATAATTAATTTCAGAAAAGTACTATAATTATTTACTGAAATTTCTATAATGAATTTATGAAAATTTCCTTTAATTCTTTAAATTCAATAATTAATTTCAGAAAAATACAGTAATTATTTTCTGAAATTTCCATAATGAGTTTCCAAAAACTCCTTTTAATTTCAAAAAAAAAATTATCAAATTAATTTCAGAAAAATACAATGATTAATTTCTGAAATTCCTGTTATCAATTTCTGAAAATTTTCTTTAATTTCAAAAATTCAATAATTAATTTCAGAAAAATATAATGATTAATTTCTGAAATTCCTATAATGAATTTTCAAGAATCCTATAATTAATTTCAGAAAAAGAAGAGGAAAAAAATATACTATAATGTTCTTTTATCGATCTTGTGATGATTCACTAATCTATAGAGCATAACCTGGGTTCTGATGCCAACTATTGGATTTTAATCAATCTATAATTGTTGGATCTTGCTCTACAAATTGCATAAATCAACTATAATACTTTATAATGAACGGATGCGTACCTTGAGACATGATGAAGTCTATGATCTCTTCTTGCAGCGACTATAATCCTGAGATGAACGAAGGCTAGGTCTTCTCTCCCCTACTCTCTTCTTTAATTGGGTACGTCGATGGGGCCGACCTCTTTTATGCGTGTGTTGGTATATGTGTGAGTGTAGGGAGAGAGGGACCTTAACCTCATATTTATAGCAAGTAATAACACTTGATAACCCCCATCAGATTATGAGTTCTATTAGGATTAACATCTGATTTGAATTCAAATAGGATATTTACTTTGATTGGGTCAATCATCATTGGTCCAAGTTTTAAAAGATAAGGGCTATCCATTACTGAGTCTAATTAGGCCACATAAAGGAAATAAATCGAACAGATCTACCCCTGTGCACATTCCGTCGGCCGTCCTTTCTCTCCGGCGAACAGCATCCCAGGCCGGCCACCACTTCTCTCCGGCGAATAGCAGCCCAAGACCGCCCTTCTCTCTCTTCTCCGGCAGCCACGGCCACCTGCGACCTAGCATCCGCCCCTCTGTCCGTTGTCCCAACGACTCGTGAATCAAGCCCGACGAGTAGTGTGTGCCCTAGAAGAGGAGGTAAAATGAAATCAAAACATTAAATTGGGTAGGCTAATTTAAGATGGAGGATCAATAGCTTGATCCTAGTACTAAGTTACAAAATCCTATTGTATGATGATAATTAAGGATGGATGTATAAATGAATTTAGAATTGGTTATGAAGCATGTTTGTATAATATCAAGAGCCTAGAAATAGAGGGGATGCTGTCGAAATTTCATCGGTTTTGCTTAGTTAATTAACCATTCCATGTTTAGCAATTAATTTCTTTAAGGAGAGCATGTTAGAAGCCCCAATTTGTGCTTAAGATTAAGTAGTTTACATTTCCTAACATGTGAGGAATTTATTTTAATTAAGTTGTTGGTATCGTATTAGTTACGAGTATTGAAGACATGAAATAGTTGTTAGGGGAAATCATGCTTAGGTGAACTTAATATCCTTATTGTACTATATCAAGTTTAATTAGAGTATAAATTATGAATACGACTCCGTATTCATTAATTTCCCTTACTTCGATTATTAGGAAAAGGAAAGGCAAGGGGCAAGGCAGCTACTGGTGAAGGACCGAGCCAACCTTAGAGATTACTAGACTTAGGTGAGGGAACCGGTTGTACATTTCATATTTTATTGTATTTTTCTTACAGTGTTGATTTTAACTTGAAAAGCATGAGATAGAGATTTTATGAGAATTTCTAAGTTATGGAAATCATATAATGCATATTGATAGATCTTCAGTTGGAGATAGATTCCTTTTTAAGAATTCATGCAAAGTATTTAGTAAAAGAAATATGAAATATAACATGAGAAATAGATAGAGTATTTGATGGACTATATTTTACAGATATACTTGCCTGCAGTATTGATGGCTCTTACTGAGCCAGAGAGTACTGCATTAGGTTAGGGAAGGGGTGATTTATAACTATGATTTCTTTTTTTATATATACCGAACTATCTATTTTAAAACCTTCCATTTTCATGAATCAAAAACCACTTTTCCATACTCTCAGTGTGCCTAGATATACCTATATAAGTATAGTCCGACGGTAGTGAGTAGAGACCGACCTGAAGGCTCTGGTGTGGGATGAGTCCGCCTGCCCCCACTCTGGTTCCGCACTATTGAAGTAGATGTGTAGTTAATGATTATAGCATATGATTCCGTATTTCCTACCTCCCGGTAGCAAGTAGACACCGACCATGGAGGCTATTAGTACAGTTTATTTTTACCAAGGGAGATTTTAGAATTCATTCATAGTACCGATGATTAAATAATGAAATAAGCATGCATGTGACATTACTTGAGATTTCTATGCATATTGGCATGATTATATCATATTGAAGATAATGCATTGACTAGCATGTTAGTTGCACAGCATTTATCTTCAGTTACTTTTATAAGTACAGTTTTATATTATGGAGATTATTGTTTTGTATCAATATACGAGTACAGTTCTATACCCCACAGTATTGTTCCTAAATCACTGAGCTCGAGTAGCTTAGGCCCCTTTCACGTTGTTTTTATGCAGGCAATAGACAGGAGTCTAGGTAGAGGCTTGTGTTTGCGTGCGAAGATGAGTATTAGTAGCTGGCTCCGACCCCCAGATGTGTTGATTCATTATGTTGTTATTGTATTTTGGAGAGAGTAGAACTCCTGAATTTAGAGTCATATGTGTGCTATATCAGTTGTTTTATTGAAGATGTATTATGGCATGATTTATTCCAGTGTATGACATTATGATTTTCTAACTTATTAGATTTCATATGTGCTTAGTTTCAATTAGACAGCCTTATGCTTAGGGTTCACCCCTTAACCTGGCTGGTGTGGAACTTGTCCCTGATTTTGAGATGGGTGTTATAGGGGCCGCATCCGTCATGAGGATCTGGGCCTTTATTAATGAGACACGACGGAGCCATGTTGTGTGCGCTTTTCTAGGAGCGTGGACGATCATAGCCGTCCACATGGCCACTATCGAGGGTGTTGTCCTGCATGTCGTGCGATTTTCACCTACCTGGGTATGGTGGCTACACGCCTCCCTTTTTTTCGCTTTAACTCATGTTAGGTTTTTCCTCTCGGGAGTGTGGTGACCTCCGTTCTTGGTAGCCACTTTTGAAGGCGTCAACCATGGTAGCAAAGCTGGGTGTCTTTGACTCTGATCCCGCCTCCTTCGTTAGCGAGATCAAGTAGTCCGACTTCCCCAAGCTCGCGAAGCGCTTCAAGGTTCCTTCTCTCTTCGTGTTCCGACGGCCAAACCCAGAAGAGAGGGCGAATCATCCTGGCAAGGGGGACATCATCCTATACCAAGAGTCCTTCCAGGCGGAGTTTCGGCTCCCAATACCTAAGGTTCTCTAGAGTTTCAACAACATCCGGATAAGCCCAGGCCAAGTGCACCCCAACGGACTGCGAACTCTGTGTAGCTTAGCCATTCTTTTTAAAACGATGGGGATGGAGCTCACTCCACGATGGGTGTATGTAAAACCCGCATAGTTTATGGACTAAATTAAATACTTAATTATTCTCTTAATTATGTTGGATTAATTTTAAGGATTTATAAGGGGTTAAACTACATATGACGAGGGTAAGGTTAACTAATCCCTTTTGGAGGACTTAAATATAAAAGGGCATAATTAAATATCCATGAAGTTTAGTACTATGGGGTATAATTTTGAATTTATATAAATGTTTGGACTTAAGAGCAAAATTTGTTTTCTCAATGCAAAAGGCTAAGAAAGGGATTGCATGATGATTTTCAAAGAAGCCGGATATTTTTGCAAAAAGGTTTTGACTCATGCATGAGAATAATTTTACATGGGTTTCTATAGAGATGATTTTGGAAAGAACTCAGGGGTTCTTTACTAAAAATCCACGACTCATGCACATGAGACTAGTACGGTATGATTTTATTATTGAAACAAATATTGGGCCTATATGATAATTCTGAAAGAGCTCAAGGACTCTTTACTAAAAAGCCACATAAGCCATACATGAGATGAAGAATGAATGGTTGTGATTAAACCTGGGGAAAAACATCTCACGGATGAGATTTAAGCAAGGGCTAGTGAAATAATATCTAGAAACCTTTCTTTACTAAATGTCTCATGAGATAAATTCATTTGAAATCAACGACCGGGATCAAAGCTGGGATTATTATAAAACACGGGCTCATTTGCAAACACTAGACGCATCCTTCTTCGTTAGAGTGACCGAGAATAGAAGAGGACGAGGCTACCCCGTTACCAGAGCTAATTCTCGAGAGCATTTCGGGCCACCGTCACACTGGTGAGTCTCTTGACTCTTTGTAGGTTAGGTACATTAGTTTGGAGTCTTGAATAGGTTCAATACTTTCTTTTCTTTTGTGTATGTTCTAAGGATATTAGGTGGTTATGGTTTATAGTGGGATGGAATAGTGTGTTCAATTAAAAGAATAGATCTCTTGATGCTAGTAAATGGAAATAAAACTACATGCATAACCTTTCAATGGCATCATTTGAAATAAGATGCACAAAATTAGCTACTGTTGTCAGTTTTGAATGGCTTTCTGATGGATAGTGATTGTATTTTTCAGAAATCAATGGACTATCTTAGTATAGAATTTTGTTATAGTTGAGAATGCACACAATGTGTTCGATATAAGGCCACATGGAATTAATTATGCAATTTGAGGCTTGTATGGACTTGTAATATACTTAGATTCATATATGTGTATGTACATGAATAAAATGAGGTTGCTATTTAGGGTGAATGAAATGTATTATTAGGCGATTATAGGAATGTTGCATTGGTATTAGATTTGAAAGAAACAAACTGCAAACCTGCAGCCTGCCTGTCCATTTCGAGGGATAGTTTAGCCCTTTACACTCTCCTGATTAGAGTGTATAACATATCGTTGGAAAGGTTAGAAAAAGATCTATCTAATGAATCTTAGATCCACAAGATCGAGCTTCGTCATTAGTGATAAGTGTTCAAATGAGTATCAATTATACATGAAATTCATGCATATTATCTTATGTTTTGGAGGAATATTGGCCTGCCGGTGCTCAAAAAGGCTTTGTTTTTGTAAGCAGGTGTAAAAACAAAGCAATCCTAAGAGAAAGGAAGCGCTGAGAAAAACGCGGGCCAAAGTAAGCGAAACTGAGCTGGAAGAAAGTCCATACTGAGTTCATACGGACCCGTATGGACTGGAGATTCATACGGACTCATAAACGGATCGACCGACCCCGCATACACGAGGACACGAGAGATATACGACTGCATAACACTCCGTATGGTGGTCCGTATAAAGGGATATACGGGTCGTATGAAATACATCTGGTTGGAGTATCGTAAAATCAAGTAAACTGCGATTTCGGGCCGTAACCGAGGGCAAAGTCGGGAAATACACCCAAAACCCTAGAGGGGGGTATAAATAGAGATGTAAAAGAGGGTTTTGGGGCATCTTGGAGGGAGATTAGAGCCAAAGCTTCAAGGAGGGAGAAGCCATTATCATCTTCTCCATCATCTTGGAGGAGATTGAAGAAGAGAAGAGAAGGCTCAAGAGGGCTAGAGAGAAGAAGTAAGGGCTAAAGAGAAAGGGGAAATCTACAAACGGTCATCATCAAGGGTTTGCTTCATGACTCTTGTGTTTGATTTCTTCTTTGACATTGATTGTAACTCTCCATTGATGGAGAGCTAAACTTTTGATACTTGGGTGTTGATGAACCTTTGGATTATGGTTAATTGATATTGTCCCTTTATTTGATTAATTGGTTGGATGCATCATGGTCTATTGAATGCATTGTATAGTGAAAGCATTAACCTCTCTACGTTGCGAGAGCCCGGAGAGGTTTCTCTAGTCCATGTGGGGGAAGAAGCGAGCGCACTCCCCGCGTGTAGACAAACTTCAATAGAGAGGACTAGGAGTACACCGGGAGCCCGGGTACTAAGGCGAGCTACTCCTTTAAATGTCTTATTCCCTTAGTCCTTCCAAGAGATAGGTTCCCTAGAGCTTAACTAGTGAGGGTACTAGGTTGAGTAATCACCCTCGAGCGAGGGGATGAAATCGTACTAGGAACCCTTGGCCAATGATTCACCAAGATTCAACATAGAGAGCATTATCCACATCTAAGGAAATCCAAAGGGGATTCAATCACCCAAGTATCCCCCTTCATCGATTGACATCTTCAAGATCAATTGCATTTATTAATTTGCTTTATTAGCCTTAGAATTAGATTTAGTATCATCAACCCGAATTGATTGACTAGATAATATACAATTAATTAGTACTAGTATTTTCTTTCTCCCTGAGGATTCGATACCCGACTTTTCAATAGTCCACTTTACTACTTGATTCGACCCGTACACTTGCGGTTAGAACGCATCAATTAGAAGATACGGGTAGTTCTTTCTGACTGCGCAAAACTATCAGATTTCTGCATTAATATTAATAGTAATTGCAGCGTTTCTCCAAACGACTCAGAATTCGATTTCGATCATCTTGATAGTTTGGGGATATGTTTAAACTGGGAAAAATAGTACGGGCAGGTGTCTAAGAGCCCGGAGTCGTCGGTTATGAAGTTAAAAGCTGATATTTCGGCGAATGCACAGTTAGGGTATTTTAATGCATGTA
Organism: Dioscorea zingiberensis; assembly: GCA_026586065.1. Classification (NCBI taxonomy): domain Eukaryota; kingdom Viridiplantae; phylum Streptophyta; class Magnoliopsida; order Dioscoreales; family Dioscoreaceae; genus Dioscorea; species Dioscorea zingiberensis. The sequence goes on along the minus strand of CM048827.1, from coordinate 14,348,033 downwards.
ATGAATCGAATTGAGCCAATAGAGGGTCACAGATCGAACGAGTAGACCATTGATAAAGGTAAGTTACTTCTGCCTAGTACCCACTCTGCGGAGTGTTTATTAGATTTATCATTATCCTGTTTGAGTGTTTCATGATACCATTGCTATCATGCTCTCTTAATTTCCTAGATCATTGCCTTCTTGGTTATATACATGCATACTTGTTCCTTGATTAGTTGGATTCCTGTTTAAGCATGTGTGTTGATTTCTGGGATGTTTGCATTCCATGTTATATTTTATTCTTCCACCCAAATTATTAGAGCGTGGGGGCTCCGTTGGGGAGCGTTCAGGCCGAAGGTCACCCTGACGTTCCAGCTTGCCATACCAGAGGGACGATACTCTCGTTGTCATGCCCGTCAGTGAGAGTGATCGCTAACTGTGTCGACACGTACGAGAGGTGGCGCTACCAACTTGCAATCGAAGGATCGTTTTCAGCCGAGGCTGTTGTTGTTGACCAGGGGATTGTTGCTGAGTTCTTCTTAGATTTCTCTTCCAGAGCTTTAGTGTTGTTGTTGGGTTAGGAGTCCCTACCATCGATAGTTCTTTTCGTTATAGGTCTGAGACTCCTAGAGTTTGGATAGTGCGGGACGTGGCCCCATTTGCTTGACTTGATGATTGATGATTTGTTCATATCATACCTTATATTTTATCATCTATGATGGATTTGTTTCATTATGATCCCTGCAGGGTACTTACCGAGCTTTCTATTTGAAAGCTCATCCACTTGTTTTCCCTCTTATTTTTTCAGATCCTGAGGAGTAGGTGACTCGGACTTAGGAGCCGCGCGAGGGGTTGGAATACTATAGCCAAGTTTCAAGGACCGCATTTGTCTTCCTTATGTGTGAGATACTATTTGTTGGACCCTTATAGGGCCTAGCTTTATGTTGGGTACTTGAACCTGATTTTATTTTCGCTGAAACTCTTAGTTATTTATTTATGTTATTGGACTTTGCTATTATCTGCTGTATGTTTCTTGATTTACCTAGGACTTGCATCCGAGTGAGGTGTGCCTCTACTTGGTTACATCTGATCTGTGCACTTGCCCGAGGCCTGGAATCCTGTTTTGGGCGTGACAGATTAGAGTTGTATCAGAGAATTCAGATAACGGATACCCTAGTTGCCCTAGTGATTTAGTTAAATAGGATAGACTGAGTGTCGGGTTGGGTAGACTAGGTTCTGGAACAATTAATGGATCCAGTTATTAGTTGACCAATCACCATTAAGAGGGGACGAGGATGACTTCGTAAGAGGTCAGTTGTCCACCCCTATAGGCCATGGAGTAAGAGCAGGAGGCTCTTGCTCGAGCTGATAGTAAGGAACTACAAGCGATGGTAAATGATGTGGAGGAGTATGAGATGGAGTTCGAACGACTGACTCGATACACACCATCTCTAGTAGCTGACGATGAGAGTCAAGCCGCAAATTCGTGGGCGTCCTGCAATTCTGTATGTGGCAAGGAATAGCGTCATTTCTGATGTTGTGCTACATGGAGGTCGTAGCTAGAGCCGAGTGTGTTGACACTGTCTAGCTGGAGATGCAGGACCCGTGACGACAGGAGAATTGATGGGCCAGGGGTCAGAATTCGGGGGCAGAGTTACTCATTTGGGAGCAGTTTCGGACGTTCAAGGTCCAAGCGCAGGGCTGGACCGTATGGCAGAGCTTCTCCCTCACCGACTGGATCTGGAGTTATGGAATCGACAGTCAGTGTCTCCTATCCGATCTAATGTGATGTACCAGTTGTGGAGGACCGCACATACAAGCAGAGTACAGACACACACCTGGTGAGTGCTTTTGGCATGGTAACTTGGAACACCAAGTAGCGGAGTGTCCACAGAGTCCGCCAGGATTATCATAGTATGCGGAGGAGGCCGCGGACAGGGACAACCACAAAGGGGGGAGGTACACTCACCCCCTGACGCCATGGAATGAGATCAGGGTGTGCCTGCTCATTCTGATGATAGAGAGCTGCGGATGTCTGTTCCTTACAAGAGAGGACATGTGTACCTTACATCTATGATGGAGTTGATACGCAAGCTTATAGGTCTTATACGACCCACACTTATTGCCTAGGAGATGTGTAGAGGACTACTCTAGTTCATAATGATAGAATAGTCTCCATTCAAGGGGATTGCAAAGCCAAAAATGGTTGAACATTGGATTAGAGAGATGAAGGAGACATACGAGGTGTTTCTGACCACTGACGCGGACAGAGTGTGAATAGTGACGTTCTTACTCCAGGGAAGTGCTAAAGATTGCATGCATGCAAAGATACGACTCCGAGTAGGCGTGGCATACATGACCTGGGACTACTATAGATCGGCGTTATGTGCCAAGTATTTTCCCCAGAGCATCGGATCATCAAGTAGATACAGGATCTGAGTCAGCGGCAGGAGCAACAACATGCCAGGAGTCATGACTTCCGATGAAGTCGGTCCTTCTAGAGTGATTCTAGATATTCAAGGTCTGAGCAGACGGCTCAACCACACAGTAGATCACTTCCTTAATAACCGGGCCTGAGGATGGAGAATCATCGTTCAATATGGTACAGCCGACAAGACGTGACCAGTGTGGCAGACCTCATCTATGATTTGCAAGTCGATGCGCTTTGGAGGCATGTTTGAGCCGGATGTGGTAGCAAGGTATCCACAGAACCCCCCCCCCCCCATCCCCCCATCCCCCCTCCTCCTCCTCCTCCTCAGATCTGCAGGAGGCATAAGGTCGCATGGTACACCGTCCAGACTCCCTAGATTTTCCGACAAGTCAAGACATTCAGGAGTGCCAGTTCAGAGACGGCGCACGGCTTGGGGAGATAGGAAAGGAAAGGCGACCATGTCAGAGTTGTTGTCTCCGTCAACTAGGACACTAGGCATGCCCGAGTCATAAAGATCTTTCGAGATCAAGAACTTGTTGTAAGTTGTCATACGAAACAGTTATCAGTACATTGTCGGCTATGAGTTGGTAGACGACACAAGAGAGATTTTCGTTATGCTGCCATGTGATCTGGGAGTATCCCTTGACATTTTTTTTTTTTTTTTGTATTGTAGTGAGATTGTCAGGATGGGTAGTACTCCATGGCATATGATCAGGTGAGTATCCTTTGTCATTTTGCTTGTGCTAGGGTGGTCAGGAGGGGTAGTACTACATGGTATATGGCCCGGGGAGTACCCTCTGGCATTCTGCTTGTGCTAGGATGGTCTGGGAGGATAGAGTACATGTAACACCCTTATCCTTTTTAGGACCTAGGTGTCACACCAGCTAGGTCAGAGAGTGGACCCAAGCCTAAGGCTGTATAAAGATATTAAATTACTCACAATCAAAACTAATATTAGGAAAATATAATTCAAGTACAACATTATTACAAACCATAATATCATAAGATCTCGCACAAGTCTAGATGGGAGTTAACATACTCCCCAAACCAACAACATGAAATAAAATAAATGACGCTGGCCAGGTGGTCAGAGCCAACTAACAGGATCCAAACCCTAACTCCCACTCTAAGCAGAGCCATGACCCTGCTTACTACCTGCAAAAGATCAATAACAAAGGGTGAGCTACAGGAGCTCAGTGAGGGACTAACACTACTGTCAGGTTTACATACCTGTATGTCTTCAATTTCAATTAATAAAATATCGAAGTTTAAAATACAAAGTCTAAACAATAATTTAAAACATGGATAACAGCATGCTGATCATAATAAAAATCATAGCAATGCTCAATGAAAACATATAATATGCTCTTAATTAGTTCTTCAGTCTTTTACAATTAGAACGGGAATTGATTTCCACATATATCTTGGCTGACCGTATCATGCCAGCAGCCTTCCAGGTTGGACCGTATCAACAACCGTGGAGGTGACAAGCTATGGAAACAAATCCTCGTCTGAGGGAAATAAATTCCACAAATGTCACGGTGACCGTTATCAAGCCAAGTAGCCTTCAATGAGTTGGACCGCATCAACAAAGTGGAGGTGACAAACTATGGAATTAAATCCTCATCTTCTATCATATTAGTGTCATCTACACTTCTACTCTCATACAGCGGCACCAGAGTGGAATAAACCAAAACTCACTATCTCTCCGGTCGAATCAACTCATCGACTGTGAACTATAAGAGTATATACGTATACTAAGTACTCAAAGAGTACGGGAAGGGGGTTTTGTTTTCTTGAAATCAGAAGGGTTTGAAAACGGATAATTGGACGAATAAAAATAGAATCATATAAAACCACCCCTTCCCTACCTAGTACCGTACTCTCTAGCTCTATCTTAGAGCCACGTCTGGCGCAGGCATGTATTCAAGTATGATGCAATGCACTAATATGTTTATCATGGCAATTTCTAAAAATGTGCAATGTTTTCACATGCTTTTCATAACCTAAATACAAACTCCAAATAAATCGGCAAAACATGCTTGAAAACTGAAAAGCGTTTCATGAACATCATACGATTTCATAACATGAAATCTCCAAAGATCAATACGATCAAAATACAAATAAAATGAGAAGATTTACAGTTGTGTTCCCTCACCTTAGTCTGAGTGATTCCTACGGTGGGCTAGGTCCTTCCACAGCCGCGGCAAGCGCCTTGCCCTTGCCCTTCTCTTGTCCTTAAAATAAAAATACAGATTTCTTTAGGAATACGGAAACCGTATTCTTAAGACATTCTCATTCTATACTATTAAAGCACGATAATTTCATCAATTAACTAAAACATAATCTCTACTGAGATGAACTCCGTATTCCTACAAAGTTTTAATATGATCTTTCCCATAATTAACCAAATTAAATTCTAATCTTCGGTGATTACAATACAACTACTAACATGCTTGTTTAAACATGATCAATAGCTAAGCAAGATCTTAGGGCGTAGATCGGCCCTAATTTACTTAAGTTTTTCTACAAAAATTCGGCAGCACCTCCCTTATATATCCTAGAGCCCCGAAATTATACAATCATACACACTTATACATGTCATTAAAACAACATATATATCTTCCTACAACCCATACAAACATTCATTCATCATTCCATGAACAACAATTAATCCTCTATTCTACAGTTGGACAACCCAACAAAGCTTGAGACTTAAAGGCATGCATTCATTCAAAATCCCTTCAAATCTAACTTTAATCCTTCTTACCGGCTTACCCAAAATGGGCTTTTTGCTTTGTTCTTCACCAATCGAAGGTGTTGCTCCGATATCCCTTCACAAGTTGCAATTTTTGTCGGAGTTTTTCCTCGTTGCAGCTCGCTGCCGCACCAGGGAAGAGATGAAGAAAAAAACAAAAGGTAAGGGAGGGCTCGGACTGGCGGCGATGGCCGCAGTTGTCTTAGCCGGCGCCGGAGGAAGAAGGAGTGCTGCTCGGAGTCTCTTGCCTGGCCGCGGTTGGTTCGTGGCCGGATCTCGCCGGAGCTGTCTTGTCGGAATGAGGGTGAGGGGCCGCCGGTCGCACGCGCAGAGAGACGTAAGAGGGGGGAGCGACGCTCACCGGCGTCCGTGTGGCGCGGCGGCACAGCCCGAGGCGGCTGACAGCCCCGGCTGAAGCTCGGCGGTGCTAGAATAGAGAGAAGAGAGGGGGGATGAGTGGCCGCCGGTGTCTCGGAGCTCGCCGGCGGGTCGTCGGGTCTGAGGGCACGGGCGACGTACGGTTTCGATCGAAGAGGAAGGAGATGGAGGATGAGAAGCTCATGCTTCTCTCTCTCTCCTTCACCTTTATAAAAGAAAATCCCTACTATTCCAATAAAGTGACTTTATAAAATAATTTGTTTTTAAATTAGAATATTATTAAACCCCTTTTTACTATACGAGCACAGGAGCTAACCCTTTTCTCGGCCAGATCCGCATTTCGCCGACCGAGATCAATAGTTATTAATTATTATTTTATTATTTTATTATTTTATTCATTCTTTACATCCTTTCGGTGGTCACGGGTCCTACTATAATTTCATGGGTCGCAATACGCACCCGACCGAGATCCCAGTCTTCCGGCTTTTGACCCGCCAGTTATACTTTATCGGAACTCATATGTTTGTCCTGTATTCCCAACCAAATGATTGAGATTAATTAACTCTTATTAAATCCTCCATTTAATCAACCGTAATTAATCTCTTATGTCTCTCTCCGACTATTTCATGTCCAATTTGGCCTGGCCCAATACGGCCTTCTCGGCCCAAATGGTTGCGAGTTTGGATTTTAGTTTCATAAATTCCTGATTTTCCTTAATTTAGTTGTTTAAATAATTAATCTCCTTTATGTGTTAATTAATCTCCGTGGTTTTCTCTAGAAAATATTTTATTAAATCATGAAAATTTTCAGGGCGTTACAGTACTCTATAGCGTTCTATCAAGAACCAGGGGGAGTACACCCCGGGTGTTCTACTGCATCAGGTTGGCTCGGACTGGCTTCGGTCCGTGGTCAACGGAGGTCCATTGATACCAAATTTTAGGGCCTGATCTCACGAGGAGATGATCTCAAGCGTGGATTTTTTCAAGGCTTTACCGGTTATTACGCAGGTGCATAGGATTATCGAAACTTTATGAGACTCTACCAAGGGATGCGGGACACAAGTGATTGATAGTGATTTTTAGATTACTTAACACCCAACTACATGTGTTATTATAGTATGTAAAATTTCGAGGACAAAATTTTTGTTAAGGGGGAGGATTGTAAAAGCCGCATAGTTTATGGCCTAAATTAAATCCTTAATTATTCTCTTAATTATTTTGGATTAATTTTCACGATTTATGAGCGGTTAAACTGCATATAACGAGGGTAAGGTTAACTAATCCTTTTTGGAGGACTTAAATGCTAAAGGGCATAATTAAATATCCATGAAGTTTAGTAGTCTTGGGTCGAATTCGGAATTTATATAAATGTTTAGACTTAAGAGCAAAATTTGTTTTCTCAATGCAAAATGCTAAGAAAGGGACTGCATGATGATTTTAAAAGAAGCCGGATATTTTTGCAAAAAGGTTTTGACTAATGCATGAGAATAATTTTACGTGGGTTTCTATAGAGATGATTTTGAAAGAACTCAGGGGTTCATTACTAAAAATCCACAACTCATGCATGAGACTAGTACTACATGGTTTTATTATTGCAACAAACATTGTGTCTGTCTGATAATTTTGTAAGAGCTCAGGGACTCTTTACTAAAAAGACACATAAGCCTTACATTAGGTGAAGATTGAATGGTTTTGATTAAACCGAGGGAAAAACATCTCACGGTGAAAATTAAGCAAGCCCTTGTGAAATAATAACTAAAGAACCTAGGGGTTCTTTACTAAATGTCTCATGCATGAGATAAATTCATTTGAAATCAACGGCAGGATCAAAGTTGGGATTATTATAAAACACAGGCTCATTTGCAAACCCTAGCAAGATCCTTCTTCATTAGAGAGACCGAGAAGAAGAAGAGGACGAGGCTACCCCGTCGCCAGAGCTGCTTCTCGAGAGCATTTCGGGCCACCGTCACGCTGGTGAGTCTCTTGACTCTTTATAGGTTAGGTGCATGAATTTGGAGTCTTGAATGGGTTGAATACTTTCTTTTCTTTTGTGTATGTTCTAAGGATATTAGGTGGTTGTGGTTTATTGTCGGATGGAATAGTGTGTTCAATTAAAAAAAGGATTAATTACACTTTTCGTCCCTGAAAATGGTGTCATTATTCACTTTTATCCTTGTATTTTAAAAATGTTCAATACGGTCCTTGTGTAATGCGCAATACAATGTTAGGGACCAAAATAGAGCGAATCACTAATATCTGATAATTTGTATTGAACATTTTTAAAAAATACAAGGATAAAAGTGAACAATGACACCATTTTCGAGGATCTAAAAGAACAAAATTTCCTAATACACGAGGATCGTATTGAACATTTTAAAATACAAGCGATAAAAGTGAACAATTTACACACCATTTTCGTAATTTGACCTAAAAGTGTAATTAATCCTTAAAAGAATAGATCTCTTGACGCTAGGAAAAGGAAATAAAACTACATGCATAACCTTTCAATGGGATCATATGAAATTAGATGCATAAAATTAGCTACTGTTGGTAGTTGTGAATGGATTTCTGATGGATAGTGATTGTATTTTTCAGAAATCAATGGACTATCTTAGTATAGAATTTCGTTATAGTTGAGAATGCACACAATGTGTTCGACATAATGCCACATAGAATTAATTATGCAATTTGAGGCTTGTATGGACTTGGACAATACTTAGATTCACATATGTATATACATGAATAAAATAAGGTTGCTATTTAGGGTGAATGAAATGTATTATTAGGTGATTATAGGAATGTTGCATTGGTATTAGATTTGAAAGAAATAAATTGCAGACCTGCAGCCTGCCTATCCCTTTCGAGGGATAGTTTAGCACTTTACACTCTCCTGATCAGAGTGTATAACATATCGTTGGAAAGGTTAGAAAAAGATCTATCTAATGAATCTTGGATCCACAAGATCGGGCTTCTGCAATAGAAGATACGGGTAGTTCTTTCTGACTGCGCAGAACTATCAGATTTCTGCATTAATATTAATAGTAATTGCGGTGTTTCTCCAAATGACTCAGAATTCGATTTCGATCATCCTGATAGTTTGGGGATATGTTGAAACTGGGAAAAATAGTATGGGTAGGTGTCTAAGAGCCCGGAGTCATCAATTATGAAATTAAAAGCCGATATTTTGGAGAATGCACAGTTAGGGTATTTTAATACATGTAATGAATCGAATTGAGCCAATAGGGTGGTTATGCTTATGACAACACACTTATAAAGACTAATGATGACCCTAATGCTTATGCTTATATCGCAAGTGCACCGGTCTTGTCAGGTAATAAAGTGGATTATGAAAGTCGGATGTCGAACCCACAAGGACCGAGATACCAGTACTAACTCTTCCTCTAATATCTAGTCAAAACAAAGATTGGTGAAGGTTTAATCTAATCTAAATTTCACTTCTAGAAAATAAGATAAAATGGGATGTGAAGAAGTCGCGAGGGCAATCAATTAGGAGGAGGTATCCGGGCATGGTCTCCTCCTCGGGTTCTTGTGGATAATGATATGTATGGATTTCTATTTGAAGAATGTTAGTTCATGGACCGAGAATTACTACAATGCTTTTACCCCCTCCGACGAGGCGAGTAACTAATCTAATTTCCTTAATTCGTTCTAGGGAACACATAATCTTGGAAGAGTTGTGGGAATAATCCATCTTAAAGAGTCTCTCTCCTAAACACCCGATCTCTCGGCGTGCTCACAACCCCCACCTATTGAAGTAGATCTAGGGTTATATAGAGGGAGCATTATTGTCTACACCTCTATAGATCTAGATTGATACTTAGGGCTATCACAACGTAAAGCATCAATACTATACAATATATACAATGGGTTCTCATACATTGAGACATTCATTCAAAATAGAAGTCCATAACAAGTAAATCGAAGTTCACACATAGATCCAAGGATTCAAAAATATTATGCAAATGAAGGATAAAACATCAATATAATAACAAATAAACTTCCCTCCAACGTTTCCTCCTCCAAACCTTGCCGCCGAGAAGCCTTAACGATGAAGCTTGATGCCCTTGTTGATGGTGTGGGAGAGATGGTGATGATGATGACCCAAGGAGTAGCCCCCAAGGGGGGTGGTCCAAAGATTCCTCCAAACCATAATTTATCATGTATTTATAGGGTTTACAATGATAGAGAAGTGTATGCCGCGTGTTGGGTCCGTATTAGTCTAGTTTGGGCTGAAAAACAGTGAATATCGGGCCTAAATACGCCCCTTACGGGTTGTCTTACAGGCGTAACAGTGTCTGTATAGCTCTCTGGAAGACTCTGAGAACAGCTTATGGGCTGTCTTATGGGTGTAACCTTCCTTGTATGAACACTAAATCCTATTTTTACTGTAGCTCTAGGTCTACACAGTATTCATCAAGCACTCGATCGGACCACCACAGCTTGAGGAGACCCGTTCAGGTCAACAAAGTATTTTGGAGGAGCTGAGAGTAGGGCAGGTTCAGTACATTGAGGCCCAACAGCGATTAGAGGCAGCCTAGGCCCTGTATCATCGAAGAGCAGTACCATATTCGTGAGGAGCAACAGCAGGTGTGGTGGGACATCCGCTAGATACTAGCTTTACTTCGTGATCCACCCCCATCCCCAATGCAGCATGCACCGACATCTTCATCATCAGTGTCGATTCCAGTACGTCCATCACCCTCTGTAGCTCCAACACCTTCATCGGCTAAGTATTATCTTTGGAGACATTACATAACCCATTGTCATGTTTCATTGACTTTGTTTGCTAAGTATTATCTTCAATGGCTCAAAGAGTTTTTGTGGCACTAGTTCAAACTTCTAGCCCTATTAGTAGAGCTATAGAGATGAATAAGTCTTGCACATAGAGAAATTTTTTATACATAGAGATTATGAAAATAAGAACCAAGATATTACTCCTCTACTCTTGGTGACAGAATAAGCTTGGGGTTTTGACTCCTAATTAGAGTGTCCCTCAAGCCGAAAAATCTCGTTTAACCATGAGCGCGTGTATGTAGAGCTATAACCTTCTAAGTAGTTGGGTGTTCCAGTACCTAACTCGCATGTGCATCCCTCACAAAGGAAGATCTACGCTCTATGTTAATCTTCGGTTACCCGGAAAGTCGGATCCATCAGAGATGCCCTGTCAGAAATACCTAAAAATAAAAAAAGTAAAAAAAAAGAGCAAAAGAAAGTTTATTTTTCTTAAGGGGCTAGTCGTTTTATACTTAAGGCCTCAAGGAAACTCTAGAGCCCACTGAGGGTATACTTGTCACTCTAAGACTTAGGAACATGGTATGTGGAGTGAATACTTTCATCTTGAGCTATATTGAGAAAGGTCATGGGATTGATCTGAGTCCAGGGTTGAAATAGGAGAATACACATATCGATAATGCACTTTGAGTAGAGTCGAAGTGTTTATTTTTAGCCAAAGGTTAAACACTTATCAATTCTTTATCTTTCTTTTTATTTTTGAGGACAAACAAAAGCTTAAGTGTAGAGATATTTGATAAGTGTTTAATTGACTATATTTTTTTTTATCATATTTGCATATACTTATCATGTTATTTTTGAGGAAATATAGCCCACATGTACTTAATTTGTGTTAGTTTTGTGTAACAGGACACGCCGGGGGCGATTTGAGGGCAAGTTCAGTTTTTGAGGTGAGTCCGAGTAGATTCAAGGCAAACAAGAGCTAAATTGAATAGCAAATGAACCTGTCTAAATCGCAGGACAACTCGAGGCTCACCTATGAATCCGAACAGATTCAAGGCAAACAAGGCAGAACTGTCTGAATCGCAGGACAACACGAGGCTCACCTCTGAATCGCTAGTGAACCAGACGGGTGAGGAGACAGTCGTCCACAACCCCTTTGGAATGAAGAGCCCACATTAAAATCCCCAGATGGACACGCTTGAATCCCCGTCTAGCTTGGGAGAGCAACCATCTGATTTGCCAATTAGTCAGGCGGTCTGGCAGATGCCCATCTGATGTCCCATCTTGCTCAGACCTGGACCTGGTTATGTTGAAATAATTAAGCCCAAACGCCTTGGAAAATGTATTATGATCCTCTAACATATTGGGGAGTATAAATACCAAGGCTTTTAGGGTTTTAGGGGAGCCTAGCTTCTAGTCTCATTCACCATCCTTGGGAGCTCTCATCATCTACCATCATCCATCCACCATCTAGGACACATCGGAGTATTGGAAGAGTGTCAATTGACGGCTGAGGCTCAGAGGAGATCCGCCAACAGTCCTTGCAACCAGTGGAGGGAACAATATACCACTTTCTTGTGCGTTCTATCATTTTTATCATTGCATTGGATTTGTGTTCCCCTTTAATGGGGAACTAATTTTTTAGGTATTCGGGCATGATGAACACTTGGGTTTATGTTTAAACTTTGATATTGAATGTTAATGGTTATTTAGTTGCTTTTTCTCTTTCTATATTGAATCTATTAAGTGTCATTAATTGAATTGGTAATCTACGTTGCAACAGTCCGGATTATATAATACGACGTACCGGGGGAAAAAGCAAACACCTCCCCGTATGCGGGCATACCTAAATAGAAGGGACTACGAGTGTGCCGAGATATCAGGTACTAAGGAGAGTGAATCCTTAATATGCCTTATTCCCATAGTATTTCTAAGAGTTAGATTCCCTAGAAAGCCGATCAGTGAGGGTAGTAGGTTAGTAATCTCCTCGAGAGAGCGATGAAAGCACTATAGGAATCCTTGGTTCAATACACCGCAACTATTAGCCTTGACATTCGTTATCTATCTTTTTGAGTACCTGAGGGGGACTTATAGCTCGGATACCCCTCTTTTATGATTGATTGCCCTTTGGACTTCACCGCACCTTCGTTAAGAGTAGATTCATCTTATTTCTAGGGTTAGTATTTAAATTAGTTTACAATTCCCCAACTCTTTAGTTATGCTAGAAAGTAGGCAAATAGTTACTACTAGTACTTCGCAATCCCTGAGGATTCGATATACGACTTTTCCTAGTTCACTATATTACTTATCCGACCCGTACACATGCGGTATAACGCACGCAATAGCGATCAATAATCTATTGGTCAATTAAATGAACCAAGAGTTGAGACAAGTTAGTAATTAGTTTGATCTTATACTACTCCATATAGGTTCGACAACTTTTCTCATCAATTTATTACTTTTACGACACATACACTACATGAGAGCTCATATTCACTACGTGCCAAATAGCTCTACAAAGGGCACTCTAAAAAGAGTCGAAAGGTCTAGTCTAAAAAGGGCGCCCTAAAGAGGGTCGTCCAAGTCGAGGTTAGGAAGGTTTTAGCAGTCAACCTCTGCATGCTCTGAAAGGGGACGAGGACGATATGTTCCTGACGATTGAATCTCTGTCGATGTCTTGAGGGTTTTAACTATCAATTTCTGTGTACCCTAAAAAGAGACGAAGATGATATAATCCCTAATAATCAAATTTCTGTTTTGAAAAGGGTGAAGGGCTCATGAAAGTATGAATGACCAGTCTGCTCGGCTTCGGATTGAGCGAAGGCTCTTGATATGGGACTTCCATGATAGATTGATCACACGTGCACTATAATTAGATGGTTTTAAGGGAAAACTTTATGGAAATCATTGATAATATCGTCTCAAGTCCTCGGCATGAAATTGATTTATAAGCAACCTGCCCCCCAAGTCAGTTAGCTTGTATATGTCAAATTAGACAATCCTTGTAACAGTATAGGTTCTTCCAAAAAGTATGACATCGACAAAGCTTCAACTAATGAGGACACATTTGACCTAAGAATTGGTGGTATTAACCAACAACGTATCACCATGGGCATGAAGAGCTCTACTTAAGGTTGTTATGAGAAAAAGATGATTGGGTTCTCAACTCGCGGTTCTTTCTTTGGCTGACCTTCTCCAATAAACATCCGAGCATAATTTCTGAGCTAATCTAATTTTCACTCTGTTGCTCAAACCTCTAGCAATTTAATAAATAAACCTTACAGAAGGTCGGCCTCTTATAGGGAAAGATGGACACTCCTGTAGGCCTCTTGGAAGGTATTGAGAGAGGTAACGTCGTTGGATCACATCCTCAATCTTGTCCTTTAGTTGAATATAGTCCTCGGTATTGTTCCCTCGATCCCGATGGAGCCTACAATACTTCTTTACATCTTTTTGACCGGTAGTGTATTTCATTTTGAGAGCAACTTCACGATCCTCTAATCAAGGATCTATATGTGGATCTCGGCTCTGTTGGTGTCAAAAGGGATATAGTTGCGGAACCGAGCTGATTCCCCCTTTCTGCTGACTTCTTAGGGTTGGAACCTCAATTTTTTGGGTGTTTTCGGAGGTTCTTGATTAAGATTACAATCCCTCTTGGGCTTTCCCACCTAGTTTCCTCTTACCAAGCCGCGTGGATCTCTTCAGCATTTATATACTTCTTAGCCCTAGCAAGGAGCTCAGCCAAGTCCTTTGATTATTTTTTGAAAAGAGAAAACTAGAAAGGAGATCGGCGCTGCCCTTCCACCAGTCCCCAGTTGAGGTCAGGTACCTCAAGCGTTTCTATATTGAACAATGAATGTAACTACTAAGGCTCTCTCCTTCATGTTGTTTGATCCTCATCAACATTGCCGAGGTTTTCGTCTGTTTCTTGTTGTTGATGAAGTAGCTGACGAAGAGCTTACTCAGCTCTTCAAGTGAAGAGACGAACTCTGGGAGGTTTGGTGAGCGAATCCATTATCTCGAAGTTATGCTCGCGAAAGTGGTTAGGAACGCCCGATATATGATGTCATCTGGAGCTTCATAGCGCAACATCATGGCCTTAAAGGACTCTAGGTGGTCAACTGGATCTGAGGTATTGTTGTAAGTCTCAATGAAGGGCATCCGGATTTCTGTCAAGGGTGGGCCTCAAGGATATCAAATATGGAATGAGAGATTATTCTGATTAAGTACCTTGGTCCCTCCCAAGCTTCTTGGAACACAACCTTGAATCGAACTCTTGGGGAGTTCTTAGGTTAAGGCTAGGATTCAGTATTGCTCAATGATGGAGCAACCTCCTCTTACCTTCTGGCACAAGCCTTGCCTTTAAGGTCTGGGGTGTGTGTAGTTGGGTATTGTCTCGCCTAAAACGAGTCTTCCATGGTGTTTCTTCGCAAAGGTAGGAGCTAGGATGTTTGTTGCTCCACCAATCGGAGTGTCTCGATTTTCTCTTCAAGAAATCGATACCACGAGTCTTGAGTATCTCCTCTCAAGAAGGTAGTTTGGTCCTGGCGGGCCCCTTCAACTTTTTGGATGTTATTACATCTGATAGTGTTGTCATCGATCTGGTCAGGAATCTAACTCCAGTTACCTCTAGACATGGTTGAGAGCTTCACAACTTGTTCATCAAGAATATTTAAGATCGATCTTTCACACAGACAGTACCAAATATTGATGTAGAGATCTGCTCCTCCTGATGATCAGAACATATCTTGATTAACGGGTGAAAGTGGTCGGTGAAGGTTTAAGTGCTTTAGGTATTTTGAGAAAGAGATTCATTGTGATTGATAACTCTTCTGGTTTGTTCCTTGAGCTCTCCAGGATCAATGCCTCCTCCAAAGATCAACCTCTACTGATTGAACCTCATAAGGAGAAGGAACTATGTAGAAATGAGATACGAGCCCTCGTGCTTAGAGGGAACCTCATTATTTGTGTTTTTTCCATTGTTCTAGTTGTTATATTTGTATTTGTGTTTTTCATAACTATTGCTAATATTCATTATTTGTTATCTGTTAATTTATTTTTATTTTATTTTATTTTATTTTATTCTATTATGGGGACGAAAGAATTGAAGGTTGCAAAACATAAATTTTTTACTAATTTTTATAAAAAAAAATTGACTACCACATTCTCTCTTTTAGAGGTTAAGAGTTGAAACTATATTTGTGATATTTATTGAAAAAAAACACTTCCTTTAAATATTTATAGTTTTTTATCACAAGTGTGATGTCTCTCCCTGTATATTGATATTAATTTAACCTTTTAATATTTAAAAGTAAAACCGAAGCACAAGGTTAGAGGTCCAAGGACTCTAACGTTCTCAAACATTCTCGTTGGATATCTGGATCTCTTGCCTATGCTATCAAGGACTATTAAACACATCAATTATGTGATACTTTTCTCTTCACATGGATGTGTTTGGATTAAGAGAAATGGAAGGAAACTGTCTTCTTGTGTTTGATTGTATCATCCAAATCAAAGTTTCCTTCCTGCTTACCTCCTTTCTTATACATTTGTCGACACTATGTCCAGGGTTGTGTTTGGATTGTGGGGAAAAGGAGGAAAACTCTTCACTTGTGTTTCAATGGATTAAGAAATAAGATTTATCAATAATAATTATAATACAAGATAATATTAAGGAAACTACGTCAAACGGGTTGATATGTAAAAAGACCTCTCCTCTCATTTCTTGTTCTCATATTTTCATTATTAATTATGGTTCCTGAATCAAAACAGCAATTAAATTACTATCTCAAAAATCAAATATATTTATTTAATTTAGTATTTCCATTAAATTTTTTCCTTTATGTGATATCAAATAACATTAAATTTACAACTTTATATTATTATTATTTAGAATGGAGTGCCGGGCTTAAGTAAACCATCAAGTTCCTCCCCATTTTTATCCCATTTTTTAATATTCCAATGTCAAAAGCATTGCTGTCATGAACATTATTACTACGTCAAGCATCGTTTCTTAAATTCTATGTTTGAAACACAATAAATAGACAAAATTTTAAATATTTAAGCTTTATCTAAATTTATTTTTGTGTAAATAATTAAATTGATTTGAATAAATTTGACCATATATTTCTCATGTTATATTTGGGTTGATAACACAATTACCAATAGAAAACAATGATTGAACACACCAACTTTTGTTGGATGATACACAAGTTATTCATCCATTTAATTATGTTATCACCCAAATCTTTAAGGGACAAGAAGTATATTTTTCTCATGCATCCTAAACTTGATAATAGTTTCTATATATATGATTTGAATTTTTTAAACTTAGGAAAATAAACCCAGTTCCGGAAAAGTTTTATTGTTTCTTCATGGCTATGCTACGTTCGTCTTTTAATGTCCTTGCCTTTTGTGCTTTCAAAACATTGTAATTACTATTATTTGGCCCTACAATTTAAATATTAAAGTCTAATAAATAAATTTAAAAATATAATAACGTTATGAAATATTAAATTATAATGAATTGTTGATCTTTGATTTCTTATTTATTTATTTATTTATTTATTTGATAAATATGGACAAGCCACTAAAACATAGGTATGATTTGAACCTCAAGTATCTCTCATTCTTGAGATGAATGAGTTACCAATTTACTTTGTGAAGGTTGGTAATTTTTTAAGGCTTCTTAAATTTTGGTTTCTCATTTGTCGGGAAGATTTTTCACTCTCCCTTGTTATTTTTATATGTATGTGATGTATCCAAAGAGTTGAAATGAACAAGAAGAAAAACAAAATTGCTCTACATTTCTTTTGTTTTCCTCACCCTTTACTATTTTCTATAATTTTATTCTACGTTATCAGCACAACGCTCTGGCCAAGTTTTGAGGATACTCTAATCCCAATTATGTGTTATAGGGTAAAATATAATAATATAATGTGTTACAGGGTAAAATCATTGAATGACTTGTGGCTTGATCTCGGGAGTTCAATAGGGTCATAGGCTCTATGCATGTCGCAGTAACAACCAAAGTCATCGCCCGTACAAGGAGGCGTCATCAGCGGACACATGATGGGCAAGTAACTGCTCACCCCAAGATATAAAAGGGACAGAGAGACAAAGATGCAAGGGATCTGAGATCCTTCATCTAGTACTCAATCCACTAACTTTTTCCTGGAATCTCCAATGTTTTCTCCTCCACTTTGCTCCTCCTTTCTTCCTCGACTCTGGAAAGTGTCGAGAGCCCCGCCTCGAGGTATGAGTGTCTAGTCTCTTTCATTTTCTCTGTAGATTCTGTTCCAGGTGAGGCCCAATCCCCGGAGGTATGATCAGTGGAGAAAAAGTCAACAGTGCCAAATCCCTTCCCAAACACATGTTCCATCATAGCATCTATATTCCATTTATTGTGATTCGTCTTGATTCGCAAGAGGGGGCAGATCTCAACATCAACAGTTTGGCGCCGTCTGTGGGAAAGGATCAAGAAGTTGTGTTGACAATATCTAGTGCAAAGCGAACCCAAGCTCAAGATCAGGTAGATGATACCACTACTGGATGCAATGGCATTCAGAAAGTCAAAGAAGTGCATTAGAACCAGCTGGCAGTTATTGACAGAGATATTTAAGTCTCACAATTGAAGAGAAGATTGAAGTTGTCACTTGAGCCCTCTATAGGATGGAGTAGCATACCTCTCAAGACCCACCACTAAGGAATGTCTTGGCAAACACCTCAAAAGCAAGGTGACAATTGGCTACACATGCCACAGGACTCAAAGGAAGAGCTCGAGTTAGGAGAGAAGAGGTCACCCCATCGCTAAGCAACTCGAGGTCGACTTCGCCTCAGCCCTAATCTGAGACCTCCCCGAAACCTCGACTCGAGGTTACCTCCCAGGCGAAAAGGGGATGATCAAGGTAGACCCCTCAAATGATCTCTCATTTTATTCCTGAGATCTTAGAGTAGGATTCCAGATACCCTATGTGTAGACTTACAACGATACATCAAATCCGATCGATCACGTGGAGTTATTCAAGTTTATGATGCTACTCCACAGGACACCAAATGAAATCATGTGTCGAGCCTTCCTAGCTACTCTACAAGGTGAGGCACATACTTGGTTCACAAACCTCCTATCGAAGTCTAACTCATCTTTTGTAGAGTTGTTTAACCTATTTGTTGGTCATTTTGTAAGCAGTAAGAAGCAAAGGAAAACCTCAGGCATGTTAATGAGAATGAAGCAACAAGATGAAGAAAGCCTGCACAACTACATCCATTGCTTCAATATGGAGACATTAGGATAAACTGACCTCAACCAAGTCTTCATTGTAGCCGTACTTATAGAAAGGCTACGCATGTCTCCATTTTTGTTAATTTTGTTCAAGAAGCAACCAAGAAACATGGCCGATCTTCATGCTAGGTCCGAGAAGTATATCAACGCCGAGGAGATCCAGACCGCTAGGAGGAAGAGGTCAGACAAGAGAAGCCCAAGAGTGTGCAAAACTAAAGCCGAGAACCTCATAAATAACCTATAAAGATGAGTTTCCAAGCCCAAGAGGTCCTTAAAAAGAGGGAGTCAATGAGGTTCCGCAACTATTCCCCTCTCAATACTAACAAAGCTGGGCTCCTTATGCAAATCCATGATCAAAGGATCATGAAGTGGCTAGCCAGACTGAAGAACATCGCTAGCCGAAAAAGTTAACGAAAAATACTGTAAATTTCATTGGGGTTAATGGTACGATACCCAAGAATGTATCCAGTTGAAGAATGAGATCAAGGACTTGATATGATGAGGTCACCTCTCGCAGTACCTTAGACAAGACTTGCAAAAAAAAGGTTTGTATTCCTTGAAATTGAACCAACCCCTGCCGGGGTCATTCACTATATCACCGAAGGCCCATCATGTAAAGGTGACAACACCTCTTCCCACAAGAGCTAGGCTCAGATGCTTGCCTAAGCTGATTAGTTGAAGAAGACTCCTTGGGTCTATCCGCCGATCATGTTCTCAAACTATGACCTTGAGGGAGACCACCAACTTTATTAATGCACTAGTAGTTAAGATGACAGTCACCAACTACGAGGTTAGATGAGTCCTTGTAGATTATGGGATCTCAGCAAACGTCATTTTCTAGGACGCCTATGAGAAAATGGACCTCAGACCTGAGCGACTACAACCTGTGGGGTTGCCACTTATGGGTTTTTCTGAAGAAGCAATATAACCCGAGGGCGTAGTCACTCTCCCTCTTACAACGAGGAGTTACCCTTGCAAAACGACAGTAATGACGAACTTCCACGTAGTCCTATGTCCCTCCAGTTACAACATCATTCTTAGAAGGCCGACATTAAATGCCCTGAGAGTAGTCATCTCCACCTATTACTTGCTAATGAATTTTCCTACTGAGCACGGATATAGGAAGCTAAGGGAGATCAATCGATTGCTCGGCAATGCTATGTCACCCTAATCAAAGGCAAGACGCAAGAATCCCTAACGATAGAGACATAGGGGGACTCTAGGGACAAGCCATCCTAAAGGGCGACATCGGTGAAAGAGCTTGACACGGTACCCCTGGCCTAGATCAAACCTGATTGTAATTTCTAGATTGGTGTTGAATTGAAAGGTTGACAAAGGGAAGAGATATTGAACTTCATACAAAGCAATGTGGACATCTTCGCATGGACACTTAAGTACCTACCAAGTGTGGATAGGAGAGTCATTAAACATCACCTAAATGTGGATCCTACCTTCAAGCCGGTAATTGAGAAGTGGTGACACTTCTCTTGAGCTTATAGTAGGCTATAGAGGAAAAGATCAAAAAGCCGCCAAGGCGTAGGTTCATCCGAGAAGCCCATTATTCAAAGTGGCTAGCCAACATTGTTTTGATTAAGAAATCCACGAGGCAAGTGGAGGATGCTCATAGATTTTATAAACCTCAATAAAGCATGCCAAAAGACTTATTGATAAGTTGGTCGACTCCACAACAAAAGCACCAAATGCCGAAGTTTCCTGGACACCTTCATGGGGTATAACCTGATCAATATTTCCAAGTCTTACGAAGAGAAGACCTCCTTCTTCACCAGCAAAGGAACATACTACTACAGAGTTATGCCCTATGGGTTGAAGAACGCCGGCACAACCTTTCAAAGGCTGGTGACTAAGGTCTTTTAGAAACAGATCAGGAGGAATGTCAAGGTATATATAGATTATATGTTAGTAAAAATTGAGAAAGTCACTCAGCATATTGCTGACACGGAGGAAACATTCTAGGTTCTTCGAAGACATGCTATGCACCTCAACCCGAGTAAATGCTCCTTTGTAGTTTATTCTGAGAAGTTTCTTGGGTTTATGATCACCTAGGGAGGGATCGAGGCCAATCCCGAGAAGATTAGGACCATCTTAGAGATGAAATCCCTGAAGACTATCAAGGAGATACATAGGCTAAATAGGAGATTGGCCACTCTCAGAAGGTTCATCTCAAAGTCAAGAGAAAAGAGGCTCCCATTTTTTCCAAATTCTCTCCAAAAAGCCAAGGTGGAAATGGACAGGAGGAGTGGGATAGAACCTTCCAAGAGTCGAAAGAGTATCTACGACTCACCGCCTCATTGCCAAAACCGAAACATAAAGACAAGATCTATTTGTATCTAGCTTCCACTACTTATGCGATCAGCATTATGCTCGTGAAGAATGAAGAAGGTACTCAAAAACCTATCTACTACACCAACAAAGTACTGAATGACCTTGAATTCACATACCTCCCTATGGAGAAAATAGCGTATGTGCTTGTCACCTTGGCTTCCTGATTGAGGCCTTACTTTGAGACCTATAAGATCATGATCCTCACTATTCCGCTTTTAAAGCAAGTCCCACTATGGCTCGACATGTCTGGGAGGCTAATAAAGTGGGTGATCGAGCAATTTTCGATATTGACTACAAGCCTCATGCAACTATTATTGTAAAGCTCATATTCCTAGAAGACAACAACGCTGATAATGCTAAGAAGATATAATATTAGGTTGAGTTGTCTTACCTTTGGACCCTATATGTGGAAGGGTTGGCCATAGGCAATGGATCTGGGGCCGGCTTGATTTTGTGGTCCCCTAGTGGGTGCAAGACCTCACCGCCTCAGTTTGGTTTCAAGGCAAAAGTGTGGCAAAAGTACAAGGCAATCGATTGGTGGGATGCAACGAGCCTTCAATATCGAAGTTCAAAGCTTGCATACCTACACTGACTCCCAGCTATTGTCAGACAAATGAGTGAGGAGTTTGAGAACCGAGATACAAACATGGCCAAGTACATGGCCGTTGTGAAGAAGAAGATTGCCTCAAAGTTCACACACTTCCAAATCAAAGAAATTCCTCCAAGAAATATTGAAGAGGACTACTTCTTCTCAAAGCTTCCCTCCTCCTCATATGTTGACCTGCACTAGCACATCAATCTCTAGCATCTGACTACCAGAAGTGTCGAAGGCTGACAAGAAGAAGTCCAGGCGATCTAGGAAAAGTCGAGCTAGCTCAACCCCATTAAAAACTACTTGAAGGAAGGATCTATGTCAGCCCACCCGAAAGAAGCTCAAAAGATTTTCAGCACGTCCGCTCACTTTACCATTATAGGCGAACACCTGTACAAAATGTCATACACAATGTCTTACCTGAGATATATGCGCCATCCAAGTGTTAGCGCTCTGCGCTAACCATATTTTAGAGGTCAAATGCTTATTGTTTAGGGCCAAACATATGTACTTATAGGGAGAATTGTGTATGTTAAGTTCTAATTTCTACAAATTGACTAACCGGTACTAGTACTAGCTCACTCGAATTATACGAGTTTTGCATGATTTTGATAATTTTGGGTATTAATTCGAGTAAAATGTGTCATTTGCAGAAAAGGTCAATTCTTGGTCTTCATTATGAGCGACACAAATGGGAGAAAGCCTAGGAGCAAAAGCGAACTGAGCCGCAACCATGCAATGCTTCACCAGGAATTATAACAGAGAGCGATGCATCCTGATTTTGTTTCAGAGGCATCTGTGAGTCAGCGACGTCCGGTCCTTTATAGAGCGATGAGTCCTGTCTTAGCTGGGAGATTCAGTTGTGCACTTGAAACGCGTTAGCCAATTAGGAGCGACACATCCTGACCAAAGAGTTTTAAGGGATTGGGATTTAGCGACGTGTCGACTCTGCGTAGGCACTTGGGTGTTAAGAGATCGCGACGCGTCAAAGGTCACGACTATAAAAAAGTACTTAGGGTTTCTCCTATTTTCTCATCTCAGTTTTTTAGAAGTGATTACGATAGCCCGTAGTTGAATCTCAAGGGTACTTGGAAGGCTTCAATAGCATAGACAACCGACGATTCGTAGGGCGACAACACTTCGTCATGAGGGAATACCCCAATAAGGACAAAGATTCCCATCCTCTCTCATCATATTTCATCTGTCTTTATTTCAATGAACTATTGTGAACATGGATGTTTTTTTTTTGGGAGTACTTTGAACTATTTGTTATGATTACCGTGTTTCTAGGCTTGAGCTTTGGTTCTAGGGTTGTGTGGTGATGAAGACATGAACACCGTTTATATCTATTGATTTAATAGTTTATAAATTGTGCTTGGCGTGCTTATGACGTAGTCTTGATTAACCATTGGACAGAAAGGCAACGAAAAAATGTTTAACTACTTTAGTATTTGTAAAAGCTTTACATGTACGAAAAGAAAGATACACAAAACTCTACTAGAAAGGTTAGCATGGGCCTTGCCCTCAGCCAAGGCGGGCAGCCTAGGGTTGGCCACCTCTCTGACCTTAACTATGCTTAGCAACTCCTCTCCTCCATGTGGGGCATAACCTCGAGAGCTGGCAACGAAGACGTCTCAAGGATGGCCAGAGAAAGATATTGGAGTACATTCTAATAGTCTAGAGTACAAAAATCTAACTTTAGATGGCTAATGAAGACCTCCTTGAAGATATTGAACCCTTCCTCCACTCGCAAAGAAGCTCATTCGGTGATCAACTCCTCGAGCTCTTATGAACCCTTGAAGTCGGCCACAACCTCGGGCCTGGCACCTTTGACTGCTTCTCAGGACTCCTAAAAGTCCTTGAAATTCTTTACAGCCTCCTTACTGAAGGCCTCAAGCTCCTTGCGGAATTCCTCAGAAAACCGAAACTCAACCATTGCCCTCTCAGTAGCTTCATCAGCCACCTTGCGGACCATGGTCTCTATATCCCGCTCCAAGTGATGACTATATGCTTCAGAAGTCCAGAGGAGGTCTTACTTACACTTCAACTCATTGTGGGCTAGGAGGTTCTCCCCCGAAGGACCTCGACCTTATCCTCAAGGCCGATCACTCGAAGTTCGAGCCGAAACTTAATTCTTGGCTCTAAGCTGAGCTAGCTCAGCCTCCGTCTTCTCCAACTGCTCCTTTGAGAGGTCTCCAATCGCAACCTCCTTCTTGACTCTAAATTAGTGTTTATTTTACTCATTAGGACACACGAGAGGCAATTTGAGGGCATTGACAAAATAGTGAGCAACTTCAAGCAAATTCGAGGATAAACAGGCCAAATCGCATTATCAGGCGGTTCAACCTGATATTCATGTGGAACCGCCTGATAAGACAAAAATCAGGATTTGCTCCCGCAAATCGCCAGAAGACCAGACGGGCGAGGAGACGACTTCGTGAGGTCCCGCGTACATGTATCCTCAGATTTTTGTTCTTCCAGATGGTTCAATCTGGTCGTCACGCGGAACCGTTTGCCTTCAAAGAATTATAAGAGGCTACCAGGCGGTCTAGTCTGAAAGTCACATGGAACCGTGTACAGCTACAGGACGATCCGCCTGGCTTAAATCTGATTAAAAGTGGGCCCTCCCAAATCGAGTTAAGACCTCTTGAATGGTGGAAACATATAAATAGAGGGACCTAGGGTTTGGAGAGGTATCTTTGGGTTCTAGAGAAACCCTTAGCGGCTCTCCCATCGATCGAGCATCATCATCCACACTTAGGGCATCATCGAGAAGCTTGGAGAAGAGCGTGAAGAGATCAACCCTTCCACCTTCCGAACGGTAAGGCTTGGAGGGTGCCAGGTCAATAGTTCTCGTGCAATAGCATCAGTGGAGGGGAGTATTTATTGTCATTATGATAACTTTTGTTTTCATTGTCATTTTGTATTTGTCTCCTTCTTCAATGGAAGGCTAACTTCCAAGGTATTCCGGTATGTGGACCCCTTGGATGAATTTTTAATGTTTGATTATTGAATATTAATGTTTGGTAGTTGTCTCTTTTATTGAGATCTATTGGGATCGTTCAATTCGACTCACCGGGGGAAGAAGCGAACGCCTCCCCGTGTGCGGGCATACCTCAATAGAGAAGATTGCGTGTGCACCTAGAGATTGGGCATTTAGGAGTTAGAATCCCAAGTATTCTTTCCCACAATCCTCCCAAGATATAGGTTCCTTAAAACATCATACAGTGAGGGAACTAAGGTTAGTAACTCGTCTCGCGAGAGGGAGTAAAGACATCCTAGGAACCCTTGGTCCAATTAGTTACAACTACAGACATTGATATTCCTCATCTATCCTTTGAGAATTCCAAGGGGAAAACGTTGCCCGAATACCCCTTCTTGATTGATTGTCTCGCGATCCACCATATTCTATCTATGTTTGCTTTCTAGGTTTAGATTAGAAGTAGCAACCATCAACACTACATCATTGATCACCTAGTTCATAGACAATGAGTGAGTTTTAGTTTCTATTCCCTAAGGATCGATATCAGACTAGTAGAGTCCACTATATTACTTGTCCTAATTCGCGGCACTTAAATGAGCATGCATTAGGCATATCAATAGACATCAATTCTAGTGTTGTAAGGGTTCATTGATTTGAAATACTAATTATCCTATACTTTGCTTTGATTGTATGATTATGAATGTGCTTGTGGTTCTACATTACTTGTTATTGTTAGCCGATGGGCAACATCTATCTTTAATACTCCACACATAGGCGTGTGCGTGAGCGGAAAGTGTTAGAATCATAGGGTGGACGGAGTGACACCGTAAATGGCCTTAGCTTAAGTATAGGCATTCCATCGTTGTGATAGAGCTTAGCCATATAATGCTCTTCATTGCTACCATAGACATATGGAGTTGAGAGCATGTCCCTTAGGTATAAGGGCTTGTAGGATGCACCCGGAGTGTACATAAGTGCAAATTTTATCATTATAAACATGAGAACCTAGCAAGCATAGGAGAAAACCATCACAATCCAATTGAACCATACAACCCTAGATTCTTTTAATTGAGAGAAAACCCCAAGAAACCTTTGTAATACCTTCACTATCTTAGAATTTAGACAGACATTTTCTCTAATTAGACTGACTGACTCTTCAAGCAACTTCGTACACTTCTGCTAGTGGACCTAGTCACCGTTCCCTGAGGATTCAACCACGGTAACTACCGGAATTTATTACTTGCGACCACGTATGCTTGCGTGCGGTGGCTTGAGTGTTCGCACTCATAACCAGAGGTCAACAACAACTAAATTTCCCAGGCCAACCTAAGCTGAGGGCTAGTCAGCCTCAAAAGGTTGGGAGCAAGGGTTATGGGGTAAAATCGTCGAGTAACACGTGGCTTAATCTCGGGCATTCAAGAAGGTTGTGGGCGTTACAGGGTCGTGGGCCTAATGCATGTCTTGATAACTGTTGGGATGTATGCCCTAAAGCATATGATGTTATGAATATTATTTAATTATGAATAAAATAATATAATTATTACAAGTGCATGTATTGTTTGAATACTTTGTGAATATCACAAAATTCCATAATTATCTACGTAACCTTGAATAAATATATATAAGTGTTATATATATGGGAGGATATTGTTTAAGGATGACAATTTAAATTAGTCCGTGAAAACTAGTCAATTGACTTAACAATTAAAGTATGGAATCTTTAATTGATTTTCACTAGTGCAGCTCATTATCATTGAGAATGAAATGATTTTATCCAAACCATTGATGTAGAGGGACATCTAATGAGTGCACTATACATAATGAGATTATATAGGACTGGGACACGATGTGATTTGAATTATTGATAATTTTCGTTAAAATATAATGCATTCAAATCATGTCACTGATGGTCGGATATGTAATGATCTTAATCCTGAGTGGTTAGCAAACTCCTATTTATTGCATTACATCTTTTGATTTACTCGGTACGGATTATAAGATCATGATCCTTAAACTTTGTATGTTGGAGGTGTAACAAAATGAATAGCAGGGAATGTTAACATCGCAAGACGGAATCCATTCCTTCTTCATAAGAAGTAGACAGATAATTCCCTTGAGTGATGATTCAGGGCTTGAATGGTATGAGTACTCAGATTCTTGATTTGTTCTTGAATCTTATCATTCATTAGAGAATCATTGGTACTTGAGGATAAAGATGTAATTAGAGAGGTTAACGGATCTTTACCCAGCTCTAATTATGAATTATTCATGGAGGATCAATATATAGGAGATGACTATATCATATGGACGACTCGAATCCTGAGTAATTTTATATTTATAATTTCGGGAGTGCAATTCCAAGTTTTTAGTGGAGTAACTTTGGAATTAATAAAACATATTGATTAATTAAAGAGTTTAATTGATTAATATAAGGTTTTATTGGAGCCCAGGATTATAGGTCCATAAGTCCCCTCCGGACAAGGAACTCCGATTGGACAAGTTTAGTTGTTTTTGTGTTGATCACTTTATTACAAATTAATTGAGAATTAATTTGTAGTATTATTTATAAATAAAATAAATAAATACATAATTTTATTATATATTTATTTATGGATTTATTGGATAATGTGAGCCAAAACACATGTGTTTAAATTTGAGTTAAAATTAAGATAAACTCAAATTAATTTGAATTTAGATAAGCTTGTAAAGCATATGTCTAGATTCAATATATGTAGTAAGTTGGGTGCTAAGTTTGATTTTGATTTTGAATCTAAAATCAAATAACTAAACACATGGAAAGAGATAAATATAAGGATATTTTATCTTTTAAATTTGGCCTAAAATCTCACTAAATTTTTGTATGACAAAAATTTGATTTTGAATTCAAAAGGGTATTTGAATTCAAATCGAAATCTTGTCTTAGTTTAAAAAGGAGAGTTATTTTCTCTATAAAAGTAGTAGCCTTTCTCCTCTCATAACATGACTTTCAAAAAGGAGTTTGATATAAGTTTTAGAGAGTGTGAGATAGGAACCAATTAAGGAATCCTAAGAGAGAAAAGAGAGAGAAAAGTTCTTTCTCAAAAGTCCTAGTCTCAATTGCTCATTAGATGAGTTTTAGAGAGAGACAATAATCAGTTTAGTGATCTAATTAATCTTGAGTTGTGCCCACACACAAGTCCATCTCGGATCTTTGTTACCGGAAGGAAGGCCGTGGTTTCGGGAAAAGAAGATCTGCCAATCTCGGAGGATTTAAACTTCTACAACTTCAAGGTACGTTAAGAAATCTGGAAAATAGCTAGGGAAAATTTCCCTCGCGAAATCATAAATTTCCGTCGCTAAAATAAATCAGCGACGGAATAGTGAGGGTAAAGTTTTCGTCGCGATTTTTATTCTTGATCTAATTTTATTAATTCATAAGTTAAATTAATTATTATAATTTACAATGTATTCATAAAAGGTGCTTTTGATGAATACCGATCCAAGATCTTGTTTTATACGTGCTTATTCACGCTTCCGCATATTTTGAAAATTGTTTTCCCAAAATCTAAAACCAACAATAACAACAGAAGTCACCATCAGGAATTAGAGGAGGACGTCATGGTAACCGTCGTAGTTATCGCCCGTCGCGAGAGGCATCGTCAGGGGACGTACGACGGGCAAGTAATTGCTTACCCCGGGCTATGGAAGGGACAAAGAGGTAGTGACGTAAGGAATCTGAGATCTTTCATCTAGTACTCAATCCACTAACTTTCTCCTATAAGCTCCAGTGTTTTCTCATGCATTTCGCTACTCCTTCCTCTGGGTAGGAGTGCACGGTCTCTTTCGTTTTCTCTGTAGATTTTGTTCCCAGTGAGGAGCAATCCTTCGAGATATGATCAGTGGAGTAAAAGACATTAACAACGCCAGATCCCTTCCCAACACCTATTCAATCGTAGTATCAGTTATCCGTTGATCGTGATCCATCCAGATCCGAAAGTGGGACAAATCTCTGCAACATCAACATTAGAAATCTTAAATTGTAGTGAATGTCCATTATGGTGACATTTGATTTCTTAACACATTAGTAACTATTAAAAATTGATGAATACAACTGATACATTAATAGTGGTAACTTTTGTACTTGACTAGTAGCTCAGAGATTATCACTTTATTGGTTTCTAAAGCTAAACCCAGTTGGAAATTCAAATCAAGTCCATCCACCAAAAAGCGCTCTTCGGCCAAACCAAAGCACGTGAACACTACAGAAGCCAACTCCAAAACATGGATCCGTTCTTCTTGTCTATCGTCGCCTGCCAACATGGAAGACAATTTAACATGTATAACTCAATTGAAAGGAGGATACATCAAATACGCAGGACAAAATATATATCACCAAAGTTATTTTTAACACATGATTTTAAATAAAATAATAATATTGATGTTCAAAAAATAAAATCAAATGACAATCTTGTAGATCTATACTTTAAAGGCATTTTTGTGAAAGGGGAAGTTTATGGTGAGAGCAATTTGGAATGTTGTAATTTTTTTTTTCCACTGTGTTTTTTTCTAATACGGTTTTGTTTGGTGACTTTTGATTTTTCAAGTCTTTTTTATTTTTAAATTTTCATTTGTGAAGGTTTATTTTGTTCTGTTTTGATTTATATATATATTGATTGGAAATTACCTTATATTTTTATTGATAGTTACGACCGATCCATTCAGGATTAATTACACTTTTCGTCCCTGAAAATGGTGTCCTTGTTCACTTTTATCCTTGTATTTTAAAAATGTTCAATACAGTCCTTATGTATTGTGTATTCTATTCTATTTTGGTCCCTGACGCTGATGTGGCAGCCAAGTGGCATACAAATCAAATACAGTTTTTTTTTTCTTTTTTTCCAGGTGGACATATTTTTGCTTGTGTATCATGACAGCTACCTGTATATGATGATGTGGCATTACTATGTGCCATGTCAGCATTTTTTTTTTAAAAAAAAAGATTTTTGCATTTTTTTTAAATCCATTATATATATATAAATATGTCAGCATGCCACGTCAGTTTTTTTTTTGAAAAAATGGATTTTTGTATTTTTTTTAAATATATATAAAAAATGATAACGTGGCATGCCACGTAAGCATTTTTTTTTAAATGGATTTTTATATTTTTTTAAATCCATTTATATATATATATATATATATATATATATATAAATGTTGAGGCATGCCATGTCAGCATGCCACATCATTTTTTTTTGGAAAAATGGATTTTTGTTTTTTTTTTAAATCCATTTATATATATATATATATATATATATATATATATATATATATATATGTTGATGCCAAAAACTGGTCCACCACCCGCTTTGGCTACTGTTGCCTCGTGATCTGGTCTCAGTCTTTGACAAACGGTTGAAATTTATAGTTGGTGTGGACCCTTACTTCAACTTCTGAACAAGGAACGCAGGGTATGCTTTGGAATTCCGATCGGAATTATCAGCTCTTGAACGGAATTATCAACTCTTTGCTTTGGGGTGAATCTGTGAAAAGGAGAAAGGGAGTGATCGGAATTGGGCATTTCTGCCCTGATTTAACTCCGATGCTTAAGTCAGAAAGCTTGAGAGAAGGAAGTCTTAAACGTAAGTTAGCTCTTTGTGTAATGATTTTCTTGTCCTTCTCTTTCTATTATTGCCCTTCTTTTATAACAGTTTAAAGGCGGTTTAGGAAAGGCGGTAAGTAAGGCGGTGAGTAAGGCGGTGAATAATATCTTCTAAGGCGGTAAGAAAATATCTGCCTACTGCGTAGGTGCTACGTAGGTAAGTAGAAAATATCTGCCTACTGTAGAGGCACGTGGATAAGATCTACTTACTGTAGAGGCGTTAGATATTTTCTACCCTAGGTGGCTATAAGCCCCCTTATGAGATCCTCACGCCTTGTGGATAAGAAGGTTGGAATTAATTCCGACGGATTTGTTTGTGGGGTTGAACCCTCATTTTATTTGCCTTTGCCGAACGGAATTATACCAGGATATTTGGTGATATTGCCGCGTGGCCAAAGGGACATAGTCCTGTGTATGACAGGTGGCCATTTAGGTCGATGACACGCATCTTACCAAATATATCCGTAACACTAGTACCCCCCAAAGTGCACTTGTTCGAAAAATCAGAGCGAGGGGTGAGTTAACCGCACTTCTCGCTTGGTTTGAGAACAAGTATCTTTCTTAGTTGGCATGTCTATGTAGGTGTAGACCTTGTCTAAGGTACATGTGTTTTTAATAGGTGACCGACGTTTACTGTGTCGTTGTTTTAATCGAGGTAGATTTTTCTCCGGAATTTTCGCCCATAGTGTCACTAAGTTTTTTCTATTTAAGGAGCTTGTAGGGGTAGTGTTTTATTCAAAATCCAAAGATCTTTACAGCTTTGTATAATGGCTCAGCGTTTGTCTTTCTACAAATTTTTCACTTTCACCCAGTGTTCTCGCCATCTGAGCATCACAAGTTCCTTTTATGAACGTCTGGCGGACTTAAGGACAGGGGTCATCCATTTGGTAACTCCAAATGGCTGTGTATGGTTCTCCCTTCTGCTTATTGACAGGGGTGTAGGTGAGATAAGTATTGAGGAAGGGTGGGAGACCGTCCACATTGATCATGATATAAAGGCGGGGGATCTTTTAATTATCACTTATGCGGGGGGTGTACGATTTGAAGTTGAAATGTTTGGAAGTTTACTCGCCAGAGAGAAGTGGGCCCCATCTTATTTCAGCGTCTTTGTCTTAGGGGTTTCCTAGTGACAATGAGGATAGTGACGGCTGTGGAAGTCCGTGTGTCTCCTCTGAATCTTATCCGAGCGGGTCCTCGGATGGATCCGTGAATTGTTAATTAGGAAATTCCGAACAGAAAACATGTTTACTTAGGGCTTGTCACGTTGTTGTTTTTTTTTTATTTTTAAAATACCACTATCGTTGTACCCTGAAATAAAGTTTATCCTTTTGTTCATAAAGTCTTTGATTTCTTCAAGAAGAATGATCGCTGGTGATCCTATGTTGGGGTGTGTGTATTTGTCTTTTATGGTGTTAGTTCCATGGTACAGTGCCCATTACTCCCCAGAGAGACACGTGTCTCTCACACTGTGTCGCATTTAAAGGGAGAAGATGGCACGACATGCGTGGCGTGCGATTTGTCAACAACATGATGGGCGCGGCTATCTATGTGTGTCAGGCGGCGTTTGGTGTGCTGACGTGGATAGAATTTTGAATTTCTTAAAGAGAGGCCATGATGGTTATCTGAATGGCCCAGATTTGGGGTCCTTTGGTTTAATGGCTCGATCGGGATACAGCTTCTGGATCTAACGGCCAGGAATTCATCTCCTTTGTATAGAAGCGAAGTTGTACAGGAGAAAAAGGTTTTATTTCAAAAGCTAAGTCTCATCTTCTTCCCATAATCCCTTCTTCTCCGGCGAACCCTGCTCTAAAGTTCTTGCGTTTTTTCATCTTTTTTCTTCTAAGGTATGGCTAGCGTGGCTTCTTCTTCTGATTCTTCTCATGAATCTCATGAACCTGTTGCGTCCCTCCCCCTTTCGATCCCTTCTCAGCCTGAACTCATGGTCCCTGTTGCGACTCCAAACGAGTCTAGGGACGTTCCAGTCCAGGGTTCGCGGGTTCATCCCGCTTCTAGGGCTATGGGTAGAGGGTCTGGCACCTTCATAAGCCTCCTGGGGCAGAAGAATGTGGATAGTTTGGTAGAGAGGTATGAGATAGACCTTTCTCTGTTTGAGGTTAGGTTTCCTTGTTCTGGGGAGAGGGCGAGCTCTCCCAGGGAGGGGGAGATAGCCATCTATCAAGATGCGCTATCGGGTGGCCTTAGATTTCCTTTTTCGTATTTTGCTAAGGCGATTTTGTAAGAATACCACTTGTGTCCTTCACAACTAACTCTGAATTCTTGGAGGTTGTTGAACGGCTTTGTTATTGTTTTTAAGAACTACGGAGTAAATCCAGGTCTGTTGGTTTTCAGTATCTTTGTCGGTCTATGTTTAGAGTCTAATGCCGACTGGTATTATTTTTCGGCTCGTTCCGGGAGAAAGTTTGTAACACCCCGGTTTTTCTGCAAATATTATATCAGCAATAAAATAATGTCGGGGGTTTGATAAAATAGTAGTTGGTGGTATGTTTATCTTATTAAGAGAGGGAGTTAACTAAACTAATGAAGATGAGTTATTACCTAGGTTTAAAAATAAGTAAAAATTACTAATGTTGATAATAAACCAAGGTGTGACAAATAATCGATTTAATGGGCCTAAGCTTGGTACAAAGGCCAACAGATATTGGGCTAGGCCCAAAGGGAGAGAAGACTCAATAGAAAAGTGTGGAGCTTCTCCGTTGAAGCAGGGAGGAGGTGGACGAGTGAAGCAGCGTTGGAGATCGAAGGTGGAGGTGGCGCCTCGCATGCTTCGAAGGAGGAGATGCTTCCGCGTGGCTCACCCTGCACAATGCCTTCGAGAGGCAAGAGGAAGTGGAGGCTGGCACTCTCTACGAGTAAGGCGTTGGTGGGTTCCGGTCGAAGGACAGCCTCATCTTCACCGTTCCGGCGTGCCCTTGTGCTCTGTCTCCATCCCGGTCGTTGCTCCTGTGAGGCGTGTGCTGATCCTCCACTCCTTCTTCCTTCCCACTCAGGTGGTACCTAAGCTGCCATCAGGCCGCATCTTTATAGCGCCGGCCCACCAGGCGCCTGATCTTTGTTTCCTTGCAGTCCCGGCCGCGGTAAGGCGTCGTCAATTCGAGTTTCGACATCGGTGTCGGTCAATGCGGTCCCAACGAGCAAGCTTCTACAAAGGTATCCAATTAGTTGGGAGAGGAGGCTCAAATGAAGTATTTAGTTCTTGAATATATGTTGCATGGGTGCTGTGGAGCTCCATGTTGTTGCTTCTTGTGCTTGTATGGTATGCATTGTATGTGCGATGGTTGTAGTTTGTCTTTGAAGGAGGTCGTGGTTGTTGTTGTTTGTATGCTTTGTCCCTATAGAGTAGAGTTGTGGTTTGCTTTACTTTGTATTCACTGGAATTAAGAACTCAAGAGGGAGATGTTCTTTTGAATTTAGATTATGCCCTGCAAGTGTTCGTTGAATTGTCACTGGAAAGAGTTATTTGAGACTGCTTTGCTATTGATATGTTTTAGAGGAGACATTGATTAGTTTCATACCATGGGGGGGGATGAGTAGTTCCCTCCATGGAGTAGTTCCTCCCTTGCTATCTATTGGTTGAAATGTGTGTATTCAATTGTAGCTTAGAAGAGCAACGATGTGGAGGGAATTCATTTAAAGGTTGTTGAGAAAGTGTCAGGTGACTGTAAAACTACTGGGTTGTTGTATTTAGATAGGGTGTCTAACAGAAGAAGAAGTGTTGAATCTTATTCATGCTTATGCTATGTTTGATGATGCAATGTTTTTTTTTAGAGAATTATTGTGTAGTCATTTGATTAATTGCTAATACAATGCTAGGTGAACAACCTGGTGTTTGATGAGGGTTGGAATCCATATTTGAGTAGTGGGCCCATGAACTATTAATAGGAAATTGATAGTAATGAAGTCATGAAGTTAGGGATGAGAACTTAGGAGATGAGATGCTTGTGGACAGTTGAGCAGCAAAGTGTTCAAGTTGTTTTGTCTCCTCGAGTGGTTATAAACTTTCGAAATTAAGACCTAACCCCAAGTCTTGAATATAGTTAACTTCATGTGAAATATATAATGAGTGTTTATGGTATTGCCATGCTTATTGTTGGGCCTTAAGTTGGTTGGACTTAGGCCCATAAATATATTGTTAGATGGAAATAATAATAAGGATGTAGACTCTCTGAGCTAATAGTTTAGATGATGATAGTGACCTAGAATCTAATTTAAATACGGTTCTGATTGCAAGGTAAAGGGAAGACCAAGTCGGGATCCCCAGGAGGTTCTAGACAGGCTTGACTTACTTAGGACTACAGGTGAGTGGACCTACTGTATATTCTTGTGTTTTATCGGGATTTATCGGGTTTTGAGCTTATGTTCTTCAGCTATGACTTGTTCCCGGTTTTGGAAAATGCTTTCGATTATTTACAACTATTGTAAATTGATGTTTTCTGCATATGACTAGCTGTAGATCCTTGAGATAGACATGAGATAGATATAGGACGTGAACATTGATCTTTGCATCCTGTATAGATGATCCTTGCTATGCAGATGCGGCTCCGTTGAGCTAAGACCAACGTGATACCGAGTAGGGGAAAGGTTTTCTTGTTTTCAAAATGAATTTCTAGCATCAAAACCTTGTTTTAAAAAGGAATTTATCTTAAAACCCTTTCCCAACTCTTTGGGGTGCTCGGTACCACGAGTGAAGACCCAGATCGGGGGAAACCTCGCGGCTTCACATACAGCCCAGATCGGGGGATACCTCGCGGCTATTTATCTGAGATCTTAGCAAATTGATCCTACAGAGTTGCAATCTTATCGATAGACGCTCACATATCTAGACATCTCATGAGACATAGACAGGCATGTTAGTGACTGATGACTTTTCGGATTTTCATCGGACATTGCATTAGACGATCTTCCTGATTAGAAAGATAATGCATAGACGTCCATGCTTTACTGTATTTTCTACATGCATGTGGAGTAGAGATTACTTTCCGTATACAAGATTATATTTTCAGATGCACAGGCCTCATTCGACCTGACAGTAGGGGTCACATATCACTGAGCTCTGTAGCTTAGTCCCTTTTTCTTACTCACCTTGTGCAGGTAGCAGACCGAGGTCCGGATAGATGCTAGATCCGGTGAGATGAGATGACCTAGTTGGCTCTGGCGTCCCATAGTTATCTCTTCTGTTGTGTACTCTGTAGACATATGACTTT
Organism: Dioscorea zingiberensis; assembly: GCA_026586065.1. Taxonomy (NCBI): domain Eukaryota; kingdom Viridiplantae; phylum Streptophyta; class Magnoliopsida; order Dioscoreales; family Dioscoreaceae; genus Dioscorea; species Dioscorea zingiberensis. The sequence continues at coordinate 14,312,674 of CM048827.1, read as the reverse complement.
TACTTATGGAGACTAGACCCAAACGTGTAGTCTGTGGGGTTCTGTATCAGATATGACTTTGCTCTTTGATGAGTTCCAGACATAATATGTTTTATTATCACTGTCTCCAGATTATTCCTGTGTTTTGTTTCAAAGATTGGATGACTTTTGGGCTCCGTGGGAACTCACCGAAATGGCTGGTGTGACACGTGTCCCTATTTGGGATTAGGGTGTTACAAAGTTTCTAGGGAAGGTCCCCTCTTCCATTAAGCGATGGAAGAGTAAGTTTTTTTTTGTTAAAAGTAAGTCCCAGTAGGGTGTCCAAACCAAGTGGGAGGTTCCCCGAATGGACATTGCTTGTGAGGAGATGACACAAGAAGAGGAGGTTCGTTTAAGGTCAATGATGGGGTTATCTAAAGTTTATATGGACGACTTCTTGACCAAGGAAAACCTCGTTAAATGTCGTTTAATAGTAGCTGCCTGTAGGACTTACTCGTGCATCTAACTTAGTTTAATCTTGAATCATAATGTCTAACTTGCTTCGGAATTTATTCTTGCAGGAAATCCGATGGAGGATGAAGATTTGAGCTACGTTAAGGGCCTTTTGGCCTCTTTCGAAGGTGAGGTTCATCTGCCCTTACCTCGTGGGCGGAAGAAGAAGGAAGTAGCATCTAGCAAAGTTGCTGACACTTCCAAGGAGGAGAAGAGGAAGAGGAAGAGGAAAGAGGTCGACTCTTCCAAGAAAGGTGACCCCGCTGCAGGGTCTTCGCGGGAGAAGAGGACCAAGAGAAAGAATTCCGAGGACGCATCGGGTCCCGGAATTACAAGTGAACAGGCGACTTTGCCTCAGGAAGAGGTCCGCTCGGAGGAAGTCCGCCCGGCTTTATCGCCGATTTCAGAGGGTCCTTCTTCTAGTCGCCCAGAGGATATCCTCCTTATGGAGGTAAGAATCTACTTCTTAAGGGTATCTATGGTTTTACTAAGAACTTCTAACTTGAGGCTTATTTTATAGGCGGAGGCAGGAGAGGCGGCCCTCTTGGACAAACTGAGGGTGGCGGACTTAGCCTTAAAGGGGCCGGCAATTAAGCTAAAGGAATTACCTTCTGAGGATATTCCTTTTCGAGATGCCAGTCCAGTGAAGGATGTTTTGATGGCCATGAGGCCCTAAATGTTCTCTCGCTGAAACTCAAGGGCGGGAGGGAAGAGGCCACTTACCAACTTTTCCGCTATCTGGCCATGCCGTAAATGCTATTCTTATATTTCTACTTCCTAATTTGGCGCTATTGTCTCTAACTTGTTTGTTACTCCATAGACCGCTTCAATGGGCTGATCGAGTCGCTGATCTTTGTCAAGAAGATTCGCAAAGATGGAGCGTTTATCGGCAGATATTGCCCGCTTAAGCTCTAAGGTGGCGGCCTTGGAGGGAAGGGAAAAGGAGCAGCTTCACGCATTATCCATGCTCTCGAGAGGGATAAGGTTGAGCGGCTTCAACATTTGGCCACTATGGAAAAAGAGAAAAATGACTTAGCGGTCAAGCTGGCTAATTCTGAGGGCTCCCTTCATACTGCTGAGGAGAACCTCAAAAAGTTCTGCAGGATGACTCTAGCAGCTTTGAAGGAGGAACTTAAATCCGCTCAAAATGAGCGTCTCGGCTTAGATGGAATTTAAAAATGAAGGTTGCTGAGCTTGCCGCCGTGCAAGCTGAGTTGGAGGAAATAAAGGGGGAGCGAGACGCACTTAAGGAAGACTTAGCTTCCCGATTAAAAACTCCTAAATCCGACTCGCAAGAACTCAAAGATTTAATAGAGCGAGCGGATAGGCTAGAGAAGGAGGTCGCTCGGCTTAGAGCGAAAGCAAAAGAAGGGGCCACCCGCATTTATTCTGTAGTGCAGCAGGTGGGCCACCATGTTCCTCCTACGGAAGTTTTATCTATGGGGCTTGCTGGAGTCTTGAAGAAATTTACGGAGCTAAAAGAGCTACAGATTATAAAGACTCTAGAGGCTCCTACTCCAGCCCCTTCTGAACCTGCAACTCAGACTCCTCCGTATAAATCAAGCCCGTAAGGCCGTGGGGTTCTTAGGAGTTTTTATGACATGTTTTGTAAACACTTAGTCATTTTGGAATGTAATTCTATTTATATGAATGAAAACAAACCTTTGCTTTGGTGAAGATTTATTTCCGAATGATTGTTTTAACCATTGTAAGAAGTCTTTCGCAAAGCCTTTCTTTCTTCACTTGGCTCATAAATGGCAGTTTCTTCTCTTCTTAGTCCAATCATGGGACTTTGATTTGTTGAGTAAGATCCTTGCCTTTGTAGATGAGATTGTTGCCTCATATTTCGATCGGGATTTTTGCCCCTTATATCTGGATGAGAATTATCGTTTATCCTTGTAGGATAATTCCGACTCATCTTTTAGGAACGGGATTTTCACCTCATTTTTGTGGAATGAGATTTTCACCTCATTTTTGTAGAATGAGATTTTCACCTCATTTTTATTTGGGAAGGACTTAAGCTTTATTTCATGAAATATTTAGGAGACGGCTACAAGATTTACTGATAGTAGCGTCGCAGGTGTTCCGCATGAAATGGACGCTTGAGCGCTTTTCCTTCCATATTCACCAGATAATAGGTGCCCGCCCAGACAATTCTCTGTATGACGTAAGGGCCTTCCCAATTAGGAGTTAACTTCCCTGTTCGGCTTTTGTTTCCCTGGAACTCATTTTCTCTTAAGACCAGATCACCGATTTGGAAGAAGACTATTTTCACCCTTGTGTCATAGAACCTTTTTACTCTTTGGCGATAGACGGCGGCCTTTGTTTCCGCAGCCTCTCTTCGCTCTTCAAGTAAATCGAGTTTCGTCCGGAGATTCTTCTCATTTTCTTCTGATGAGAAAGTTTGTTGTGTCCGTAAGGTAGGCATTCCTATTTCTGCCGGGATGATGACTCTTCCTTGCCTATAAGTAAGGGAGAACGGAGTTTCTCCCGTGGGAGTTCTTGTGGTTGTCCTATAAGCCCAAAGTGCTTTCGGAATTTTTGAACCCGCTTAGTTCCATTTTTGGAGACCCGGGTTTTGAGAGTTTGGAGCAAGGTGCTGATTTGTCACTTCTACTTGGCCATTGGCACGAGGATGTGTTATTACGGAAGTTAACTCGATTCAATTCCGAAGCTCGGAACAAAAGCCTTTGAAGGCCTCATGTCAAATTGTCGCCCATTATCGAAATGAAGGCGCATCAGAAATTTCGAATCGATAGATAACCGTTTCACACAAGAATCCCCATGTGCTTTTTCTGTGATCTTGGCCAAGGGCTCAACTTCTACCCATTTGGTGAAGTAATCAATAGCCACTATCAAAAACTTCATTTGTCGAGTCGAAGTAGAAAATAGTCCTAGAAGATCAACTCCCCAGATAGCAAATGGGTGAGGGCTGATAATTGGTGTGAACAATGTTGGTGGTCGTCTTTGAATCTTGGAATGTCGGCAGGCATCACATTTTCTGGCGAACGCCACCGCATCTTGAGTTAATGTTGGCCAGTAATAGCCTTGTTGCAGGACTTTGTAACTCAAGGCTTTGCCTCCGATATGCCCCCCTCCAATACCTTCATGGATTTCTTGAAGGATATACTTGGCTTCTGTTGGACGCAGGCACCGTAAGAAGGGTTGCGTATAGGACCTCTTGTATAGATTTTCGCCAATGATGGTGTACTGGGCGGATTTGTATGAGATCCGCCTCGCTTCCGCCTTTGTTGGATGGTGTAGGTCCACCTTGCGTGTAGTTTCTAATGGGATCAATCCAACTTGACTCTTCTCCCCGCATTTTGTACTTCTCCTTCTAACCCTTCAATAGTTTTTGTGGGAAGATACCGTGAGGTTGAAAGAGGATTCTCGTGATCTCTGTTGGGTGTAGTGGCTTTTAGATAAGGCACGCCTTCTTCATTTTGTGCTTTCATGGATTTTTTCGATCTGGAAGTGAGCGAAGCATGGAACTATCTTTTTCACCACTGCCTGGTATTTAATCATGTTCTCCTCCTTCGCTTCAAAATTGCCCAATGTGTGGCTCACGACTAGCTGTGAGTCAGAATATACATGCAGATGTCTAATTCCGAGTCCCCGAGCCAAACGCAATCCTGCGATGAGGGCTTCATATTCGGCTTCATTATTGGTCGCTCGGGATTGGAACTTGAGCACTGTCGCAATTTTTCATTTAGAAGGAGAATAAAGGACGAAGCCGGCTCCAGACTTTTCTTCCGTTGCTGATCCATCAACATATAAGGACCATGGGATGCTTGGGCTTCTTCTAGGTCCTGTGACGCGAGTTCATCTCCCTCCGTGGGAATGGTCAACTCCACAATAAAATCTGCTAGCACTTGAGCCTTGATTGCCGTTCGGAGTTTATAAGTGAGATCAAACTCACCCAATTCTATCACCCACTTGGCTAGACGTCCGAAATTTTCGGTCTTATGGAGGACTTGCTTTAAGGGTCGGGTCGGCCAATACAGATTACTTTGTGAGAGCTTGAAAATACGGCCTCAATCTACGCAAGTGGATGACGTGACAAGAGAGCTTTAAAGCCAATTTTTCAAGTGGTAGATACCTTGACTCCGCATCGTTAAGGATCTTACTTGTATAATAGACTGGCTTTTGAACTCCATTGTCTTCTCTTAAAAGAACTGCACTGACCGCTCGAGGAGCAGCGACCAAGTAGATGTAGAGCTCTTCCCCCACTTGCGGCTTAGCTAGCAATTGAGGCGATTGGAGATAATCTTTAAGCTCCTGAAAGGCCTTCTCACATTCTTCTGTCCATTCCATTTTGGTGCTTTTCGTAAAGCATGGAAGAGTGGGAGGTTTTTCTCTCCGGCTTTAGAGATGAATCTCCCAAGAGCGGCTAAGCGCCCATTAAGCCGTTGCACCTCTTGAAGGCTTTTAGGTGATCCCATATCAAGGATGGCTTTGACCTTTCCCGGATTTGCTTCTATTCCTCTTTGAGTTAATATAAATCCGAGAAATTTCCCTGATCGGACACCAAAAGCACACTTGCTCGGATTTAGGCGCATGTTGTAAGTCCGCAGAGACTAAAAGGCCTCTTGTAAATCCGTCAGGTGCTCATCGGCTTTTCTGCTCTTCACCAGGATGTCATCCACATAGGCTTCAATATTTCTGTTAATTTTCTCCTTGAAGACTGTATTTATGAGTCTCTGGAAGGTAGCTCCGGCATTCTTCAGGCCGAATGGCATCACCTTATAGCAATAAGTTCCTTTGCTTGTGATGAAGGATGTTTTTTCCTCATCGTCTTTGGCCATTTGGATTTGATTGTAGCCTGAAAAGGCATCTAAGAAACTCAGCATCTCATGTCCCGCCGTAGAATCAACCAAACCATCAATTGAAGGTAGAGGGAATGAATCTTTTGGACAGGCTTTATTTAAGTCTGTGAAATCCACGCACATTCTCCATTTTCCAGACGGCTTTTTTACTAGAACCACATTAGCCAACCAGTCTGGATAGTTCACCTCTCGGATAAATCCAGCCTTCAAGAGGGTTGTTACTTCTTCTTCTGCGGCCTTCTGTCTTTCTGGGGCGGAATTCCTCCTTTTTTGCTTGACAGGCTTGAACGACTGATCTACGCTGAGACGGTGTTCAATGACATTACGTTTTACGCCTGGCATGTCTTGATGACCAAAGCTGAAGAGATCGTAATTTGTTCTTAATACCGCCATGAGATTTTCTTTGCCGCGCTACCGCCGATCCGCACTCAATACGCGACAAAGACGCTCCACTCTAGTTGTGTCTAGAGGAACTGTAAGAAATTCTTCAAGTGGTGTGGGACGGAGTTCCTCATCTTCCCGTTCGGCTATTTTGTTGATCAACATGGCTTCTGAAACCCTTGTTTTGCCTTTTATTTAGAACTTTTACTTTGAGAGTGGAAACATAACATTGTCGTACAAGGGTTGATCCCTCTTACTTCCACCGCACTCTCGGTCGGAAATTTGAAGAGAAGATGGTAAGTGGAAATTATTGCTTTCAAGGTGTTGAGGGTCGGCCTACCAAGAATCACATTGTAACTTGAAGCACAGCGTACAACTAGAAAATTTGTTGTCACTATTGATGATCTTGGTGAGTTTCCTACCGTAACTGGCAACGTGATCATTCCTTCTGGTTGTACAACCCCTCCGGAAAATCCCACTAAAGATGATTTTATGGGGAGCAAGTTGTCTACATCATACCTCATTCTTTCGAACGCGCTCCAAAAAGAATGTCGACTGAACTTCCACTGTCTACCAGAACTCTTTTCATTTGGAAGCTGGAAACCATAATGGCAATGACCAAGGCGTCGTCATGAGGGTGCCGAACCCTGCTGACGTCGTTATCATAAAATATGATGGGGCCATAGGCCGGGATCGTCTTTGCGGTGCTTCCGTTTCCTGCGCAACTCCCACCATTCGGGCATAGCTTTTTCGAGAGGCGGAATTTTCACCACCACACCCAGGACCACCACTAATAAATCCGACCATCTCCCCTTTTTCTTCTTTAAGCTGTGAAGTTTCAGGCTCCTCTTGGACCTCAATATTGATATACTGCTCCAATTGTCCCCTTCTAACGACATCTTCTATGGCATTCATCAAATGGGTGCATCTTTCTGTGTCATGCCCTCTAGCATGATGAAACTTGCAATACCTTTTGCTGTTCTTTTGCCGTTCGGGATTCTTTGCAGGTTCTGGCCTTGTCAAGAGTTGTTGATCCTCGATTTGCATAAGAAGATGGCTTCTGGTCTGATTTAGTGGGGTATGGTGATCGTATCTAACAATGTTCCCTTCTTTTGAAGATTCTCTAGGTTGTAGCATATGTCGCTGTGGGCTTGTTGAAGTTTCCAGACCTCTATTCTCACCCTTACGGTCCTTGCGCGATCCTCCCTCCTTTCGGATTTCTGCGGACCTTCTATTGACAATTTGAGGGGCTTTTCCCTTCTGGATTTCCCCAGAGCCATGTCGAGCCTCCTCTTCCCAGCCCGTGTAAATTTCATCAGAATCGATATACTTTTGGGCATGGATCATGAGGGCAGGGATGGTTTTCGGCGGATCCAAAGTGTGGGAAAAACGAAAAGGGGATTCTAGCAAACCCTCCGTGGGATAGTTCTGACGTACGCATGCTGGAATAAGGTCTGCAACATTTGCGGCTTCGTCTATGAAACGTTTTAAATAGGCTTGGAGTGTTTCATCCCCTCGTTGCTTAACGCGCATAAGGGTAGACGGAGTTTTCTTTTGCTTTGAGTAATTAGCTAAATAAGCTAAAAAGCAATCTGCTAGAACTTGAAAGGAAGGAATCGTGCTAGATGGAAGATCTACAAACCAGTCTTGCGCTTTTCCCTCTAAAGTAGCAGGAAAAGCTCGGCACATACGAGCGTCGGTAATTCCAGAAAGCAGCATCTTCGACCGGAAGGACTTTAAGTGACCAGACGGATCGGTTTTGCCTTCATATGCAATCATAGCGGGTGGTCGGAAACTATCAGGAACTTGCTCCTCCAATATTTCTTGATAAAGGGTGAGCATATGTTAAGAACATGCTATTCGGATTTCTGTTTTCCTCGAGAGGGATCTTGTCTCTGTGTCCTTCTGTTAACAGTAGGAGCAGATGGACAATTCTGTGTCCTTTCCGTCCTTGTATGCCGTTCCGTTCTTGTGACAGCTTGCTCTCGACGTCGAACGGAGCGAGGTTCTGAACTAGTTGAAAAGGCGGTTCTCTCCCTTCTTTCTCCATGAGTGCGAGTCCTTGTCCTCCCTCTCGCTGAATGGGCTAGTGAAACATTTGGCACATTTGGTGGAGTTCGTGTGGGAGGGAGTGGCGGATGAGTCAAAGTATGAACAGCTTGAGCTAACTGCTCCAATTGTCGCTGTATGTTAAGATAAAATTCCGGGATGGATTCCAGGGGTGGGATGGAAGGATTTTCTGATGGATGTAAGACAAGGGGATTGTCTGACGGAATCGCCTCATGCCCTCGGACTTCACCAGGTCCTTCAGGATTACTAGGTGCTCCTTGTTCTTGGATTCGTTTTGATCCTCGGGTAGTAATCATTTGGCCTTTTGTAAGGGTCCCCACGGACGGCGCCAAACTGTTGATGCCAAAAACTGGTCCACCTCCCGCTTTGGCTACTGTTGCCTCATGATCTGGTCTCAGTCTTTGACAAACGGTTGAAATTTATAGTTGGTGTGGACGCTTACTTCAACTTCTGAACAAGGAACGCAGGGTATGTTTTGGAATTCCGATCGGAATTATCAACTCTTTGATTTGGGGTGAATCTGTGAAAAGGAGAAAGGGAGCGATCGGAATTGGGCCTTTCTGCCCTGATTTAACTCTGATGCTTAAGTCAGAAAGCTTGAGAGAAGGAAGTCTTAAACGTAAGTTAGCTCTTTGTGTAATGATTTTCTTGTCCTTCTCTTTCTATTATTGCCCTTCTTTTATAACAGTTTAAAGGTGGTTTAGGAAAGGCGGTAAGTAAGGCGGTGAGTAAGGCGGTAAATAATATCTTCTAAGGGGGTAAGAAAATATCTGCCTACTACGTAGGTGCTACGTAGGTAAGTAGAGAAATATGTCACGCCTCCGTAGAGAGGCACGCGGATAAGATCTACTTCATCGTAGAGGCGTTAGATATTTTCTACCCTAGGTGGCAATAAGCCCCCTTATGAGATCCTCACGCCTTGTGGATAAGAAGGTTGGAATTAATTCCGACGGATTTGTTTGTGGGGTTGAACCCTCATTTTATTTGCCTTTGCCGAACGGAATTATACCAGGATATTTGGTGATATTGCCGCGCGGCCAAAGGGACGTAGTCCTGTGTATGACAGGTGGCCATTTAGGTCGATGACACGCGTCTTACCAAATACTTACCAAATATATCCGTAACAATATATATATATATATATATATATATATATATATATATATATATATATATATATATATATATATATATATATATATATATATATATATTGTTACGGAAATATTTGGTAAAACACGTGTCGCCTACCTAAATGGCCACCTGTCATGCACAGGGCTACATCAGTCACCACCAAGTTCAGTAGCATAGATTCCGTCCGGCAAATAAAGAGGGCTCACCCCTACAAAAAGTCCGTCGGAATTATACAAGAAGCAAGAAGGTGATAGCCATCTGGGTAAGAGCGTATCTAACGCCTCTACAGTAAGTAGATCTTATCCACTTGCCTCTACAGTAGACAGATATTTTCTACTTACACACGTAGTACGTAGTACCTACACAGTAGGTAGATATTTTCTACTTACCTACGTAGCACCTACACAAAGAGGCGCATATTTTCTTACCGCCTTAGTAGAGATATTTTCTTACCGCCTTTAGAAGATATTTTCTCATTCACCGCCTTTACCCCACCGCCTTTCCTAAACCGCCTTTTAAGTTGCTATAAAAGAAGAGCGATAATGGAGAAAAAGGGGGATCGAAAAAATCATCACACAAAGAGCTAACTCATGTCTAAAATTGCCTTCTTACAAGTTTTCTGACTCAAGCATCGAGTCAATCCGCGTAAAGGCCCAATTCCGATCACTTTTTTCTCCCTTTCACAGATTCGTCCCAAAGGAAAGCTAGGGTAATTCCGAGCGGATTTTCATAGGATAATTCCGAGCGGATTTCCAAAGTATTCTCCGTGTTCCTCGTTCAGAAGTCGAAGTAAGCGTCCACACCAACTATAAATCTCAACTGTTTGTTGAAGGTCAGAGACCGTGATCACGCGGTCACAAAGAGCTAAAGCGTGAGGTGGACGCTTTTGGCATCAACAGTTTGGCGCCGTCTGTGGGCATGCTTACAAAAAGCCAAATGATTACTACTAGAATGTCAAAACGGATCCAAGAACAAGGAGCACCAAGTAATCCTAAAGGACCTGGCGAGGTCCGAGGACATGAGGAGATTCCGTTGAATAATCCACCTATCTTACCTCCATCGGAAAATCCTTCCGCTCCACCCCAAGAACCCATCCCGGAGTTTTACCTTAACATGCAGCAGCAATTGGAACGGTTAGCTCAAGCTGTTCATACTTTAACTCATCCATTACCTCCTCCCACACAAATTCCCCTGCGCCAAGCAAATTTCTACCACCAATTCAAAGCCGCAGGAAGGACAAGGACCCAGACTCGAACCCTCCGGTCGACGTCGAGAACAAGATGCCACAATAACTGAATGGCATACTAGTACGAAGCGGACGAGGACTAAACTGAATAGCCCATCCGTTCGACAGCCTACGCGTAAGAACCCAAATGACAGTGATCCTTCACGGGAAACAAGAAATCCGAACGGCATGTTTTTAACATATGCTGCGCCTTTCATCAAGGAAATATTGGAAGAGCAAGTTCCTTGAAATTTCGACCACTGATGATCGCATACGAGGGCAAAACTGATCCGTCTCGCCACTTGAAGTCTTTCAGATCGAAAATGCTTCTTTCTGGAATTACCGATGCTCGTATGTGCCGAGCTTTTCCCGCCACTTTAGAGGGAAAAGCGCAAGACTGGTTTGTTGATCTTCCTTCTAGCACAATTTCTTCTTTTCAAGTTCTAGCGGATAGCTTTCTAGCTTATTTTGCTAATTACTCAAAGCAAAAGAAAACTCCATCTACCCTTCTGCGTGTTAAGCAACGAGGGGGGGAAACACTCAAAGCCTATTTAAACCGTTTCATAGATGAAGCAGCAAACGTTGCGGATCTTATTCCGTAGCGTAGGTCACGTAACCTTCCTAATGGAGGGTTTGCTAGAATCCCCTTTTCGTTTTTCCCTCACCTTGGATCCGCCAAAAACCATCCTCACCCTCATGATCTATGCCCAGAAGTACATCAATTCTGATGAAATTTATACGGGTTGGGAAGAGGAGGCTCGACGAGCCCCTGTTGAACTCCGGAAGGGAAAAGCCCATCAAAATGTCAACAAAGGGCCCCCGGAAGTACGAAAAGAAAGCGGGCCACGCAGGGACAGTAAGGGAAGACAGGAAACCTCAACACGCCCTCAACGACATGTACTGCAACCTAGAGAATCTTCAAAAGAAGAAAAAACTGTTAGATACGACCACCATACCCCATTAAATCAGACTAGAAGCCATATTCTCATGCAAATCCAAGATCAACAACTCTTGACATGTCCAAAACCTGCAAGGAATCCCGAACGACAAAAGAATAGTAAAAGATATTGTAAGTTTCATCAAACTAGAGGACATGACACGGAAAAATGTACCCATTTGATGAACGCCATTGAAGATGTCGTTAGAAGGGGACAATTGGAGTAGTACATCAACATTGGTATCCAAGAGGAGCCCGAAACGTCATAGCCAGAAGAAGAAGGAAAAGGGGAGATGGTCGGATTTATCAGTGGTGGTCCTGGGTGTGGTGGTGAAAGCTCCGCCTCTCGGAAAAGCTATGCACGAATGGTGGGGAATCAAGCAAGGGAACGTAAAACACCACAAAGAAGATCACGGCCTACGGCTCCCATAATTTTTTATGATAATGATGTCAGCAAGGTTCGCCATCCCCATGATGAGGCCTTAGTCATTGCCATCATGGTTTCATGTTTTCAAATGAAGAGAGTTCTGATAGACAGTGGAAGCTCGGTTGACATTCTCTTTTGGAGTGCCTTCGAATGAATGAGATATGATGCAGATAATTTGCTTCCCGTAAAGTCATCCTTAATAGGGTTTTCCGGAGGAGTGATACAGCAAGAAGGAATGATTTCCTTGCCAGTTACAGTAGGGAAGTCGCCCAGATCATCGACAGTAACAATAAATTTTCTAGTCGTGCGTTGTGCTTCAAGTTACAACGTTATTCTTGGCAGGCCAACCCTCAACGCCTTGAAGGCCGTAATTTCTACTTACCATCTTCTCCTAAAATTTCCGACTAAGAGTGGTAGTGGAGAGGTAATAGGAGATCAACCCTTGGCACGGCAATGTTATGTTGCAACCCTCAAGGGAAAAGCTTTAGACAGAGGCAAAACAAAAGTTTCGGAAGCCATGTTGATCAACAAAATTGCCGAACGGGAAGATGAGGAGGAGCTTCGCCCACACCCGCTTGAAGAATTGCTTACGCATTCCTCTAGACACAACTAGGATGGAACGCGACGGTGCGGATTGGTGTAGATCTAACAACAATGCAACAAGAAAAATCTCATGGTGGTACTAAGGACCACTCGATCTCTTCACCGGTCATCAAGTAAGATACGCCAGCGTAAAACGTGATGTCATCAACACCACCTCAACATAGATCACCGCTCAAGCCTATCAAACAGTAAATGGAGAAATTCCGCACTGTAGAGGCGCGTATAGCCACGTATAGAAGAAGTATCAACCCTTTAAAGGCTGGGCTTATCCGAGAAGTGTCCTATCCATACTGGTTAGACACTGTGGTTCTAGTAAAAAAGCCAACCGACAAACGGAGGATGTGTGTAGATTTCACGGATCTAAATAAAGCTTGTCCCAAAGATTCATTCCCTCTACCTTCAATTGATGGCTTGGTTGATTCCACGGCGGGCACCTAAAATGCCGAAGTTTTTAGATGCCTTTTCAGGCTACAATCAAATCCGAATGGCCAAAGATGATGAAGAAAAAACATCCTTCATTACAAGCATAGAAACTTATTGCTATAAGGTAATGCCGTTCGGTTTAAAGAATGCCGGAGCCACCTTCCAGAGGCTCATGAATAGGTTTTCAAAGAGCAACTTGGTAGAAATGTTGAAGCTTATGTGGATGACATCCTGGTGAAGAGCCGAAAAGCCGACAAACACCTAACGGACTTACAAGAGGCCTTTCAGTCACTTCGAACTTACAATATGCGCTTAAATCCGAACAAGTGTGCTTTTGGCGTCTGGTCAGGGAAATTTCTCGGATTTATACTGACCCAATGAGGAATAGAAGCTTAATCCGAAAAGGTCAAAGCCATCCTTGATATGGGATCACCCAAAAGCCTCCAAGAGATACAACGGCTTTTAATGGACCCTTAAGCAAATTCTGGGGAGATTTATCTCTAAAGCCGGAGAGAAAAACCTCCCACTCTTCCAAGTAAGCCTGCGAAAAGCACCAAAATGGAGTGGGATGTAAGAATGTGAGAAAGCCTTTCAAGAGCTTAAAGATTATCTCCGATCGCCTCACCGCTAGTTAAGCCACAAGTAGGGGAAGAGCTCTACATCTACTTGGTCACTCCCTCGAGCGTCAGCCGCAGTACTTTGAGGGAAGATAGAGGAGTTCGTGGCCACCTATTACACAAGTAAGATCCTTAACGATGCGGAATCAAGATATCTACCATCGGAAAATTGGCTTCGCCCTCGGCCACATCCGCACGAAGATTGAGGCCTTACTTTCAAGCGCACAAAGTTATGGTGTTAACGGATCAGCCCTTAAAGCAAATCCTCCATAAGCCTGAAAACTCCGGACGTCTCGCCAAGTGGGTAATAGAGTTGGGTAAGTTTGATCTCACCTATAAAACCCGAACGGCAATCAAGGCTCAAGTTCTGGCGGATTTTATTGTGGAATTGACCATTCCCGCAAATGAGAATGAAGTTCCGCCAGAATATCCAGAAGAAAACCCTAGCATCCCATGGTCCTTATATGTTGATGGATCAGCAACTGAAGAAAGGTCGGGAGCCGGCTTCGTCCTTTATTCTCCTTCCAAATGGAAAATTGCAACAGTTCTTAAGTTCCAATTCCGAGCAACCAACAATGAGGCCGAGTATGAAGCCCTCATCGCAGGATTGCGTTTGGCCCGAGGACTCGAAATTCAAAGCCTACATGTATATTCGGACTCACAGCTGGTCGTTAGCATTACATTGGGCAACTTTGAAGCAAAGGAGGAGAACATGATCAAATACGAAATAGTGGTAAAGAAGATAGTCCCCCACTTCGCTCATTTCCAGATTGAAAAAATCTGTCGGACACAAAATGAAGAAGCGGACTCTTTATCTAAAAAAGCCACTGAGCCCAACGGCGATGCAGAATCTTCCTTCAACCTACAGTACCTTCCTACAAAAACTATTGAGGGGTTAGAAGGAGAAGTACAAAGTACAGCAGGAGAGTCAAGTTGGATGGATCCCATTAGAAACTACTTGTAAGGTGGACTTACACCATCCAAAAGGACAGAAGCCAGACGGATCTCTTACAAATCCGCTCAATACACCATCATTGGCGAAAATCTATACAAGAGGTCCTATATGCTAAATCCCTTTCTACTTACTTGTTTAAGGCCCCACGTATAAAACTACATCCTTCATGAAATTCATGAAGGTATTGGAGGGGGACATATAGGAGGCAATGCCTTAAGTTACAAAGTCCTGCGACAGGGCTATTACTGGCCAACATTAACTCAAGATGCAATGGCATTCGCCCGAAAATATGATGCCTGCCAACGGTATTCCAATATTCAAAGATGACTGGCAACACTGCTCACCCCAATTGTTAGCCCTCGCCCGTTTGCTATCTGGGGAGTTGATCTCCTAGGGCCATTTCCCACTTCAACTCGACAAATGAAGTTTTTGATAGTGGCTATCGATTACTTCACCAAATGGGTAGAAGTTGAGCCCTTGGCCAAAGTTACGGAGAAAGCTTGTCAGGGATTCTTGTGGCAAACAGTTATCTGTCGATTTGGAATTCCGGTCGCCTTCATTTCTGATAATGGGCGACAATTTGATAACAAGGCTTTCAAAAGGTTCTGCCTCGTGAGCTTCGGAATTGAATCCAGATTAACTTCAGTGACACATCCCCAAGCCAACGGCTAGGTAGAGGTAACCAATCGCACCTTGCTCCAAGCTTTCAAAACCCGGGTATCTAGAAAAGGAACTAACTGGGTCAAGAAGAAATTCGAAGGCCCCCTCCGGGCTTACAGGACAACCACAAGAACCCCTCGCAGAGAAACTCCGCTCTCTCACTTATGGGGCGTAACTGTCATCCCTCGCAGAAATAGGAATGCCTACTCTACGGACACAAAGAAATTTTCTCATCGTAAGAAAATGAGAAGAATCTCCGCGGAACTTGATTTACTTGAAGAGCCTAAGAGAAGTCAGCGAAAACAAAGGCACCGCCTATCGCCAGAGAGTAAAAGGTTCTATGACACAAGGGTAAAAAGAGTCTTCTTCCAAATCGGCGACCTAGTCTTAAGAGAAAACGAAGTTTCGTGGAAACAAAAGTTCTAACGGGAAGCTAACTCCTAATTGGGAAGGCCCTTATGTCATACGTAAAATTGTCCGAAAGTGCACCTATTATCTGGTAAATATGGAAGGTAAAAGGCTCAAGCGTCCATTTCATGTTGAACACTTGCGGCGCTACTATCAGTGAATCCTGTAATCGTCTCCTAAATGTTCAATGGAATAAAGCTTAAGCCCTCTCTACAAAAATGAGAGTTTGAAAATCCCATTCTTTACAAAAATGAGGTGAAAATCCCATTCTTAAAAGATGAGTCGGAATTATCCTACAAGGATAAACGATAACTCTCATCCTGAAACAAGGGGCAAAAATCCCGATAAAAATATGAGGCAACAATCTCATTTACAAAAGCAAGGATCTTACTCGACGAATCAAATCAAAGCCCCCAGATTGGACCAAGAAAAGAAGAACCTACTATGAAGCTTGACTTACAAGCCAAATGGGAAAAAAGACCTCGCGAAGGACTTCTTAAAATAGTTAAAACCATCACCAAAGAAAAAGGTTTGTGTTTCATTCATGTAAATTGAAATTACATTCCAAAATAACTAGGTATTTACAAGAATGTGTCCTCAAAAATCCCTAAGAACTAGGGCCCTCAGGGCGATCAGCCGCTTCCGGAGGAACTTGGGTTGGAGGTTTGCAAGGGGCTGGGATAGGAGCCTATGGAGTTTTTATAAGTTGCAACTCTTTTAGCTCCATAAATTTCTTCTAGACTCCAGCAAGCCCCATAGATAAAACGTCCGCAGGAGGAACATGATAGCCCACCTGCTGCACTACAGAGTAAATGCGGGTGGCCCCTTCTTTGGCTTTCGCCCTAAGCCGAGCGACCTCTTTCTCCAGTCTATCCGCTAGTTCAATTAGGTCTTTCATTTCTTGCGAGTCGGATTTAGGGGTCCTCTGTCTGGAAGCCAAGTCTTCCTTAAGCGTATCACGCTTCCCCTTGAGTTCCTCTAACTCAACTTGAATGGCGGCGAGTTCCGCAACTTTCAACTTTAGACTCCATCACGTCCAAGGCCATCTTGAAAGTGTATTTATTTTCCTTCTTCAAACCGCTAGAATTGTCCCGTAGTCTTCGATACCCTCCTTAGCCGCCTCAAGAGAGGCCTCAACTTCGCCCGCCTTGGCCGCTAAGTCATTTTTCTTTTTCTATAGAGGCCAACTGTTGAAGCCGCTTGGCTTTATCCTTCTCAAAAGTATGGATAATAGCGAGCTGCTTCTTTTCTTTTTCCTCCAAGGCCTCCACCTTAGAGTTTAGCTGGGCAAATTCTGCCCTACTTGCTTCCATCTTTGCCAAGTCCTCTTGACAAAGATTGCCGACTCGATCCGCCCAATGCGCAGTCTATGAAATAATAAAGGAGTTATAGACGATACCAAGTTTAGGAACAAGAGAAATGTGAGAACGGTCCTTACCAGCATGGCCCATCGGATAAGCTAGCAAGTGGCCTCTTCCCTCCCGGCTCCCCGTAGCTTAGTAGAGAGCTGTTCGGGCCGCATGGCCATCAAAACGTTTTTCACGGAAGCAGCATCCCGAAAAGGGATGTCTTCAGAGGGCAACTCCTTCCCTTGAGTTACCGGTCCTCTTAAAACTGAGTCCGCCACCCTCAGTTTATCCAAGAGAGCCGCTTCTCCCGCCTCCGCCTATAAAACAAAACCTAAGCTAAAAAACTATTGCAGAATAATGATACCCTTAAGAACTAAATACTTACCTCCTTAAGGAGGATATCTTCTAGTTGGCTAGAAGAGGGCCCTTCGGAAATTGGTGATAAAGTCGGGCGAGCCTCTTCCACAGGTGAACTCACCTGTTCAATCATAATTCCTGACCACGCTGCCCTCGAATTCTTCCTCTTGGTCCTCCTCTCCCGTGGGGACCCTGTAGCGGGGTCGCTTTTGCCCCCTTTCTTGGAAGAAGAGTCAACCTCTATTCTCTTCCTCTTCTTTTTCTCCTCTTTGGAGGTGTCAACACCTTTACTAGAGGCCGCTTCCTTCTTCTTCCGCCCACGGGTAAGGGCTGATGAACTTCACCTTCATAGTAGCCGGGGAGGCCCTCTTAACGTAGCTCAAGTCTTCATCCTCCATCGGACTTTCGCGAAAATCAAATTCCGAATCATGTTACGTGTCGCGATTCAAGATCAAACTAAGATAGATACACGAATAAATCCTACCAGCAGATACTATTAAACGACATTTAACGAGGTTTTCCTTGGTCAAGAACTCATCCATATAAACTTTGGATAGCCCCGTCATTGACTTAAGAAGAACCTCTTCTTCTTTCGTCATTTCCTCACAAACAATATCCGTTCAGGGAACCTCCCGCTTTGTTCGGGTCGAGACAGTCTTCAAGAACTACATGCCAACTCCAGTTGGCTGCTAGGAGATGGGAAATCGGTTAATTTCGTCTTATCTCTCCACCGAATCAAATTAGCCAAAGGTGTGCGTTCATGAGCCCATGCTAAAGTTTCAATCAATTCCTGCTAATATCCACGCCAGGAAGAAAATGGATTTATGGATGTAATCAAATATGCAGTATTTACAGAAAAAAGTATTCGGTTATTGGGGAACAATCAATATACTTCTAATGTCGAATCAGGATCAACTAGGACAGAAATAAAGCATTGGGTCGAACTCTTCTTTGGTGTCAAGGTAATAGCTATGAATAGTCATTGACTCCCGGGAAAGGGTAGAAGAATGGGACCTATTATTTTTCCCACTCGGATTTATTTTTTACAAAGAAAAATTTACTCTTCCACCGCTTAATGGAAGAAGGAACTTTCCCTAAAAACTTTCTTCCGGAACGAGCCGAGAAGTAATACCAATCGGCATTAGACTCTAAACATAGGCTAAACAACATACGGAACCAACGGACGTTCGGACCTACTCCGTAATTTTTGAAAACAATTACAAAGCCGTTCAGTAGTCTTCAAGAGTTCGGAGTCAGCTGTGAAGGACACAGACGATACTCCTCTAGAATGGCCTTAGCAAAATTAGAAAAAGGACGTCTAAGGCCACCCGATAAAGCATCTTGATAGATAGCTATCTCTCCTTCCCTCGAGAATCCCCGCCTCTCCCCTGCAACAAGGAACCCTAACCTGAAACAGAGAAAGATCTATCTCATATCTCTCCACCAGGCCATCTATATCCTTCTGCCCAAGAAGACTTATGAACGTACCAGACCCCCTACCCATTGCCCTAGAAGCAGGGTGAACCCGCGAACCCTGAACTGGAATCGCCTGGAATCGCGACGGAGATCGTAGGGTCAGACGGAGAAGGGATCATGACGGGGACCGTAGGGTTGGACGGAGAAGGGATCAAAGACCCGTGAGAAGAACTAGAGGAAGAAGATGTAACACTAGCCATTACCTTAGAAGAGAAAAGGACAGGAAAAAGACACAGAAAGCTTAAGACCAGGTCTCGCCGGAGAAGAAGAAGTTTTTAAAAGACACAAGTCGACTTTTGAAATAAAACCCTTTTCGCCTATACGCATTCTCGCTTATGCCAGAAAGGAGATAGGAGGTGAATCCCCAAGGCGATTAGATCCCGTGAGCCGCATCCCGACGAATCAAGCTTAACCAAGGGTCCACAAATGGACCGCTCAGATATCCATTATCACTTTTCCTCAAACAAATCAAAATTGGCCCACGCCAAGATACCAAACGCCTCGACACATAGAAAACCGCGCCTATCATGATGTTGACAACGCCAAGACGCCAAGCGCATTATATCGCGCCACTACCCTCTTTTTAATGCTAAATAGTATAAAATAGTAGAAGAGACACGTGCCGCCCTCGTGGAATAACAAAGCGCCGTAGAGCCCGCACTCATAAGAGACAAAACGCATACATCCCAACATAGGATCGCCACGGTGATCGCTTTCTTCTTGAAGAAATCGAAAACTCTATGAAAGCAAATTAATAAACTTAATTATTCATGTTACAACGCATGTAGTATTAAAAAGCACACAACAAAGCAAATGTGGCAAACCACGATAAACATATCCTCCGGCCTAATTCCCGCTTAACAATCCATAGATCCGCCTCGAGGACCCACTCAGATAAGACTCCTGAGGAGACGACGGACTTCCACAACCGCCGCCGTCCCTCGTTATCGCTAGGAAATCCCGGCAAAAGCGCCAAGCGGCGAAGATGGGGACCCACCTCTCTACCAAGCAGAGTCGCTCCCAAACATTTCAACTTCAAAGCGCATATCCCTCAAGCGTAAGTAATAACTAAAGTAATAATTAAAAGATCCCCCGCTTCACGCCATGGTCAACATGGAAGGTTTCCCACCCTTCCTATGCTTATCTCACCTAATCCCCTATCAACAACCAAAGCATGGACGGCTGCCACACACCTCGCCGGACTAACTAAATTGAATAACCCTACCCCCTCAATTCCGATAGATGTTCGTGAAACGAACTTGGAATTCGTAAGTGACGAGAATACTGGGTAAAAGTAAAGAACTTAAAAAAGGACAAACGCTGAGCCATTTTATCAAAACGCAAAGATGCTGAATAAAAACATTATCTACACTAGCTCCTTAAATAGCAAAACTTGGTGGCATCTATACTCTAAAAATCTCTGAGAAAAATCTACCTCGATTCAAAACAAATCTAAAAGACAACACAACAAGCCGCCTTACCTATTAAAACATATGTATCTAGAAAGAAACCTACACCCACATAGACACGCCAGCCTAAGGAAGATACTTGTTCTCGAACCAAGCTTAAAAGTGTAATTTGACTCACTCCTCCCTCGATTTTTCGAACAAGTACACTCTGGGGACTAGTGTTACGGAAATATTTGGTAAAACACGCTCGCACTTACCTAAATGGCCACCTGCCACGCATGTATACACATGGCCACCACCAAGTTCAAGAGTATAAATCTGGCTCTAAGAAATAAAGAGGGCTCACCCCTACAAAAAGTCCGTCGGAATTATACACGAAGCAAGAAGGTGATAGCCGTCTGGGTAAGCGCGTATCTAACGCCTCTACAGTCAGTAGATCTTTATCCACTTGCCTCTACAAAGAGATGATATTTTCTACTTACACACGTAGTACGTAGTACCTACACAGTAGGTAGATATTTCCTACTTACCTACGTAGCACCTACACAGTAGGCAGATATTTTCTTACCGCCTTAGTAAAGATATTTTCTTACCGCCTTAAAAGATATTTTCTCATTCACCGCCTTGCTCCACCGCCTTTCCTAAACCGCCTTTAAGTGGCTATAAAAGAAGAGCGATAATGAGAAAAAGGGGATCGGGAAAAAAAACCATCAACCATCACAAAAAGAGCTAACTCTGTAACTTCCTTCTTACAAGTTTTCTCGACTCAAGCATTTGAGTCAATCCTAAGTAGCGCCCAATTCATCACTTTTTTCTCCCTCTCCACGATTCGCCCCAAAGGAAAGCTAGGTAATTCCGGAGTGATTTTCATTGGATAATTCCGGCGGATTTCCAAAGCATTCTCCGTGTTCCTCGCTCGTAAGTCGAGTAAGCCGCCCACACCAACTATAAATTCAACTGCTTTGTCAAGGCCGAGACTGCATCACTGAGGCCACAAGAATAAAGCGTGATGTGGACCGGTTTTTGGCATCAACATATATAGTTTTTTTTTTAAAAAATTTATTTTTGCATTTTTTAAAAATCCATTTTTGATATATATTTAAAAAAAATGCTAACGTGGCATGCCATGTCAGTTTTTTTTTGAAAAAATGGATTTTGCATTTAAATACAAAATTTCATTTATGCTGACGTGGCATGCCATGTCAGTATCTGGAAAAAAAGAAAAATAAATTAAAAAACTGTATTTAAATTTCATGTAGCTTGGCCGTACATCGCGGAGTCCGTGAAACCAAAATAGAACAAAATACGCAATACATAAGTACTGTATTGAATATTTTTAAAATATAAGGATAAAAGTGAACAATGATACTATTTTCATGGACGAAAAATATAATTAATCCATCCATTACCTGTGGTGACTTTTGTATTTGACTAGTAGATGAGAGATTCTCAATTTTATTGGTGATTAAAGCTAAACCCAGTTGGAAATTCAGATCAAGTCCGTCGACCAGAAAGCGTGCTTCGGCCAAACCAAACAACGTGACCACCATCGAGTCCAACTCAAAAACGTGGACCCGTTCTCCTGGTCCGTCGACGCCCGCCAACATGGAAGCAGACTTGGGCTGGAAAGTCCGTTTACCCATGCATCTTTTTCATCCTCATTTGCCCTTGGTGAAATCGACAAATGGCACGTCTGTCCATAATACGGCGTGGAGCGTTCCCCGAAGCGGCCCCGCTAACGCTGGTCGCTTCGCTTCTACGGAACGAATACGATGTTGTGAATTACTAATCTACCCCTCCAAGCGAACGTGGGCATTTTCGTGATTTAAAAAAAAAATAGTGGCGGATTGTGGGGGATCCGCGAGAGCCGGACGAATTGACCGGGAGAGAATCCCGAGTTTCCAGTTAACGCGTGAAAGAGATGGGAACGAAAGCCTTTTTTAAATAAAAAGAAAAAGAAAAAGAAAAAAAGAAAATTCGACCTTGATTTTACGAAAGTACCCTGAAAAGCAAATCGATGAAATGATTCGAGCCTGCTGTAACTCTTGAGACCCTCCGACAAAAGCTGTGGCCTGCTATTCCGTAGCATTCTCAAAAACCCGCCAATGGCTTACCTCGTAGTTCCCATCAAAAGACAGGGGTATTTCCGGTATGATGCCGGCGTAAAAATAAAAATTAAAGAGATATTTAAGGAAAACTGAAAGGTGGTGCTTTCGTAGGCAGTGCACCCCCCAACCTCTCCCCCCATGTGTTAAAAAGGAAAATCGAAAGGATATGGGTGGGAAGCCGTTCAAAATATTTTGAAGCCGGCCCTCAATCAAACCACAAGCGTGCAATCTCCACCGTCTGATCATCACGATATCATCACACCGTGTATTTGGAATCCCACCCTCAACACAGAAGGTGACAAGGTTGGGACTTTGGGGGCAAGGGGGCGTGACAGTAATGGATGGTGTAAAGGAGAATAAATAGTGAAGAAAGATAGAAAGAAGGAAAAGATAGAAGGGAAAGATAGCATTGGTTGCGCCCACGGACTCTTTTGCTACCCTATTCAATGCTCCACCAAAGTCTGTCCTTCTCCTTGCATCCTTGCTCTTCTCTGCACTCTTCTCCGTTGCACCAGGTGAGTGATGGGTTCTTTGCAGGGATATGCCAAGGAGTTGTGTTTTTGTTTGGGGAACTGATTCTTTTGGGGGTTTCTTTTTAGCAGTCAAGGATGGAGGCCGTGGCGTTGAAAGGGAGCTTGAGGCCGGAGATGGCACATCAGCATGCGGGGTTCCTCGCCGACGACGTCGCGTGGGCGGTGGAGAAGGGGAACCTCTTCGCCGACGAGTTCTCCGTTGATGACCTCCTTGACTTGGGCGCCGACGAGGTGTTCAACGAGGTGCTCGATGAGGGGCACCACGCTGACGCCGAGGCCGAGCCCGAGGCCGAGCCAGAAGCAGAAGAAGAAGCGGAGAACTCCAACTCGTCCTCCGGCGTCTCGTTCGAGGCACCTCTTCCTTCTGAAATCGATCTACCCGTAAGCCCCTTCTTCTCTAAAATGAAAAGGAAAAAAGGAGCTTTTTTCTTTTGTTATTTTGAGGTTTTTAGAGGGTTTTCGTCTAAAACTTGGCAGGCAGTGGACGCGGAGGAGTTGGAGTGGGTCTCGCTCATCATGGACGATTCCTACTCCGAGTTCCCGCCGAGCTCCGGCGTTGTCCCCACCGTGGCAGCGCCGAAAACGGTTTCGCCGTTGCCGGAGAACCGTGAGGCCTCGCCGAAGCGGGTCCTCTGTGCGCTGTCCACGGAGGCGTTGGTCCCGGTGAAAGCCAAGAGGAGCAAACGCGCGCGAACGGCCGGCTGGGTCAGGCACAACCTCGACACGACCTCATCGTCCTCGACCACCTCGCCGGCGTCCTCGTGCTCGTCTTCGTCCTCGTCGTCATCGTCATGCCTTATTTACGACTTCACCCTGGTGACGAAGCCGTCAGGGCTGCTCCTCGCCGTGGACGAGAGCTTCCAACCCCCACGGCCCAAGAAGCGGGGCCGGAAACCCAAGGCCGCCGGTGCTGCTTCCGGAGCTGGCGGCGAACGGAGGTGTAGCCACTGCGGTGCCCAGAAGACGCCGCAGTGGCGAGCCGGCCCCATGGGGGCTAAGACTCTGTGCAACGCATGTGGCGTCCGGTTCAAGTCCGGCCGACTCCTGCCGGAGTACCGGCCGGCGTGCAGCCCCACCTTTGTCAGCCACGTCCACTCCAACAGCCACCGGAAAGTCCTCGAGATGCGCCGGAAGAAGGCGGAGGAGGAGCAGCTCCTCCCATCCCCTCCTTCCTCCCTCCCCGTTTCCTCCTTTTAAAACCGAACCGTTCGGTTCGATCTGGTTCCCTTGTACATTTCAGGCCCATCCCGGCATTAGGCTAGGCTAATACTGGATTCCATTCTTTTCTAGCTTTAGTCAGGCCAGCTTTTTCTTTTTCTTTTTCTTTGTTTTTTTTTTTTTAATAGTTAGTTTAGATGCTAGCTAGAATGAATTTTAGGGTATTTTATCGTTTTATTTATTATTAGGGTTTTAGTTAGAAGAGATAGGAAATGGAACTTATCAATGGAGCTGACTGTTGACTGCTTGGTTTTTCTCATCTGTTGTAATTCAGTCCATATAAATAGCAACATTCTGGTTTTGCTTCTTTCTTTTTAATTTGTAATTTTGATGTTTTGGGACGTGGAATTGCAATGCTGACAATCGCTCCAGGCCTAACTCTCAACTAAACCAAACCAAACACCAAGTCACACTACATGATGGCATGAAGTCATGCTATTTTATTGTTGCCTGATTTCCAGCTTGGTTTTCTTTTATATGTTAGGCATGGAAGACCTGGCAGTCAGCTTTGGAATGGTTCGCCGGTATTGTGATATATATATATATATATAGATTATGGTTTACATGTATATATGATTGCGAGTGGTGGTGAAAACAACAGGCATTTTGAACGAGTTCATGGATAATAATGCTCTCTTGTGATCTCTGTGCTGGCTGCTCCCAGCTGTGCCACTTAGAGAGTGGATCTTTGTTCCATTTGGTCCCCTGAGAGAACCATTGACTCTATCTACATACCTCAGAAGATTACTACTCCGGGTTTTCTTTTGTGCTGTCCAGCTTCCTTGTTTTTGTTTTCATCCTCTATCAACTATTTCTTTTATTATTATTATTATTATTATTATTATTATTATTATTATATATTAAGATTGAATCAAATCCATATAACAAGATATTAGAAACATTGATATGTTATAGCTAGAAAATTATTAATTTATGAGTCAGATAATTAGTTAAAAATTAAAGATGTAACAAAAGAGTAACTATCTTATATATTGATATGGACATCTCTTGTGAGACACGTGTCACAACTAAACTCACGATACATGGCATCATCTCCATCATGCTCAAGATCAAATCTGACCCACTCAAATAGTTTCTCCCGGATTAAATCTGAATTAATCAAGCGTGCAAATTATCCAGTCCAAATCAGAACCGACCACTTAAATATAAATTCGCCACAACCTTTCAAACAATCCGGTTGAATCCCGTATCTGGATTCCCTTTTGTGAAAAGACAAGAGCAGAGCATAAACATTGGCAAGACAAGTAGCCAAAAGAAAAGGTACAGAAGAAGATCTATATCTAAAAATATCAAACCTAAAAGTTAAAACGTCATAACTCATTCTGACAACCGAAGGGACAAGAGTTAAAGAATAAAGCAGCCCACTTGTCCCACTGGGCCCTCTCGCCCCACTAGGTCCACTTGTCCTGACAGAGGATGAGACCTTTTCCAACCTCCAAAAAGGCCAACGCCAGACCCAAACAAAGGCCTATAAATAAGGAAGAAGCGGAAGATCAATAGGTACGTGAACAATAAAAAGTGAAAGCTCTCTAACATTCCAAGAACCAAAAAAGACCCTTCTCTACTTTGACCGTCGGAGCTAAATCTGGGCAGAAAGGCCCACTCCGATTGTTTCTATCTTTCCCGACACAGGTTTTTCCAGCAAGTTGGAAGTCCGGACAACATACTTTACAACAAAATCGTAAGCGTCCACACTAACAAATACAAATTCTCAACAGTTGATTTCATTCGGAGCCAATCACAAGAAGAGACCGGATTTTTGACAAAACAGTTTGGTGCATTCTGTGGGGACCTTACGAAAAGCCAGCTCTAAATGGCCATCCTAAGAAAATCAAGACATGTTCAAGAAAAAGAAGGGGGACATGAAGAAACCAACACACGCGGCGAAGCCGAGGAAGCGGGGAGAAACCCTCAAGTACCACCGGAGAATCAAGACACCTACTTAGAAAGGTACCAGAATATGGAACAACAGCTAGAACAACTCGCTCAAGTTGTTCAGACCCTACAACATCAGCCCCCTCAAAACCAACCTCCCCCACCCCCCAGCAAACTCATAAAGTCGGGGAAGATCCAACGTCCGCTCTCGAAGAGAAAGAAGGCTTGACGAGGAACGTCGGGAAAGAACCCTTTTTTCAGGAAGCTCGGAGCCACCCCTGACTCCCCGGCGGGACCGATCCCCATCAAGGACACAACGGTACACCCCATCCGGTAACGAGCACCCCCAGAGACGCCCCCAGCCCCGTAGAAGGAGAAAACCCGAAAGGTATGCTCCTCAGGTGATCTCTCCTTTCATCCGAGAAATACTGGAAGAATGAGTTCATGACAGCTTCTAACCAGCATCCATGATGGTATATGATGGAAAGACGGATCCATCTCGTCACTTAAAATCTTTCCGCTCGAAGATGCTCCTTTCAGGAACAACCAACACCCATATGTGCCGAGCTTTCCAGGCCACGCTAGAAGATGCTGCACAAGACTGGTTCATCGACCTTCCTTCTAGCACTGTTCTCTCCTTCCAAGTACTGGCGACTCTTTTTCTCGACCACTTTTCCAACTACTCCAAGTAGACAAAAACTCCCTCTACTCTCATGAGGATCAAGCAACGCGAAGGAGAAAGCCTTAAACTATACCTTGAGCGGTTCAATAATGAAGCGTCGAACGTCGCCGACCTCATCCCCCGAATGGCCGTCACTATTCTGATGGAAGGACTTCGAAAGTCAAAGTTTCGCTTCTCACTTACTTTGGAGCCGCCAAAAAATATGACGGACCTCATGATTCATGCCCAGAAATACATCAATTCTGAAGAAATCCATGCAGGTTGGAAAGAAGAAAAAATTCAACAATAGGCCAAGGATGACAAAAAAAAAGGTCCCGCCAAAATCTTGACAGGCTCCCCAGAGGGGACCAACAGGAAAGACAACGGAAGGAGGTGAATAGAAATTTTGGGAACCCCATATAAGCCCCTAAACCACACATATTCGGCCAGAGCCAAGAATTATGAGAAAATAACAAGGTACCACCACCATACCCCCCTTGACCAAACTCGAAACCATATCTTAATGCAGATCCAAGACAAGAAGATCCTGATATGGCCCGAGCCCACAAAAAATTCGGACCAATGGAAGGACATCAAGAAGTACTACAACTTCCATCGAGCAAAAGGGTACGATACAGAAGAATGTTCCCATCGATGAGAGCCTTGTCGAGGGATGTGCGTCGACCAGTGAGGCAAACTTGAGTAATACATCCACCAAAGTTTGAACGAATAGGAGGTGTCGTTACTACGCGATATAACGCAATTTGGAAGAGAAATAGTAAAATTTTGTATCGTGGCTGACTGGATCTTGGGGAGGGAGTTCGGCCTCCAGGAAAAATTATGCTCGAATGGTAGGCTTCCCCCAGAAAGGACAGACCCAAAAAAGCCCGGGCCGGCCCTCCTATTATCTTTTATGATGACGATGCGGTAAGTGCCGCCACCCTCACGACGATGCCTTGGTTATCGCCATTACCGTCTCAAACTTCGAGATGAGAAGAGTTTTGGTCGACACGGGAAGCTAAGTCGACGTTCTATTCTAGAGTGCCTTCGAAAGGATGTGATTTGACGCGGATAATTTACTCCCTGTAAAATCCACACTGATCGGGTTCTCAGGAGGAGTGGTCTAGCCTAAAGGAATTATAAAGCTCTCGGTCACAATTGGAAGTCCGCCAAGACTATCAACAATCACGACAAATTTCCTTGTTGTCCGCTGTGCATCTAGCTACAATGTTATCCTCGAGAGACCAACCCTCAACGCCTTGAAAGCAGTCATTTCCACCTACCATCTCCTTCTCAAATTCCCGACTGAAAATGGATGCAGAGAAGTAAGAGGAGACCAACCCCTCGCTCAGCAATGCTATGTCTCTCTCCTCAAAGGGAAGGATCAAGCAAAGGGGAAGGCTCTGGAAACTATGACGATTGAAGAAACCGAAGAACTAGAAGGCAACCACGAACATCGACCGTCACTGGTAGAAGAATTGAATATACTTCCTATAAATGACGATAAGCTGCAACAAACTGTCCAAGTCGGGGCAGACCTACCAGCCAAAAACCAGGAGGAAGTGATGGCGCTCTTACCAAACAATTCCTACCTCTTCACCTGGGCATCGGAAGACATGCCAGGAGTCGACTGAAACATCATCGAGCACCAACTTAGCGCTGACCCAGCTTCCAAACCAGTAAAGCAAAAACGCAGGAACTGCGCTTTAGAAAGGCAGAAAGTGGCAGAAGAAGAGGTCAGTATACTCCTGAAAGCAAGTTTTATTAGGGAAGTAGACTACCCGGATTGGCTTTCCAATGTATTCTTGGTCAAAAAATCCTTCGGAAAATGGAGAATGTGTATTGACTTCACCGACCTAAATAAAGCCTGTCCAAAAGACTCTTTCCCTTTGCCCTCGATCGACGATCTGGTTGATTCAACAACAGGGCAGGAAATGCTAAGCTTTCTGGATGCGTTCTCGGGATACAACCAAATTCGGATGACAGAATCCGACGAAGAAAAAACCTCATTCATCACCAGCAAGGGAATCTACTATTACAGGGTAATGCCTTTTGGCTTGAAGAATATTGGAGCTACCTTTCAGAGACTTGTGAGTAAAGTCTTCCAAAAACAAATCGGGAGGAATATTGAAGGCTATGTAGATGACATCCTCGTGAAAAGCAAAAAGGCCGAGCACCACCTAGCTGACCTACAAGAAGCCTTCCAATCCCTACGGGCGATGCACCTTAACCCAAGCAAATGTGCGTATGGGGTCCATTCTGGAATTCTTGGGATTTATGCTAACCCAACGAGGCATAGAAGCAAATCCAGAAAAAATCAAAGCCATATTTGAAATGAAATCACCAAAAACCCTCAAAGAGATCCAAAGGTTGAACGGACGCCTAGTAGCACTTGGGCGCTTTATCTCAAAAGCCGGAGAAAAGATCGCCTTCCTTTTTTTCCGGGCACTACGAAAAGCACCAAAAATGGATTGGATGAAGAATGCGAAAAATCTTACCAACAACTCAGATTATCTTAGGTCACCCATGCTATTGGCAAAACCCCTTTCTTTTCCAAAACTCAGTAGTTGTAGTCCTGATTTCATAGTTTGGTCATCAAACTGCAAATATAGTTTTTGTGTAATATATATTACTGTTGAAATGGAGTAGTTAGGTTTCTCAATAATGATTATATTCAAGGTTCATTGTAAGAGTTTTAATTTTTATAGTTAGGATACGTTAGGGTTTACAGTATTTTGTTTATGAACTTAATTAATTCTTTGTATTGTGCATTTGTAGTTATTGTGATATAATTACTCTTAGAAATGAAAAGAATATCCCTACTATTGATATGCATTTATATATAAACTTTGTACATGTTTATTAATTTTCCATGGAACTGATCAAGGGTATTGGATGAAAATGAAGGGTAAGGGACAGTGACAATGCTGATAGAGATACTGGTCTAGGCCAACAAAATGTGGAACAAAAAACAAGCGTTGGAAAACTGAATGCACCAACTTCTTAATTCCTATGTTGGTTGAGCAAGTTAAAAAGGCTTGAAATGTGACAAAACATTCAAAAGATCTGCCTTTGCATGCGCTGCAGCAACAGTTAATGCTCGGTTCAACGAGACCTATAGTACGGAAAATGTGGAAAACCATTATAGGACACTGAAGGCAAGGTATGTGGAGATTAAAAAGGTGAGGGAATTAAGCGGTGCAGGTTGGAATGATGAAATCAAAATGATCATCCTCGACCCTATTGTATGCAAAACATACACTAATGTAAGTTGATTTAATATCTATGTTATAGATTGCTTCTTAATACAAGTATATAAACAAGCCCACAGATCCGTAATTTATTACCTTTTCTGGGCATCATAAGAGTATCCGTTCTCTATCACATGTGGAAAAGCTTTAATCTACAACTTAAGTATACTGTTCTCAAGATTATAGCATGGGTTATCATTAACTATGATAATTAATTTAGTCCAATTATTCATGTCTATAGTGTAAACTTATATTCGATTTTGCATTCCAAAATTATGTCTATGGATAAAAATAATGATTTGTGAGATTTGTAGCAGCCATATATCATACAATGTAGGTATTGACATATATTCACACAAGTATTCATATTTACAATTTTTAATTTGCTCAAAGATAAGGTGAACTTTGTCGAGATAAATGTGTCACCTTTGAAAAAGCTACTGCAAAGTTCAGTATAGAATAATGCTCTTTTGAGATTGCTTTTGAATGTTCTGCAAGTGTAGTGAACCTTTTCATTGTTTCTTAACTTCTTCATTTCCCAAATAATGCAGGCCCATCCAGCTGCAAAACCGTATATAAACAAGCCTATAGAAAATTACCAAGGGCTTAGGATTATATGTGGAGATGATAATGACACAAGGTCGTATGCCACATCAATGTTTTCTGATTTTGCTACTGGGCTAGAAAATGATACATGAATGTTCAGGATGTACACACAATGGCAACTGACCACAGTAAGGAGGAAGAAGATGGTAATAATACACCTCCTGTTGTTGGAACAACATCAAATTGGAATACTATGAGGACGAAGCATACGAAGCGTACGAGCAATTCTGAAATCCAAGGAATGATGCCTGATTTGATTAGCATAGTGAAAGACGTAGCTAATGCAATTAAGCATCCAACTACTTGGACCGCATAGACTGAAAGGATTGAATGGTTCAGACTTTTATGCTTTTATTGCTGACTGGTTTTGTAATAACCCACCCAGAACCTATACATAAATAGGTACTAGAATGAAAGCATGAAGTGATTGTTTGTAATTACCTATTAGTTCGAGGACCTAATTAAAATTTCATAATGGTGATTCAATGTGATTAAACCACCATGGTCCAATTTATATTGCAACCTGACTTGGATTAACCTTGTAGGGATTAACATGAGGTAAAATAGAGAATTATAAAATGATTATGATTTATCTTTATCTCAAATATGACTTGTAATTTAAGTAGGATATTATATTTGAGATTAAATTAGACTTATCTCATGAAAATAATTATAACTGATCTTTATCCAAATATGGATTTTAATTTGATTATGATTTAATGTTTGAGTTTGAGTTGGATAAAGATTTATCTCATAGAGATAATTATAGTTTGTTTATGATTATGAATTACAATTGGGTTATGATTCAATGTTTGAGTTTTGACTAGATAAAGATTTATCTCGTAGTGATAATTATAGATTGTTTTTTATTGATCTCTATCTTAAATATAAGTTTTATTTTGATTAAGATTCGAAGGTTGAATTTGAATTGGATGAAAACTTATCGAATAGAGATAATTATAAAATATTTGTGATTTATCTTTATTTCGTTAGAGTAAGATTAGGACACTCCCCTCTATATAAGGAGTAGCATAATTAGAGAATCGATATACAATTCAGTGAGAAAAGAGATTGAGTGATCTCTTGTGAGGGATTTGCTAAGAGGTATTGGCGTGGAGAAAAGGGTTACGCCAGGAGTAGGTCTCGAATTGAAGTAAGTGACTCTTGCCTAGCTCCCCCCCAAAGATGGGTTTCTTTGGCCTTCTTATTATTTGGTTTGGCATGTCCTTTGTTGGTATTGTGATTGTGCTTGTTGTTATGATTTAGATATCTGTTGTTGACTCCCGCCATATATATTGTTGATGTTTCCACATCTGTTATTTGATTGTTTGAACAAGTTTGTTGTTGGATGCTCGCTGAGCATGCCACCGTGGACCGGGACATTACTGTGAGACTCGTGGTGCTTGTGTTTAGGTTGGGTCGGTATGTGTCTGGATTGGGTATGCGTACCCATGGAGCATAGCCACCTATCGTCCGGCACTTGCCACTTAGGCGCGCGACACTTGTGCTGACCGTGGAGGTATGATTGGATGAGTGTAGGGGGCCCCGTTTGTTTGGTTTCTTGTGCCGATCTGATTGTTTCCTTGATATGATCCATATCTTGACTTTATGGTTGTGCATATCGTGATTTCTCTGCAGGGCACTTACTGAGCTTTCCTTTCGAAAGCTCACTTCTTTTCTTTTCCTCCCTTTTAGGTTCTGAGGAGTAGGTAACACGATCTCAGGTGCCGTGTAGATAGTCGGGAGGGTTGATTTCTTTGAGGTCGAGGACCTCGATATTTTCTTTTCTGAGTAAGAGTCACCAGTTTAGTACCATTAGAAGACTATTTTGTATAGGGCGTATGAACCCTTGTATTTTTATCTTCTGCATTAGTACTCTGACTTTTAATGGAATTATGAACTTTTGGATTATATTATGTTATCTGCTATTGTTACTTAGGCCTTGTATTCGAGTGGGTGGGGATAGTCTCTACTTGGGTACGGCCGATCTGTTTACGCACTCGAGGTCCAGGGATTCGGGTCGGGGCGTGACAGGATTTTATCCCCTTTACTTGTTTGCTTTATGTGTGTTCCTAAGTACTTTAGTTTTATTATGTTTGGACATTTTATTATTATGTAATACATTACTATTGTTTTGGGTTATATGAATGAGAAATTTCTGTGCTTCTGGATGTTGAAGGAGTTTGTTGCTTTACTTC
Source organism: Dioscorea zingiberensis (assembly GCA_026586065.1). Taxonomy (NCBI): domain Eukaryota; kingdom Viridiplantae; phylum Streptophyta; class Magnoliopsida; order Dioscoreales; family Dioscoreaceae; genus Dioscorea; species Dioscorea zingiberensis. Next base: position 14,280,475 of record CM048827.1, on the reverse strand, counting down.
TTCAGATTTATCAGTAGTATACACAACTGGAGGCAAATGTGAATGTTGTTCAAGAATTTCTCGATGTGAAGCAATTTGTTACTATACTTGTTCAGAAATTTTTGTGCTTCTGGATGTAAGGAGTTTGTTTGTGCTTCTGAAAGTTCCCTTGTTATGAGTTGCACATTCAAACATCATTTTTTGTATTGAGTTCTTTAGTCCTTGTATATGTATTGAGTTTCAACTTATGTATTGAGTTCTTCAGTCCTTTATGTATTTGTTTTGAATTGTTGTTATGTAATGTAAATCCTGCATTCATAATTTTAAAATGGAACTAACTGTATATATTATTATTCATATGAATTTCCATCCAACACATTGAGGAATCTATTATTATTTATGTTAAAATGTGATTAAATTTAAGGTGTATATTTTTTTGTAGGTTAGTTAATACATGTTTATTTTTTATTTTTATTTTTTGCAACAAAAATTAGGTTTAACTAAAATTAATTTAAAGTAAATTATTTTATTTTAAAAAATTCTTCAATTATAGGACTTAATTAAGTTCTATAATATAATGAACTCCAAAAATATATAATGAACATAGTTGAAATTGGTTTAACTTAAATTACTCTAATTTTAAAAAATAATAATAATTTAAAGTTTTGGTACATGAAATAAATTTGTTTAGTTTAAAATAATTGAGATTAACTTAAACTATAACATTTTATTAAAATAGACTGATTTTTTTATCTCAAATTATATAATTGGGGTAACCTCCCAAACTCCAGAAGTGGTGACCACAACCCCACAATTCCACCAAACAAACACCCAGAAGTGTGGAACTCAGAATTCCAAAACTCTACTTTCACAAACCAAACAACGGAAGTGTACGGAAGTGGCTCTTCACTTCCGCCAACCAAACACCAGAAACTCAGAGTTCCATGGATGTGCCACTTCTACACTTCCATCACTTCGGTACACTTCCGCCAACCAAACACACCCTAAGTAATTGAGCATACTTACATCTAACATCTAGCACAATAAATAGGTATGAAAATAAAGAAAATTGAGATAACACCAAGCACAACTAAAACAAAATACTATACGTGGTTCACCAAAACTCTGGGTGCATCGATTGGCACGCCGAAACTATAGATCCACTATCAATATGAAGATTATAAAGTATTAAATGAGATATTATCTATGTTATGAATTTGGGAGCACAATTTTATTCAAGGGTAAATAATATAGATGGTCACTAAACTATGTGTGAATTCCTATTTTGGTTACTCAACAATTTTTTTTTCCAATTGACTCCCTTAACTTATTATTATCTTCCAATTAGGTCACTATGGCCTACGGCGTTGACGGCAAGCTAACGTGGCAAGCCACGTCATTGGGTAAGCGACCATAGATGGTTACTAAACTATATGCGAGTTCCTATTTTGGTCACTCAACTAAAAAAATTTCTTTTGGTTCATTCCTATAAAATGCGCATTGTTCTGTAAAAGTTAATGATGGATGCAACTTAGCAAGAGCACTTTTGAGCTTGGAAATGAATGAAGGTAGGGTGATGATCTTTGTGAGAGGACTTGTGAGCTTTCAACTAGACAAGTTGAATAATTAAGATGTTTTCACTATAAGTTTAAAATAAAGTGCATCCTGATTAGGATTGGAACTAGAACCTTTGTTTACCTCATATTTAATCCATATTTTGAATGAAAGTAAATATAAATATATAAATAATCATAGGCCATGAGATTTTGAATTCTATCGTCAACTCCACAAGCAAAGCATCTAACATAAATAAAATATACAAAAGGGAGAAGAATTTGCATAGGAACTTCAACAAGTTCTTGTATCATTCATCTTTTCAAGAACAAGTTTTGAAGCCTAATGTTCGCCAAATAATATGCTCCTCTTTGAAAATCTTTCATTTGGTTGTATAGACAGATATAGAAAACAAAAACAAAGTTTCTTATAGGCCAAAGTTGTTATCCTTTCATTTTGATTTGTTTGCCATTTGTTGAAATACAAGAAACATCATGCGTTATTGAGAAGTTTTCGAAGGTGGGCAGTTTTTTTTTTTTTTTGTACAGCTAGTCCTCTCTTTGAATCACAATAATGTTTAAATTCACAGCTACAAGTTCTCATCCTTACCTGTGATGAACAAGGAAACTAGATTAATTGTTGCAACATTAAAAAAAGAAGGCAAGTCAATTGACAATCAGATGTTTGATAGTTATAAGAGTTGTTGCTAACCATGACAGCTAATGCAGCAAGACAAAAATTATGGAACAAGGACCACAAGCAAAACTTATTAACTCTTACATAATAATGAGCATTTTATAGGAATGAACCATAAGAATTTTATTTTAGTTGATTGACCAAAATAGGAACTCACACAGTTTAGTGACCATTTATGCCACCCAATCTGACGTGGTAAGTTGCCTATGACCTGGCTTGCCACATCAGCTTGCCGTTAACGCCATAGACCATAGTGACCTAATTGGAAGAAGATAATAAGTTAAATGAGTCAATTGAAATTTTTTTAATTGAGTGACCAAAATAGAAACTCGAACATAGTTTAGTGACAATTTGTATTATTTACTCTTTATTCAATGTAAAACTTCTCTTGTTAACTCCATTTGGTTGACCGCGGAGCTTTTTCCTAACTCAAAGTTAGAAGAAAAACACCAATCTCCTTGAATACAAAATCTAGGTAGAACCACAATCTCTATTTTTTCTCATATTTTTCTAACACTATAATTATATCCGTAAAAAATAAATATATTTCAAACTTACACAACATAGATACGTTTAGATAGACCTCGACTAACATGATTAAGTCAAGCATAGGGATTTAGTTATCACCAAATCTGAGTACGACAATTTCTAGCGAGTTCAGGCTAATCACAACCACTGCAATGTAAATAGGTAGCTATAAAACTTGTTCTTGGATACATATATAAATATATTAAAAGAAAACTGATCATTAATTAAACCTTAAAAAGGCAAATTAACAACATTAAAAAAAATTCAACCAATGATGGAGGGGGATAGCTAGGTAGCAAGAATAAAAATTATAAAATTCAGGGCTGATTCCCAACAAACATGATTAGTGGGAAGAACAAGGAGCTTGGGGAACAGCAAATGTGCCAACTTTTGACTGACACTCATAAAGAGCCATGCGGGCAGTGGCGGAAAGAAGACCAGTACTAATACTACAATGCATGGATGTTGCTTTGCTTTGCTTTGCTTTATTTCTTTGTTTCCATCCTTTGTATCTCCCATTTCATTAGTGCTCTTTGACTGTGTGTTCATTGCTTCCATGAATGCAGGTTAATTGTTTGAGTTAATGTTTAGCTGAGCTGTGTGCCTTGTGTGTCAGCATGTGTGATTTATATGACCAGGAGAGACGTTTATCTGTGCACACCCACCGCACCACAACAAACGCACTCTCCCAAAATTGCAGACTCTGGTGAAGACTCTATCATCCCACTTGCATTGCGTGAATGGATGTTTATGCCCTTCAATTTTTTTTTTTTTTTTAAATTGGTTACTCATTCTCCGACTTTTGTTTCTAAGGTGATTTTTGTTAAAAAGAGCAGTTGGGAGAAGAATGGTTAAACGCGGAGGAAGGAATCATTCATTGTCAATTCTTTTTAAATTTTGACTCTTCTATGTAAAATCTCCCAAAACAAACTATATTAAGTTAGGTTAAATCTCAGCTCCCCTGCATTCTATATTCTATGGAAATGATATATATTTTTAATCTTATCCTTGGTTTTCTATTTTTAATTCCACAAATACATAAAAGAGAAATCTCTATAATAAATAGAGATTAAAAAAAAAAAGTAATAAAAGCAATCTCGTCAGGATACAACTATATAATATGATAAAAGTCCAGTCACTTATTCAGCAATTGCTGGCTAATTTTGGGGTGGAGGGAAAATATATTATGATGTGTTGTGACTTCATTCATACTCCATAATTAAAAGCAATTATTTAAAAGTCCTTGCCTAATTTTTTATTTTTTAATTTCACAAATATATAAAAGATTAATGATGAACTAAAGCTAAAGTAACTGTACCCATAACCATTCCTATTTGGTAAAATATTTGAACACAAAAATTAAAAGAATATTGAAGACTACCAAGTCCTAAGTCGCTATGTAATGGTTGTTTTATTTTATTTTATTTTATTTTATTTTATTATTTTTTTTATGAATAAATAAAAATGATTATATTTGTGGCTAACCATTTGGCACTCTTAAATGGTAATGTCCCAATCACAACATATCTCATTGGACTGGTGTGGTATACCCACCAACCAGGCTTTGTAAACCAAGTCAGATTTCTATGAAAAGAATGGTGCAGGTGCACTGTGGCCACACTAAGTATCATGTGCTCCCATGCCCCTTCCCACCAATGAATGCACTCCGATTTTTCCATCCATTTCTTTAATAATATATTTCCTTAGATCACACACCCCCTATCAAATGCATCCATGTAACCCTCAACCAACATCATCATTCTTGCCTTCCCTTCAAGGATAAGCATCTCATACGTTATTAAATTTTATAACGGGAAAGTAGGGAAAGATAAGCATCTCACCAATCAATATCGGTCCGGTTGGGCTACAATGAGGGGTTGTGTGACCAGCTCTTCGACTGGTGTTGGTCAGTGTTCCCAGTTATCCTCGGCCTCTTTGGGTTCTTTAACAACTAGGGTCTCCAGGGCCTTGCCTCTGATTTGACCATTGCCCTTAAGGAGGGAGACGTAGCATTGCTGAGCTTGTGGTTGGTCTCCTCTTAGCTCTCCGCAACTATTCTCGTTTAGAAATTTCATCGGGAGGTGGTATTTAGAGACGACTGCCCTCAAAGTATTGAGCGTCGGCCTACTGAGGATGTTATTAATATGTGTATTTATAATTGAATACATATGTCAATTTTTTTTATTGAATCTTCGTTAAAGAAGGGCACATGTACAAACATATGAATTTCTAGTAAATATTGTATTGAATATGAATAAAAGTAAAGATTCACACTCTCACCTTGTATATATGTATATGTATAAACCCTTTTATAAAATGATGTTATTATTATTATTATTATTATTATCACAACAAAATGGAATTCAATAAGGAAGTAAAAAACAAATATACAACCATATGCATTTATAATTGAATAAATATCCTAATGTATATGATAATTGATAAGTGCATTATTATACATAATTTATACATAACTTTCCCTTACATTCACATGCACTTGCACTATTTTCGGGCATCAATTCTCTATTTTTGTGCTACTTTGGGTATTTCTATGTGATTGAACAGGTAAATAGGTCCTCGTGAGCAAAAGGAACATGAATCAGACATTACGGAGCAAAAAGGGCAAAATAGAGCACATGCAGAGAAGAGCACGACTGTGCTCTTACTTAACATAGCCGTGTTGATGAAGCATGGGCGTGTATGTGCAACTCTCTGTTTATTGAAAAATGTGTTTACTGCGTCCCTGGACCAAGAGCACAGGCGTGTCAAGATCAACACAGGCGTGTCAAGATTAACACGGGCGTGCTAATTAGGTTAACACGGTCGTGCTTCAGATCAACACCACTGTGCTTCGGTAATTTGAAAATCTATAAAAGGCAGTCCACATAACCCTAATGAGCAATTTTTGGCGGAGTGGTCTCGGGGCGATTTTCACAGCGGAGGTTGGGGTTTCACGAGAAGAATTGAAGGCAAAGGAGACATTATGAAGGGAAGATTTTTATGTTTGATTGTATAACCTCCTCTTGTATCTTAGTTATGATAGATCATAGCATAAGAGGCTATACCTTTTGTGATGCCTCGAACACCTAAACCCTAGGATGAACTTGTTATTTATTTCTTATATCTATTCGGTTTTTGCATATTAAATAATCCTTGTGTCGCATCTTGATTGTCTGTGCTTGCAATTCTCTTTATTGGTTATCTTGTGCATGATGCCCAATCATCTGATAGAATTGGCATTGTAATGTTCATGTTGGATGATTGTGGAGTATATATTACATTAGCCCAATCATCCGATAGCATTGGCATGCTAATATTCTTGCTTGATAGTGAAGTCCAAGAATTTCATGTTTTAAGTGTTGGTCTTTAGGGATTTATGTTAGGATTTAATTAATTATTTTCCTTAATTGTTTGGTAAATAAGGGAAAGTTTCTTGGGATTGGATTCATTTGAACTTTTATTGGAATAAATTTAATAATTTCTTATAGTAATTAGATGGTTAATTAGTTAAGTGAATAAATTTCCCAAACTTAGTGTCATACCCCGACCCGGATCCAAGGACCTCGGGCACATCAACAGATCGGCTGTATTCAAATGGGAGACGAGCCTAATCGAATACAAGGCCTAAGTATAACAAGCAGGTAACAAACCATAGTAAAATCATACTCAAGTCTAAAAGAACATAGAGTCATAAGAGTCCATAGGCCCTATACAAAGTCTGGTCCCTATACGGGTCCTACATAAAAACAACTCTCAAAGGAAAAGACAAGGGAGACCCTCAGACCTCGGATCTCCTAAACAACCTCCAGACAACCTCCTCAGCACCGGCCCCTAAACCTCGGGATCTGTAAAAGAGAGAAAGAACAAATGCATGAGCTTTCGAATGGAAAGCTCAGTAAGTACCCCTAAAGGGTCACAAAGACATAATATAACAACATATCAACCACATCCCTAAGAAAACATCTCTAGGAGTCTACCCCAATCAAAAGCAACGGTACGACCCCTATCAACAGAAGCCCTCAAGCTTTGTGTTGAGTTTCAAAGGAAAAGCTCAACGATCACTCCCGGTCAGTATACCCAGCTACGTGCTGTAAACACGACCCTCCGGTCGATAGCCGGTAGTACCACCTCTCATACGTGTTAACACGGTCAGCATATCATTCTCACTAACTGGTAAAACATCCAGAGCATTGCCCCACTGGCACTACAAACAGAAATGCCATGGTGTCCCATCCCTGAACATTTCCCTATCGGAGCCCCCACGCTCCACTGAGTCCGGGCAGTAAACCACATCAAATAGGGATACCAACATCCCCAAACAAGCATACATGCTCAACATGAATCTAAGACAGATAAAGACAGCATGTATGATAACAATAAAACATATCACAAAGCATAAGCAAATCCAAAGAAACTCCGAAGAGTGGGTACTAGTCAAGTGTACTTACCTCTTACTAGAACTGGAAACCCTTCTAGTCTCCTCTTGTAGTGTCTCTACAACTCCTCGAGGGTATCTGATAGTAGAGTTTCTATTAGTGTCAAAGTTTTAATAAAACCCTACATTTCTAGATGCAAATGTACAACTCTCACTTTCGATGGGCCTAGGCCCATCAACGGGTTCTATAGGCCCCCCACTTGGTTACCGACCCATTTTCTCATTGCCAAACCCTTAGTCGACTTGTAACCTATTCTTGGTCAACTTTAGTCGACTCTAGTCAACCTGACGTGGTACAATCCCTAATTGGTCATGTCTAGTCTTCTTAGCTAAATTGGGCCCTATCTCCATTTGAATAAAAGACCATCAACCTTTATCACGTGGCTAGCTATGTCCAAGCGGTTAGGATATTATAGTGTTGGTTGGGAGGTTGTGGGTTCAAACACCTCCTCTCCCAAACCTTCACCATTCTTTTTGTTCCCTTTTATATATTTTTTTTTAATAATCCCTTAAATTCATTAAATCAACCTAAGTTACCAAAACATTATTCGAATTTAATCGATTTAAGTTACTCAAACGTTACATTGATTAATCAATCCCTAAGTTAATTTGATTAATCAACCCCTAAGTTACTAATTTAATTAAACTAATTAAATTAATAACTTTTAATTATTATTATTATTATTATTATTTTCTATCTTCTTCCTCGGTAGTGCCTCATAGGGCCGGCCGTAGAAAGAAGCATCTCCCGGCCAAGTCCTCATCGCTAGGGCTACCCGCAGTGAGCTTCGGCTCGCCCGGCGTCTTATCATACCACGCGAAAGCACCTATTTCTTCTCCCCGTCCTGGCACCACTCGCGGTTGAGTTTAACAACTCCAGCGAGCTCGAACCCTCACTACTAACGTAACAACCTAAAATTGAACCCTGGAAAGCAACCATACCTGAGTTTTGGTCCTCATGGTGGTGTCAACAACGGCGGTGGTTCCCCGGAGCTGCTTTTCCCTTTCTTCGATCTCCTTCTCCGGCGAAGCCTCCTATTCTCGAGCTGCTCTACTCCCCCTTGCTTGGAGACGGGGGCTGTTCTTATAGGGCTCCAAGGAATCGAAAAGGTGCCGGTCCCTGGCCCGTAACGGCTGGAGAAGGCGGCGAGACGGCCGGCGGTGCTCACGGCCGTTGCAGAGGGGCGTGACCTGCCTCGGGATCGGGTCTCGCTGATGGACAGTGGTGATCGCTGGATCATCTCCAACGGCCTCGATTAAATCAGCGCATCTCGTATCATGCACTCCTTTGGATAAACGGGCTAGATCTTATCACGACCAACGACCCGATTCTATCCCATTGCCTCGAACTAGAGACGATCAAGAGATGTGTGGCTTACATCCACCCGTACCGTGAGGTCAACCTCACCCAAACCTCTCCCTTTGCCTCGGATCCAGATCGCGATCAGATGGATATGTCCTTGGCTCGACACGTGGCATCATATGGGCCGTTATAACGCTACACGATCTGCACCGATCTGTGATATTTTAATCTCGACCGTTAAACCATTTGTATAAGGGTTTGATCTGGAATATTTTCCAGAGATCCCTTGTTCTTTTTAGGTTACACTTTAGTCCATCATTGAGAGAGAGGATAATTTCCATTTAGTCCTTAATACTTTTAGAAATTACATTAAGGTCCTTCTGACCCTCCATTAACCCTAATTAGGATTTTAGTCCTTTTAAACTTTCATTTTCCCTACTTAATCAAACCGTTTAATTACTTAGAGGATTTCTCTAATTAATCAATTTATTAAAGAACATTTAAACTCACTTTATTTCCATAAAATCCTTTGATTTTACGCTTAGAATTTGTGGGACTTATTTATATATATATAAATATATATGATTAAATATTAAAGATAGGAATCAATGTATAAATAAATAGATAGTTATTTATAGTTAAAGATAAAAATCGGATATTTTGTTTTTTAAATAAGATTATATTTTGAAAAAAAAGAAAAGATAACAGTAATAATGATTAAAATAGAATTATATATATATATATATATATATATATATATATATTTTTTGACGAAGGTTAGGATATGATGTAGCATGAATTCAAAAGTTAATTGACAGGATGTATTAATCATGTGAGTTGGTGTATTATATATATATATATATATATATATATATATATATATATATATACATGTGGTTCTGATAAAGTAAATGTAATACAAAGCATGCACGTGAGATCTTTTATATATATATGATTAAGTATATGTATATAGGTAGAGATATAGAGAGAATTATAGAGAGAGAAACACCCCCAACTTGATATCCTCCGCTAATCTCGTGCGGCCAACGGTATGAAATGTTTGAAAATTTGGGATTAGCCCTATCAACAAGATTTAGGATCCCCCATGATCTCTTCGCGAGTCTATAAATAGAGGACCGACCTCAAACCTCGATATAGTTTCCGGACGACAATAGGCTCCTTCTTCGTGGAAGATAGAGAGAAAGAAAGGTGGTGTAATTCTCATCCGAGCAGGAAGCAGCGGTGTGCGGGGCGGCGCTGGTCACCGGAGCTCAAGTGCGCCAATGTCGTGGGAGGCATTGCATACCGTGTAAGCTTCTGACCTCTGTTAGATGGGACCGTGGGGTGTTAGATTTGCATGTATAATTATTAGAAGCATCAAGATATTCATGGGGATCTAAATCTATTCTTTTGTGTAACCACTTGAAGATTATTATTATTATTATTATTATTTTAGAGTAGTTTGTTTTAATGGTGTGATACTCGGTTATTAACAGTGACGAGGTGGTGAGGCCTCCTCTCTTGATAGATAACGTAAGAGGGTGGGTTGTTGTAAATTGAAATAATAGACTAGGGTGGCATGCATGGACATCCAATCAGGTGCCTGGTTGTGAGGGGTCTGAGAAAACTATGGCAGAAGGATACCTTAACTTGTGTATGAGTGATGAAGCTAGAGCCTTAGCACAGTGAGAGATTCATGAGGTTTCTGGGTCTTGTAATGAGAGAAAGGTTAGTGTGGTCTCAACTATTTCAGCATCATGTTTCGGAGGGAGATGTGTGGGATAATATGCCACCTAAAAGCATGTATTTTTACATTTTGTGTAGGATAAGCACAGGTGGGTGTATTCAGAAATTTGTTTACGTACTTGGCTTGGAGGTTGAGAGCATAATCTATTGAGTAAGGGTTAGTAAAACATATTGGCTAAGGACGAACTTGCTTTAATCCATTCTCCTCCTGATCCCAAGTGGGATATTCTCCTATCAAACACAAGCCTTGTGTAGAAACAAAGGTATTTATGGGATGTGATGATTACAATTGTTAATAGTATTGCATGGCTAGTTAACTTGGTAATATAGTGGCCCAAAAGCTGCAGGGGATGAAGCCTTTAACGATTATTAGTCTGGTTGGTTAATGGTACTCTTTGGATTGTGCCCACGGAGGGAGATAAAAGCATTAGTGAGTCTAAATGACTAAATCCAACTCTTTTATGATGTGCATTCAACTAATTGAAACAATGTCATTATAGATAGAGTTAAGTTATGGCTTGCAAGTGTAATGGGCTGCGGCCCACTTTCATTTATTGGGTATGACTAGATTTTTGAGGTTGCTAGTGAATTAAAAGAAAAAGAAATGGCAGGGGAGGAGTCTAGAACCCAAGAACTCACCCAACCGATATAGTGTATTATATTTGACTAAATGTTTGAGTTCAGTTAGCAAGTTATGAACCAGATTTTAAAAATAAATAAAAATGATAGATAATGGAATTTGAATCCAAGACCACATGAGTATAATAGGAAGCCCTAACCACTAGAGCGTTGAGACTCTTTGGTTAAGTGTAGACAATTGATAATGAACTAACGATTTGTACTCAAGAAGGACTAGGATTAGACATGTCTAATAGATTGGGTGAGCCCGTTTGATTAGGATAAGACACATTAGTGGGGGCATGCATGGGCATGCATGTGCAACGAAGTATGAGAAGTTTATAAATTATTACTATTGTTAATATAGACTCTATTATCAGATTTCGATGTGGAGTGTTGAGACACGTCAGGAGGGACTCAGACCGAGCGACTAAATCTCTGATAGAGGTAAGTACTTCAGCCTAGTACCTTTACTCTTTGATGAGTATTCTTGACCATGTCTCATTGATTGAATATATCTTGGCTTCGATGTTGTTGAATATTCTTGATTCTTGTTCTATTGTTTGAACACTCATTGGCTTGGACTTCTTCATGTTTGCAATACTGTCACTTGGTTTGCATACACGAATTCATTCTCTTGCTTTGTTGAATTCCCATGTTAGTGTATGCCTGTTGATGTGTTAGTTTTTATTGAATATGTTTGTGATTGCCGAACATGCTTTCCCAGTTGATCGGTACGTAGCCGTGGAAACACATGAGCCTGTACTCCGTCCGGGTGTGTGTGTGTGTCCGCTGTTCTTGTTGCTGAATATGTCTTCCCGTTGATCGGCACAAGGCCGTGGAAACACGTGAGCTGGTGCTCCGTCCGGGTTGATGTTTCAGCTCTTCTTGTATTGTAGATTCTCCCGTTCAGTGCAGATTATGTTGCGGGCGTCTAGGGGGAGGACACTATGGACGTCCAGTAGTCCTACCAAAGAGAGGAAACTTTGGATGTCCACCCGTCAATGGGACGATACGCTGGCCGTGTACGTACATGTAGGAGCGCTACCACACTCAAGGGTCTGGATGATAAGATTTAAGATCGGCTTAGGTCGATGGCTGTCGGGGAGATGACAAGTTTGTTCTTCATGTTTGATTTCATGCTTTGTGCCTGTGCTTAGTGATAGTGATCCTCGTGTGTTTTGAGCTTAGTCTTTCCTATAGTATTGCTTTGTGTGGATCACTCTTACACGATTGTTGTCATGACCTCTTCGCATTCCTTACGGGGGTGCATACTGAGCTTTCCATTCGAAAGCTCATTCCACTTGTTTCCCTTCTTTTGTTCCAGGACTTGAGGTGTAGGTGACTTGGGATCAAAGGATCGAGATATTCTAGTAGAGGTTCGAGGACCTCAGGTTTACTTGTGTGTGAGATCATATTTCATTTTGTAGGACCCTTATAGGGTCATTACCCGTGTAGGGTGTTTAATTATGTTTTAAATTCTTCTGTACGACTCTGATTATTGAAGTTAGTGGATTATATTATTACATGCTTTTGATTACTTAGGCCTTGTATCCGAGTGAGACTCATCTCCACTTGGGTACGGCCGGTCTGCTCATGTGCTCGAGGTCCCGGGATTCGAGTCGGAGCGTGACATTGATAGTTGTAGAGTTTGTATTACATTAACCTAGAATTATTATCTATCTAGATATCTCTATGTGGCTTTCCCTTGCCCGGGCCTCGAGTCATCACCCTAATAGTTTAGAGCACCCAGCACCACGAGTGCTTGTGTGGTGATTTGGAACGACTAGAGTATCACATTGGCTCTGGGATTTGTCTAGATAGGTTTTTAGTCAAACAAGGGTACTAGGGTATGTATGAGCATCACGAGAGATCGGGTATTGTTACATCCTCCGGGAATTATTAGCAAGTAGCCGGTGATAAGGAATAGATCATTAGCAAAGGAATCCTAGGGGACTGTGATCCGAGGTGCCATTTTTTCATCTCTGATTACCTTAATCTACGGATTGCTCACATTAGTTTTTAGTTAGGATACTCAACTAGCTTGATTACACAACACTTCTTATAGTTAGACTTGGTAATAGAGGATAACTAGTACTTAGTGGTCAGTCCTTGTGGATTCGACTACCCTATCTTTGGGTACTTTACTTCTTGATCGACCCCGCATACTTGCGGGAGAAGTGTCACGTATATTTGTATGTGTATCAAGTTTTTGGCTCCGTTACCAGGGGCTGGCAATGATATGAACATTAGAATCTGTTATTCTAATTATCCTTACCTTATCTTATCTTATCTTATCTTATCTTATCTCATCGTATCTTATCTTTTATTAAAAAAAAATCTTTTACTTTTAACTTGATTTAGTTCTTCCTTTCTTTCGGTTGCTAGTGCATGACCAGAAGCAAGGTTCTATATCTAGAGGAAGTACCTGACCCAGATTTTGAGCGTCACCTTCGTCGTCAAATAAGAGAAGCTCTTCTCTCAAAGACAGTAACAGTAGAATCTCGCTTAGAGGTTAACTAACCAAGACCAATGGCAGCACCAGCTCGATCAAAATCAAATTATGCAAGACCAAACATTGATAGCATTGGCTCAAGTATTATCCCACCTCTAGTCACAGAACGTACTTTTGAACTAAAGCCTCATGTCATCCAGTTAGTCAATCAATCATGCCAATTTGATAGTTTCCAAGATGAAGACCCATATGCACACTTAGAAAGCTTCTTGGAGATCAGTGACATGATTTTAGTAAACGGGGTGACAGTAGACACCATCCGTCTTATGTTGTTCCTCTTCTCAGTCATTGGATGGGCAAAACAGTGGCTAAACTCATTGCCTAACGGATCAATCACATCATGGGCTTAGTTGACTAAAAAGTTCCTGATGAGATAATTTTTACCAATCAAGATAACAAAGTTTCGAAACGACATCTCTTCCTTAAGACAGATTGAGACAGAAACGTTGTATGACACATGGGAGAGGTACAAGGAGATGCTCAGGAAGTGCCCTTAACGTGGTATAGAGGACTGGATGCAAGTCCAAATATTCTACAATGGACTAAACATAGCCACCAAGCAGATGTTGAATGCAACAACGAATGGCTCACTTTGCAGCAAGGATCCTTACACAGCCAGAGAACTAATTGATGAGATGGCCACTAATGGACATTAGTGGAGCTCTAAGACAACCAAACAGAACAGGATAGCCGGAATACACGAGTTGGACATGTTGACTAAATTAGTAGCTATACTAGAAGAGATAAGCCATATACTGGAGAACATCGGCCATCAGCTACCAGTACCAGCATGTGCAATTCATGTAGGAATAAGACAGAAGAAAGGTAACCCGAACAAGTCGAAGCGGTTGATTACATTGGAAGATCTCAAAACAACCCATACAACTGCACATATAACCCCGGATGAAGGAACAACCCCAACTTCTCCTACAATAATCCGGTGCAGCATCCGGGACAACCGATTAGTCATCCAAGTCAACAAGAGAAGAAAACCCAAGCTTTAAAAACTGGCTCGCACAATACTTTCAAGCAAACGAAACACGACACACCAAGCATGAAGAGATGATGAAAAATCGGCAAGCATCGCTTCAAAACCTCGAACATCAAGTGGCTCAGATAGTTAAGTCACTGGCAGAACGACCAACGGGCACTCTACCAAGCATTATAGAAGTCAACCCAAGGGAGTCTGTCAAAGCCATATGTAAAATCTAAGCATTTAATTTGATTAATTTTCCTAATTATTTTGCTTAATTAATGAAATCCTTCAAAATTGAATTTTTTGATTTAATATGAGGGTAAAAGAAAAAGAATATATATATATATATATATATATATATATATATATATATATATATATATATGTTACAGATATATTTGGTAAGACAGATGTCAGTGACCTAGGGACCACCTATCACACACAGGACCGTGTGTTCTCAGCCACGTAGCATCTTTGGCCACGTGGCAATATCACCAAATAACCTTGCACAATTCCGTTCGGCAATAACGTGAGGAATAAATCCTGCAAATAAGTCCGTCGGAATTATAATTATGACAGCCCTCTTATACAAGGCGTGGGGTGGAAGGAGAGAAGTAAAATATCTAACGCCTCTGATAAGTAGGCCTTATCCACTTACTACTACGGTGATATTTACCCTACTTGCCTACAGAGCACCTACACGCTAGGCAGATATTTTCCTACCGCCTTAGAAGATATTCACCTAGCCCACCGCCTTACCCCACCGCCTTGCAAGATATTTGCTTAAACCGCCTCTCACTTGCTATAAAAGGAGAGGAAGGACAATAAGGAAAAGGACCGGAAAAATACTCACTACACATTATACAAAGCATTTCCTAGAACTTCTTACCCTGATTTCTGACTTAAGCATCGGAGTTAAATCCGGGCAGAAAGGCCCAATTCCGATTATTTCTCCTCCTCTTCACAGGTCTATCAGTGGATAATTCCGGACGGAATTCTTTGAGTGCCCTCAGCGTCTCCTTGTTCGCAAGCGTAAGTAAGGCCCACACCAACTATAAATATTAACCGTTTGTCAAAGGCTGAGACCAGATCACGAGGCCACAGTAGCCAAAGAGTGAGGTGGATCAGTTTTTGGCATCAACAGTTTGGCGCCTTCTGTGGGGACCCTTACGAAAAGCCAAATGACCACTACCAGAAGATCAAAACGAATCCAAGGACAAGGAGCACCTACTAGCCCTGAAGAACCTGTCAAACTTGGCGAAACCCAAAGATATGAAGAAATCCGATCGGACAATCCACCCATTTTACCCCCATCAGAAAATCCGTCCGTCCAACCCCAAGGGTCCATTCCGGAGTTTTACCTTAACATGCAGCAACAACTGGAACAATTTGCTCAAGCTGTCCACACTTTGACCCATCCTCCACCTCTTACCGCACAAGCCCCAACACCGAACGTATCAACGGTCCCGTTAGCTAATTCTGAAAGTAGAGGGAGGCCAAGAACCTGCACCCATAAGGAGAAAAGAGAAAGAACCGCCTTTTTCGCTAGCTCAGAACCCCCTCCGTTCGACGTAGAGAGCAAGCTGCTACAAGAACCGAACGGACAAGAGCGGAACAAAATAGCCCATCCATACAAACTGTGAATAGAGGGACCCAGCGGCAGGACTTTTCCCAAGAAAACAAGAAATCCGAACGGCATATTCTCAATATGTGTTCGCCCTTTGTCAAGGAGATATTGGAAGAACGAGTTCCTGACAGCTTCAGGCCACCTATTATGACCGCATATGAAGGCAGAACCGATCCGTCCCGTCACCTGAAGTCTTTTCGATCAAAGATGCTCCTCACTGGAATTACCGACGCTCGTATGTGCCGAGCTTTTCCCGCCACCTTAGAGGGAAAAGCGCAAGACTGGTTTGTCGATATTCCATCTAGCACAATTACTTCTTTTCAGATTTTAGCAGATCGCTTTTTAGCCTACTTTGCTAATTACTCAAAGCAAAAGAAAACCCCGTCTACCCTTTTGCACGTTAAACAACGAAAGGGAGAAACACTCCAAGCCTATTTAAATCGTTATATAGACGAAACAGCAAATGTTGCGGACCTTCTTCCATGAATGGCGTAACCTTCTTAATGGAGGGAATTTGTTAGACTCCCCTTTCGTTTCTCCCTCACTTTGGATCCACCAAAGACAATTCCATACCTTATGAGCCACGCCCGAAATACATCAATTAGATGAAATTTATACGGGTTGGGAAGAAGAGACTTCGGCGTGGGCCTGTAGACACCCTAAAGGAAAAACCTACCAAAGTGTCAGCGAAGGCCCCGGATATACGGAAGGAAAGAAGATCATACGAGGGGCGACAAAGGGCACAAGCAAATCACGGAAACCTCGACCGCCCTCAGCGACATATCCATGCAGCCCGAGAACCTACAAAGGAAGGAAAGATTGTTAAATATGATCATCATACCCTACTAAATCAAACCGGAAGCCATATCCTTATGCAAATCAAAGAGCAAAAGCTTACGACATGGCGAGCTGCGAGAAATACCGAGCGACAAAGAATAGCAAGAGATATTGCGGTTTCATCAATCTAAAGGACACGACACGGAAAAGTGTACCCACTTGATGAATGCGATAGAAGATGTCGCTCGAAGAGGGCCGATTGGAGCAATATATCAACCTTGAGATTCGGGAGGAACACGAAGCTTCCGCGACTGAAGAAGAAAAAGGGGAGATGGTGGGGTTTATTAGTGGTGGCCACAGGCCGTGGAGGGAAAGTTCCGCCTCTCGAAAAGTTATGCCCGAATGGTGGGAGCAGCGCAAGAGACAGAAACACCACGAAGAAGGTCTCGACCCGCGGCTCCCATCATTTTTTATGATAACGATGTTAGTAAAGTTCGTCACCCCCATGATGACGCGTTGGTTATTGCCATCAAGGTCTCCAGTTTCCAAATGAAGAGAGTCTTGATAGACAGTGGAAGTTCAGTTGACATCCTCTTCTGGAGTGCTTTCGAAAGAATGAGGTGCAGCCTTGCAGATGATTTACTTCTGTAAAATCATCCTTAGTAGGATTCTCAGGAGGGTGATCTGACCGGAAGGGATGATATCTCTACCGATTCTGATAGGAAACTCACCACGATCGTCAACCGTGACAACGAAATTCTTGGTTATGCACGTGCCTCAAGTTATAACGTGATCCTTGGCGGGGCCAACCCTCAACGCCTTTGAAAGCCATCATCTCTACTTACCATCTTCTCCTCAAATTCCCAATGAGAGTGGTAGTGGAGAGGTAAGAGGAGACCAACCCTTAGCTCGGCAATGTGCGTCTCGACCCTCAAAGGGAAAGTCCTAAATAAAAGGAAAACAAAGGTTTTAGAAGCCATGCTAGTGTGAGAATAGCGAGCGGGAAGATGAAGATTTTGGCCTACAGGTTGAAGAATTGCTAAGCAGTTCCCCTAGGCCAACCGGAAGCGGAACCGCGCAGTGCACGGATTGGGGCAAACTTAGCGTACCGCACGACAAGAAGACCTCATGAGAGTATTAAGGGCAAATTCGATCTCTTGGCAGTCGTGAGGAGGATATGCCAGCGTAAAACGCGAGATCATAGA
This sequence comes from Dioscorea zingiberensis, assembly GCA_026586065.1. Lineage (NCBI taxonomy): Eukaryota > Viridiplantae > Streptophyta > Magnoliopsida > Dioscoreales > Dioscoreaceae > Dioscorea > Dioscorea zingiberensis. Next base: position 14,262,516 of record CM048827.1, on the reverse strand, counting down.
ACACCACCTTAATGTAGATCAGTCATTTAGGCCTATGAAACAGAAAAGAAGAAATTCCGCCCAGAAAGGCAGAAGGCCGCAGAGGAAGAAGTATCAAACCTCCTAAAGGCTAAGTTTATCCGAGAGGTGTATTACCCAGATTGGTTGGCCAATGTTGTTCTAGTAAAAAAGCCGTCAAAAAAATGGAGAATGTGTGTTGATTTTACAGACTTGAACAAGGCTTGTCCAAAAGATTTATTTCCTTTGCCATCAATTGATGGTTTGGTTGACTTTACAACGAGGCATGAGATGCTGAGTTTCTTAGACGCCTTTTCAGGCTACAACCAAATCCGAATGGCCAAAGGCGACAAAGAAAAAACATCCTTCATTACAAGCACGGGAACTTACTGCTACACAGTGATGCCGTTCGGCCTAAAAAATGCTGAAGCCACCTTCCAAAGGCTCATAAATACAGTCTTCAAAGAGCAGATTGGTAGAAATGTTGAGGCGTATGTAGATGATATCCTGGTGAAGAGCCGAAAAGCCGATGAACATCTATCAGACTTACAAGAGGCTTTCCAGTCACTCCGGAGTTACACGATGCGGTTAAACCCGAATAAATGTTCCTTTGGTGTTCGATCAGGGAAGTTCTTGGGATTTATCTTAACACAAAGAGGAATAGAGGCAAATCCAGAAAAGATCAAAGCTATTCTTGACATGGGATCACCCAAAAGTCTTCAAGAAATTCAACGGCTTAATGGACGCCTTGCGGCACTTGGCAGATTCATCTCCAAAGCCGGAGAGAAAAATCTCCCGCTCTTTCAAGCCTGCGAAAAGCGCCAAAAATGGATTGGACGGAGGAATGCGAAAAAGCCTTTCAAGGGCTTAAAAATTATCTCCGATCGCCTCAGCTATTGGCTAAGCCGCAAGTGGGAGAAGAACTCTACATCTATTTGGCCGTTGCCCCACGAGCGGTGAGAGCGGTTCTTTTGAGAGAAGATAACGGAGTTCAAAAGCCAGTCTACTACACAAGTAAGATCCTTAACGATGCGGAATCAAGATATCTGCCACTTGAAAAATTGGCCTTTGCTCTTATTACATCTGCGCGAAGATTGAGACCATATTTTCAAGCCCACAGGATCACAATATTGACTGATCAGCCACTAAAGCAAGTTCTTCATAAACCGGAAAATTCCGGACGCCTAGCCAAGTGGGTAATAGAATTAGGCGAGTTTGATCTCACCTACAAACCCCGAACGACAATCAAGGCCCAAGTACTGGCCGATTTCATCGCAGAATTAACTTTTCCTGCGAATGAGGGCGAACTCCCTTCACAGAATCCAGAAGAGTGTCTTAGCATCCCGTGGTCTTTATACGTTGATGGGTCGGCAACTGAAGAAAGGTCAGGAGCATGTTTTGTCCTTTATTCTCCTTCTAAATGGAAAATGGCGACAGTGCTCAAGTTCCAATTCCGAGCGACTAACAATGAGGCCGAATATGAAGCACTCCTTGCCGGATTACACCTGGCCCGGGGGCTCGGAGTTCAGCGTCTGCATGTGTATTCCGATTCGCAGCTAGTCGTGAGCCACACCCTAGGCAGCTTTGAAGCAAAAGAAAAGAACGTGATCAAATACCAAGCCATAGTGAGAAAAATAGTACCATGCTTCGCCTATTTCCAGATTGAGAAAATTTGCCGAAGCGAAAGCGAAGAAGCGGACGCCTTATCCAAAAAGGCCACAACGCCAAGCGAAGATCACGAGAATCCTCTTTTAACCTACGGTACCTTCCCACAAAGACTATCGATAGGCTGGAAGGAGAGGTACAAAGTGTGGTAGAAGAGCCAAGTTGGATGGATCCCATAAAAGTTTCCTACAAGGTGGGCTGCGCCACCCAACAAAGTGGAGGCCCGACGGATCGCTTACAAATCCGCTTCGATACACCATCATCAGCGAAAGCACATGCAAAGGTCCTACACACAACCTTTCTTGCGATGCTTACATCCTACAGAAGCTAGCTATATCCTTCAAGAAATTCATGAGGGCATCGGCGGTGGTCACATAGGAGGCAAAGCCTTGAGTTACAAAGTCTTGCGGCAAGGTTATTACTGGCCAACGCTAACTCAAGATGCAATAGCGTTCGCTCGGAAATGTGATGCCTGCCAGCGGCATTCTAAAATTCAGAGACGACCACCGGCACCACTTACGCCAATTATCAGTCCGCGACCGTTTGCTATCTGGGGGGTTGATCTTTTAGGGCCATTCCCTACTTCGATCCGACAACTGAAATTCCTAATAGTCGCTATCGACTACTTCACCAAATGGGTGGAAGTTGAGCCCTTAGCCAAAATCACAGAGAAAGCTTGCCAGGGATTCTTATGGCGAACGGTCATCTGCCGATTCGGAATTCCAGTCGCCTTCATCTCCGATAATGGGCGACAGTTTGATAACCAGGCTTTCAGGAGTTTACATTACGAACTTCGGAATTGAATCAAGATTGACTGTGACACATCCCCAAGCCAACGGCGGGTAGAAGTGACAAACCGTACCTTACTCCAAACTCGAAAACCGGGTATCCAAAAATGGAACCAATTGGGTGGAAGAAATTCCGGCGCCCTTTGGGCCCTCTGGGGACAATTACCAGAACTCCCACAGGGGAGAGTCCATTTTCTCTTACTTACGGGGCCGAAGCCGTCATTCCCGTAGAAATAGGAATGCCTACTTTGCGAACACAACAGAAGTTCTCGTCAGAAGAAAATGAGAAAAATCTCCGAGCGGAACTAGACCTACTTGAAGAACGAAGGGAAATGGCAGAAGTAAAGGCCGCTGTCTATCGCCAAAGAATCAAAAGGTTCTACGACACAAGGGTAAAAAGAGTCTTCTTCCAAATCGGCGATCTAGTCCTAAGAGAAAATGAATTCCAAGGAAATAAAAGCCGAACGGGGAAGCTAACTCCTAACTGGGAAGGTTCTTACGCCGTAAGTAAAGAATCGTCCGAAATGACACCTATTATCTAGTGAATATGGGCCGGAAAAGCGGCTCAAGCGTCCATTCCATGCTGAACACTTACGACGCTACTATCAATAAGTTCTGTAGCTGTCTCTTAAATTTCATGGAGTAAAGTTAAGGTCTTTTCCATTCTCTACTAAAATGCGGTGAAATTCCCATTCTACTAAAATGCGGTGAAATTCCCATTCTACTAAAATGTGGTGAAATTCCCATTCCTAAAAGACGAGTCGGAATTATCTTACACAGATAAACGACAACTCTCAAAAGACAAAAATCCCGATCGAAGTATGAGGCAACAATCTCACTCATGAAGGCGAGTACCTCACTCAACAAAGTCCCATGATTGGACTAAAGACTCGTTATGAAGTTTACAAGCCAAAGGAAGAATAAAGAAGTTCGCGAATTTCTTACATGGTTCAAAGACAACCATCACTCGGAAATAAATCTTCACCAAAATAAAGGTTTGCATTTCATTCATATGAATAGAAATTACATTTCCAAGTGATTGAGAATTTACAAAAACGTTCATAAAAGAAAAATCCTAAGAGCTAGGGCCCCAGTGACCACCGCTATACGAAGGGACTTGGGTAGAAGGCTCCAAGGTAAGCGGGGGCGGGGAGCCTCTGGAGTCTTGATAACTTGTTGCTCTTTCACTCAGTGAACTTCTTCAAAACTCGGCCCGACCCCATGGACAAAACTTCCGTAGGAGGAACGTGATGGCCCACTTGTTGCACCATGGAATATATCTGAGTGGCTCCATCTCTAACTTTAAGCCCTAAGTAGGGCAACCTCCTTCTCTAATTTATCCATTTCGCTCTATTAAATCCTTAATTTCTTGCGAGTGGATTTAGGAAACCTTCAAGTGGGAAGCCAAATCTTCTTTCGGTATGTCACACTCCCCTTTATTTCCGCCAACTTCGGCTTACGGCGGTAAGCTTCAGCGACCTTCATCTTTAGGTCCCATCGACGGCCGCCGCTCATCTGAAGTCGATTGAAGTTCCTTCTTCAAGCTACTTTGGATTCATTTTGTAACCCTTTAATAGCCTCCTCGCCAGTAAGAAGAGAACCGTTAGAAGTAGATAATTGGGCGCTAAATCGGCCTTCTCCTTTTCCATAGCGGCGGTTGCCGCCAGCTTCGGACTTATCTCGCTCAAGGGCCGGATAGCATCAAACATTCTTTCTCCTTCTCTTCCAAGGCCGCCACCCTAGAGCTTAAGCGGGCAATATACGCCTATTCATTTCCATCTTTGCCAAATCTTCTTGGCAAAGATTGCCGACTCAGTCCGCCCGATTAATGCGATTCTGAGAATAACAAGACACTCGTAAAAAGCAGCGCCAAGTTTAGAAGTAAAAGGAAATGTGAGAACAACCCTTACTAGCATAGCCAAGCGGAATAGTTGATAAGTGGCCTCTTCTCTCCCGACCCTCAGGAGTTTAGGTGGAGAGCTGCCGGGCCTCATGGCCATCAAAGCGTCCTTTACGGACCCGATGTCGCGAAAGGAGTATCCTCGAGAAGATAACTCCTTTTGCTTAGTGGCGGATCCCTTTAAAAGCTGAATCCGCCACTTTTAATTTGTCTAAAAGGGCCGCTTCTCCCGCCTCGCCTATAAAATAGAACCCAAGTTAAAAATTCTACCCTTAGAAAAAATATATATAGAAATTCTCACCTCTATGAGAAGGATGTCCTCCGTAGGCTAGAAGAAGGACCCTCGGAAATTGGGGACAATGCGGGCGGACCTCTTCCATACGAACCTCTTCCTAAGGCACCCCCACTGCTCTTACGCAATTAGGGACTGATACATCCTCGGAATTCTTTCTCTTGGTCCTCCTCTCCCGTGAGGACCCTGCACCCTTCTTGGAAGAATTCGTCTCCTTTCTCTTCCTCTTCTTTCTTTCCTCCTTGGAGGTATCAGCCCCTTGGCCAAGTACCACTTCCTTCTTCTTCCGCCCGCGAGGCAAGGGCGGGTGAACTTCGCCCTCGAAAGAGGCCAAAAGACCCTTAACATAGCTTAGGTCCTCATCCTCCATCGGATTTCCTACAAAACAAGGGCCAGAATAAGTCAATTACCGTAGTTAAAAATCAGACCAGCAAGATACACGAATAATGCCTACCGGCGGACACTATTAAATGACATTTAACAAGGTTTTCCTTTGTCAAGAACTCATCCATGTACACTTTGGATAGCCCTGTCATTGACTTAAGAAGAACCTCCTCTTCTCCCGTCATTTCCTCACAAGCGATGTCCGTTCGGGAACCTCCCACTTTGTTGGACATCCCACTCGGACTTACTTTTGACAAAGAAGAATTTACTCTTCCATCGCAATGGAAGAAGGAACTTTCCCTAAAAATTTCCTCCTAGAGCAGGCGAAAAGTAATACCAATCGGCGTTAGACTCTAGGCATAGGCTAAAAAGCATACGGAACCAACGAACGGTCGGACTTATTCCGTAATGCTTGAAAACAATAACAAAGCCGTTCAAAAGTCTCCAAGAATTTGGGGCCAACTATGAGGGACACAAATGATACTCTTCTAGTATTGCCTTAGCGAAATCAGAAAAAGGAAGCCTAAGGCCACCCAATAGCGCATCTTGATAGATGGCTATCTCCCCTTCCCTAGGAGAACTTGCCCTCTCCCCAGAATAGGGAACCCTAACCTCAAACAGGGACAAATTTATCTCATACTTTGCTACCAGGCTATCTACTTCCTTTTGTCCAAGAAGACTTATGAATGTGTTTGACCCCCTACCCGTTGCCCTAGAAGCAGGATGAACCCGCGAACCACAGGCAGGGGCGCCCCAAGTTCGCCCGGAATCGCCGGGATCGCAACAGAAACCACAGGGTTGGACGGAGAAGGGACCAAGGGCTCATGAGAAGAACTAGAGGAGGAAGAAGTAGCGCTAGAAGTGACGCTAGCCATTACCTTAGGAAAGAAAAAGATAACACAAACACAGAAAACTCGAAACCAGAGCTCACCGGAGAAGAAGAAGAAACCTTAGGAAGAAGACACGATTCAACTTAAGAAATAAACCCTTTTTGGCCTGTATGATATCGCATATATATGAAAAGCAACAAATCCCTGGCCGTTCGATCTCAGTGTTACATTCCAATCAAAACCGTTGAACCAAGGCCCCCAAATCCTGACAGTTCAAATAGGCCATTATTACTCCTCCAAGAAATCCGTCCACGTCAGCATACCAAACGCCGCCTGACACATATTGGTAATCGCGCCCATCATGCTGTTGACAAAACGCACACCGCGCATGTCACGCCATATCACCCCTTTTAATATGAAACAGTGCCCAAGACACGTGTCCCTCAAAGAAATAATGAGCACAATACCATAGAACCAACACCATAAAAAAAACAAAATACACATTCCAACATAGGATCGCCAGTGAAGGCCATATTCCAACATAGGATCGCCAGTGAAGGCCATAAAAATGCCAAAGGATTTACAAACAAAACGACAAACGTCATTTATTCAGGTATAAACAAAGCAAAAATAACAAAAACATGTTATCCGATGGACTAAAGTTAAATATCCACGGATTCGTCCGAAGCCATGCTCGAATGAGACTCGGCGGAGATGCACGGACTCCCGCAACCGTCACTATCCTCGTTCCCACTAGGAGAACCTAGATCAGCACGGGGACGAAGGTAGGGACCCACTTCTCTACGACAGGAGTCGTCTCCAAACATCTCAAATTCGAAACGTACACCCCCTGCATAAGTGACAACTAAAAGGTCCCCCGCCTCCATGCCATGATCAACATGAAAAGCCTCCCACCCTGCATCGATACATATCTCACAGGTCCCGTTAACCAATAGAACGCTGGCCACACGGTAGATTCGGACTTACTAGGTGGATAAACCCGGTCCTTAATTCCGGCGGATGTTAAGTGAAAGGAGCTAGGAATTACATGAAGTGGCGAGAGCATTGGCTAAAAGTAAAGAATTTATAAAAAGACAAACGTTGAGCCATGACACAAAAGATTTCTGACTATGAACGTTACCCATACAAGCCCTTAAGTAGAAAAATAGGCGAGAATTTCGGAGAAAAATCTACTTCGATAACAACGCAAAGAGAACACAGTAACCGTCGGTCACCTACTGCCATGGACGAAGCCCACCCCTACATAGATGTGCCAACTAAGAAGAATACTTGTTCTCGAACTAAGCGAAACGTGCGATTAGCTCAACTCTCGCTCAGATTCTTCGAACAAAGTACATTTTAGGGGGGACTAGTGTTACAGATATATTTGGTAAGACAGATGTCAGTGACCTAGGGACCACCTGTCACACACAGGACCGTGTGTTCTCAGCCACGTAGCATCTTTGGCCACGTGGCAATATCACCAAATAACCTTGCACAATTCCGTTTGGCAATAATGTGAGGAATAAATCCTGCGAATAAGTCCGTCGGAATTATAATTATGACAACCCTCTTATACAAGGCGTGGGGTGGAAGGAGAGAAGTAAAATATCTAACGCCTCTACAGTAAGTAGGCCTTATCCACTTACTACAGTGGCGAGATATTTACCCTACTTGCCCTCTGAGCACCTACACGCTAAGCGGATATTTTCCTACCGCCTTAGAAGATATTCACCTAGCCCACCGCCTTACCCCACCGCCTTGCAAGATATTTGTTTAAACCGCCTCTCACTTGCTATAAAAGGAGAGGAAGGATAATAAGGAAAAGGACCAGAAAAATACTCACTACACATTATACAAAGCATTTCCTAGAACTTCTTACCCTGATTTCTGACTTAAGCATCAGAGTTAAATCCGGGCAGAAAGGCCCAATTCCGATTATTTCTCCTCCTCTTCACGAGGTCTATCGATTGGATAATTCGGACGAAATTCTTTGAGTGCCCTCAGCGTCTCCTTGTTACATGGCGAGTAAGCGTCCACACCAACTATAAATATTAACCGTTTGTCATAGGCTGAGACCAGATCACGAGGCCACAGTAGCCAAAGAGTGAGGTGGATCAGTTTTTGGCATCAACAATATATATATATATATATATATATATATATATATATATATGTATATATATATATATATATATATATATATGGTGCGGTCGGCCTTATCACTGTGCAAGTGCGGTTGCCTCTTTTTGGCCCACTTGCACAGTATTTTGAGGAAATCCAACCGTATGGATGAAAAAAACATCAAAAAATAAGCTAGCATGTCAATTTTCATACAATTTGGGAACTTGTAGGGTCTTCATCTTAATGGGTGAAATTTTGAACCTGTAAGATTTCTATAAATTTTCACCCATTAAGATGAAGACCCTACAAGTTCCCAAATTGTATGAAAATTGACATGATAGCTTATTTTTTGATTTTCTTTCCATCCATATGGTAGGAAATCTTTCAAACATGCTCCAGGTGGCCAGATGGGAGGTGACTGCAAATGAACAGTGTTTCTGGCCGACCTTACCTTATCGTGATTATATATATATATATAGACTTCTAGAATGATATAGAGAGATACTCCAGCTACCATCTTCTCCGCGATCATCGGACTAGACAACCGTGGGTGGGAATTATCTCGTGTGCCTGATTCTCGTGTAAATGAGATCCTAATCCCAACAAGCCTCTACCCGCGAGCTCTACAAAGAGGGAAGCACACGTAAACCCTAGCACCGCCTCACTGAACCTTCTCCTATCGAAAGCTCATCCATTTGTTTTCCCTCTTCTCTTTCAGATTATGAGGAATAGCTGACTCAGACTCAGGAGTGATACGAGGGATTGGGACATTGTTGAACTTCATGTTTTATTTTAGAGTGAGATCATGTTTGTAGGACCGTTGTAAGGCCTTGGCTTATGTAGGGTGTTTGTACCCTTATCTTATTTCCACTGTAGACTCTGGATTGTTATATGTTATTTGGATTTTCTGCTATTATCTGTTGAATGTTTTTGATTTATCTAGGCCTTATATCCGAGTGGGGTGCGCCTCTACTTGGGTACGATCGATCTGCTCACGTTCCCAAGGCCTGGGATCCGTGATGGGGCGTGTATGTGTCAGTTTTATTATCTGTTGTTGAATGTTCATACTCGTTGAGAATGCCCACCTGTTGACCAGCACATGACCATGAAAACATGTTGTGCTTGTGCGCTTGCCGGTTAGGTGTGCGTCAGCTGAGTTCTGTTCTTCCGCCCTGTGTAGTGGAGCTCGGCTCCTGCAGGACTTTTAGGACAGAGGATAGGGATGGCAATGGGGCGGGGCGGGGGCAGGGCAGGCCTCTACCACCACCGCCCCGCCCAAATGTAGCGGGGTGCTGGGCGAGGCGCGGGGCGGGCGGGGCGAGACGCGGGGCACCAATATACCTAAAATGAAGAGAAATTTACCGATTAAACTTGAATAAAATAAACTTAATGGCAATGTAAAAGCACTTTGATATACAAGCTCGAGAGAAGAGTGGGAAAACAACCACCGAAGTCCAAAGAGTCCAAACAAATCTTCATTGTAAACCCTAAAACTATATAATCTAATATATATATAAAGGTATTTTTGTATTTTTTTAGCGGGGTGGGGCGGGGCGGATTTTAAAGAGTCTTTACTACATACCCGCCCGCATTTCTACCCCATTCGGGCGGTCGAGTCGGAAACCACGGGTCGGCTCGGGTATTGCCATCCCTAAGAAAGGATACACTGGCGTTTTGGCATTCCATGCTAGAGGGGTTGTAATACTCTGGTTGTCTATCTCGTTAGTGGGGGTAATTCACTGATCGTGTCGACACGTACGAGAGGTGGCACTACCGACTTACGACTAGAGGGTTGTTTCCAGCTGAGGCTGATGATGTTGACAGGGGGATAGTTGACGAGTCTTCCTTGGATTTCGATTCCATAGCTTGAGATTGTAGATGTCTTAGGAGTCCCTACCGTTGATAGCATTTTTTGTGGTAGCTTTGAGACTCCTAGATATTGGACAGTATGGGGCGTGGTCCCCACTTGCTTTGCTTGTCATGTTGTTTGATCTGATATGATCATTTCTTGACTTATCTTGTAATTATCTTGGACATGACTTCATTGTGATTCCTACGAGGAGCTTATTGAGCTTTCCCTTCGAAAACTCATCCATTAGTTTTTCCTTTTATTTTCTGATCACGAGGAGTAGGTGACTCGGACTCAGTTGCGGTACAAGGGATTGGGATATTATTGCAGAGGTTTGAGAACCTCACGATTTGTTTTGAGAGTGAGATATCATTTAAAGGACCCATGTAGGGCCTTGGCTTATGTAGGGTGCTTGTGCCCTTATTTTATTTCCACTGTAGACTCTGGATTGTTTATTTATTTTATTTGGATTTTATGTTGCATATTTGTTGTATTTCCTTGATTTACCTAGACCTTGTATCCGAGTGGGGTGCGCTACTACTTGGGTATGGTTGATCGTCTCATGTGGTCAAGGCTAGGGATCCTCGTCTGGGCGTGACACCATCAAACTCAGGTGCGGAAGGGAGGTGACCCCATCACAAAACAAGGCAACACGGGGTTCACCCATCACAGAGCCCGAGGAGTGCAAGTCTGAAGATAAAGAAGAGAAGGGGACGGATAAGAACAAGGAAGGAACCATGGTACCAGAATACAAGCCAAAGTTACCATACCCAGTCAAGCTGAAAAAGGACCAGCAAGATGAGAAGCTTAAGAAATTCCTGGAAATGTTCAAGGTGCTGCACATCAATGTTTCGTTTGTGGAAGCGCTTGCTCAAATGCCGTGATATGCCAAATTTTTAAAAGAGTTGCTCACCAACAAAAGGAAGCTGGAGGAAGTGTCCATTATAACACCAAACGAACAATGCTCAGCGATCCTTACCAATAGTCTCCCGAAAAAGGGAAAAGGACCCAGGGAGTTATATAATTCCATGCACTATCGGAGGACTGGTGGACGAAAAGGCCTTGGCAGATATTGGAGCAAGTCTCAACCTTATGCCCTATAAAATACTCCAAAAAGTGGGGATAAGAGAGCCGAAAGTTATAATAGTGACACTTCAAATGGCTGCTAGATCCATCCAACACCCCCAAGGGGTTATTGAAGACGTATTAGTGAAGATCGATAAATTCATATTCCCTATGGACTTCTACATACTAGACCTGGAAGACCAAGTAGAGGTATCACTCATCCTTGGAAGACCGTTCCTGAAGACTGTACAGGCTTTATTCGACATCAAGGACGGTCGGATGACCTTGATAATTGGAGAAGAAGTAATAGTTTTTAAGCTCAAGGATGCGATGCGACATCCCATGGAGCATGACGACTATTGCTACTCCATTGATCTTATTGACGACTGTGTTTCTGATGATGTGCAGGATGAGCTGTTGAAGGACCAACTAGAAGATTTACTAGACGGCGACCAACCCTAGGGAAAACTGAGGGAATAAAGGATCATGAGCAAACCCCACCATTGATATGCAAATAGTGAAGGAGATTGTAGTCGAGAAATTTGATGAATAGAAGAAGGACTCGATCTCCCGCACGTGTAGTAACCAATTCAACACCACTAAGCAACAACATCTATGAGTATGAATTTATATGTTTTCTGAGTGAACAAATTGCAGGACACAACACGCATGGCGAGGAACTCAAGGAGACCCGATTCTATGAACCTTCTTAAGCTTCAAGGTACGTCAAGCTAATGACATAAAACAAGCACTTCTTGGGAGGAAACCCATGCTCGGTTAGTTAGTTTTTCGCCTTTTTAGGTTAATTTAGGATTTTAGTTAAATATACATTAGTGGTGAATTTTATTAATTTGATTTTGTTCGTCTATTATGTGTTTTTCAATGAGTTTTAGCGACTAATTCTTATACTTGGAGCCACTAACATGCAAAAAAGGGATGACAGGACAGATCTGATCAAAGAAAGGGGCAACAGAGAATTGCATAGCCCTAAGCATGACCGTGCTCAAGGCCGTGCATCTCTCGCGAATCTGATAGGCAAAGCAAGAACAAAGGAACACGGCCGTGCTTTGATAGCTCTCAGGAGAGAGCTATTTTAGTAGAGGTTTATAAAGCAATTATGGTTGAAAGATTTAATATTGAATTAATATTATGTTGTCTTGGCCCTAAAATGTATCATGTAACCACATGTGTTGTCTTAAGTGCTTTAATAGTGATTTATACCTGTTTGAGGTTGACAGATGCTAAAATGCTTGAAGTTTTTATGCAACAGGTGAAATCAAGCAGCAGAGTGGTGAATATCGTGATGTGCTTGGATGACATCGCGATTTTAATTTCGGATAGAGACTAGTTTTTGGATGAAAATTCACAACGCAATATGCGCGGATCACATCACGATAATAATTACAGACAGAGAGCTCTTCTGGAGATAAGTTAACATCACAATGTTACAACGAAACGTCGCCATGACAAGATTTTAGGGAATCTCAGGATGGGGAAAATATTGCGATGTACAATCTGGACATCACGATGTCCAGAGTGCCTATATAAAGGGAACTGAACTGCTAGCGTTTGGCATCTTTGATCCTTGTGGCGTATGTGCATTGGAACACTGATCTGGAGGCTTTCTCTAGTATTTTGGAGTTGGAGACTACTCATTCATGAGGGGAAATCCTTAGATTTCAATTTTCATGTTTATTGAACTCTCTTTAGCTTAGGCATTGATGTTTATGTGCATGATGCCATTGTTTTGGATTTATCCTTTATAATGGTAGCTTAAACATCCTTTCTATGGTTGTATGGATGTTATGACTTAAGTTTAATATTACCGCTTTGATATCATGCTTGTGGATGTGTTTGTGAATCTACAATGTTAATTCTTGTTGGTCGAAAGGCAACAATTATCTTAATCTTATAGTACATAGACTTATGAGCTTAAAGGAAGAGTAGAAACATAGGGTGGATGGAGTGACACCGCAATTGCCTCTAACTTAGGTATAAGTTTAGGCATTTCCACAGTAGTGGTAGAGGTTAGCCCTATAATGCTTCTATTATCTCTATAGACATATGAGAGTTAGAGCATGCACCCTAGAAGTAAGGTCTTGTAGGTTGCGCCCGGAGTGCACATAAGTGCAATCGCCACCATTGTAATCCTATATCCACAACCTTGATATCTTAGCAAGATAGGGAGAAAACCTTAACAAGTCTATTTACACCATACAACCCTAGAGCCTTATACTTGAGAGGTTTCCCCTTGTGACCTTCGTAATTTACTCACCTCATTCAAGTTTGAACCACAACTTCAACTTCTGCATAACCAACCCCTTCTAGCATTTAGTACATCAGTTTAGAAAATCTAGTATCCCTTCCCTGAGGAATTCGACCCGGTACTTACCAGTTTTACTACTTGCGATCACGTACGCTTGCGTGCAGGAATTGAGTGTTCACACTCATAGCCGGCGGTCAACAAGTTTTTGTCGTCGTTGTCGGGGAATGCCGTAGGATTTCCTATACTTAATAGAGTAGGAAGTAGATTAGTTTAGTTTAGTTTGTGTGTGCTAAGTTTCCTAGTTAATATTGTGTTGTATTTTCTTATTTGAAAATTTGCAAGTAGTTTTGTGCATAATTAGAATTGGTCCTTTCTTTATTCTCTTTGTGTTTGGTGATGATGTGTTGTTTTGCGATTATCACAGGTGAGTTATCCCTAGCCCTTCTTGATCTAGAAACCGAGAGAATCTTTGCGGGGAGTTAAGGAAAGAAAGAGATCTCAACAAGACTTACTTGAGTTCATTAGACTCCAACAACATGGAATGAGGGAGAGATAACTGTTCATTATTCAAATACTCTAATCCATTATCTTAAGGACATGAAGCAAGCATTACAAGACCAACTGGACCGGGTGCCAATTTCAAAGTCAGGCCATCTATGATTTAAATGCTTCAAAATATTGGATAGTTTTCAGGAATACAAAATGAAGACCCCAACATTCATAAAAGAAACTTTTTGTAAGACTAACTCGACTGGGACTATACAATGTCGAGTTCACCGTCACAACTGAGTACCAGACACTCAGGATTGATCGACTAGTGGAGGAGATGCCAGAGTCCGCCTGGAAGAGGATTAGCACGAACCCACATTATGAACCACGGCGGTCGAAGGCATCTACACTTCGGTCCTCATCCCTCAGATACGTACATATGGAGCTCAGACATTTGATCATAGGACGAGGACTGAGCACAAGCGTCATCAACTCTAGGGACTTTCTGTACCTGTAGAGCATGGTCGACAGATTCCCCATCCACCTGGGATGGGTTGTCGAAAAGCTTCTTCGGCACAAGGCCCCGGACACCAAGATCAGAGCACTATTTAGAGGCCCATATATCACACACCTGGCATAAGGACTCGGCGCTCTCCCCGGACATATCAGTGGAGGGATAATGGTAGTCGGCGGTTCCATGCCGATTACAGTGGAGACCATCGGTCGATGGGTATGTTACAGCTCAGATAGACTACACAGGATATCAAATACATGGCTGTAGCCGCCTCCGAACCGCGGAACCAAGTAGAGTACCCCCATCATCGAATGCAGTATCTCCTCAACCATCAGCTACCACATTCATAGAAGGTGACCGAGCCCTACTCTATTGGCTAGTGGGCATAGTAGATTACCTCCTTTGGTAGCAGAGAGCCGCTTATCCTCGACCACTATGGCCCCCAACTCCACCCACGACAGAGGTAGGGGCAGATCCTCAGGATACGTCCGCTGCTACAAATGCCAAGGACTCAATTGATTGTCTAGGTTGACATTAGCGTTAGGTGCCAAATTTCTCAAAAAATATATATAGTATTGCCTTTGTTCGACTCCTCACAAAACTTTGAACACAAACCCTAACTTTATTATCACTTGAACACTTAGGTTTGAATTCCTGTTAGTCTAAGCATGAGAGAGATTTTGCTTTGCTTATTAAAAAAAAAAAATACAGAGAGAGAGAGAGATTTGAGAGCGGCTGGCACAACCGGAGAAAGTCGGATCCATTAGGGATGCCCTACTGGTATAGAAAAGATGGTAGAAAAAGCTATCACCTTTGAAGCATGAAAGATACCCTTGAGTAGTCGGATCTTGGGCATCACAAATGTTTACTTGAAGACCTACCAAGGTAAAAGGCTACCTCATTGGAATTATGAAGCTACTA
The DNA here is from genome assembly GCA_026586065.1 of Dioscorea zingiberensis. Taxonomy (NCBI): domain Eukaryota; kingdom Viridiplantae; phylum Streptophyta; class Magnoliopsida; order Dioscoreales; family Dioscoreaceae; genus Dioscorea; species Dioscorea zingiberensis. Next base: position 14,247,432 of record CM048827.1, on the reverse strand, counting down.
TCACCAGCCAAGAGATTTAAGGAAAGTAGTTAGTGAATAAAGGCTAGACTAGCCAGGCCGGGCTTGAGTTGGTAAGCTGCACTATAGGAAGGGCTACAGACACACATGGGGAATCGAAGTATAAGGTAAGACCTATTTTCCATAAAAACCTTCAGGCACCTAGCGGTGTGCTTCCTCGAGCACAAGGCTGACTCCCAACTATTTTGATGTCGGAGATTACGCACTCATCATTTCTCTTGGGTATTGTCTTCCTTTGCTTGAGTATAAGCAAAAGCTCAACTGTGGGGGGTATATGATAAGTGTATGATTATACATAAAGTTCTCTTATATTTACATGCACTTATACTATTTTTGGCATCAATTCTCTATTTTTGTGCTACTTTGGGTATTTTTGTGTGATTAGATAGGTGAATAGGTATCCGAGAGCAAAAGGAACAAGAAACGGACATTTCAGAGCAAAAAGAGTAAAAAGGGCAGAGAAGAGCAGGGCCGTGCTCTCATTTAACACAGGCGTACTGATGAATCATGGGCGTGTTCAACCCTGTATAACTCTCTATTTATTAAAAAACGTGTTTAGAACATCACTAGACCAAGAGCACGGGCGTGTCAAGACCAACACGAGCGTGCTTAGGTCAAAATGGCCATGCTTGGATCAACACGACCGTGCTTTCCTAATTTGAAAAACAATAAAAAGCAGTCTACATAACCCTAATGAGCAACTTTTGGCTGAGATCTCTTGGGGCGATTTCTGCAATGATGGCTAGGGTTTCACGAGAAGAATTGAAGGCAGAGGAGGCATTATCAAAGTTAGATTTCTATGTCTGATTGTATAACGTCCTCTTGTATCTTTAGTTATGATAGATCATACCATAAGAGGCTAAACCTTTTATGATTCCTTGGACACATTAACCCTAAGATAAACTAGTTACTTATTTCTTATATCTATTCATTTTTTTCTTATTAAATAATCCTTGTGTCACATCTTGATTGTTTATGCTTGCAATTCTCTTTATTAGTTATCTTGTGCATGATGTCCAATCATACAATAGCATTGGCATGGAAATATTCCTGCTGGATGGTTGTGGAGTTTGTATTACATTAGCCCAATCATCCGATAACATTGGCATGGTAATATTCCTGCTGGATGGTTGCGGAGTTTGTATTACATTAGCCTAGAATTATTATCTATCTAGATATCTCTATATGGCTTTCCCTTGCCCGTGCCTTGAGTCATCACCTCAATAAGTTAGAGCACCCAACACCACGAGTACTTGTGGGGTGACTCAGAATGGCTAGAGTATCGCATTGGCTCTGGGATTCATCTAAATAGGTTTTTAGTCAAACAAGGGTGCTCGAGTATGCACGATTATCACGAGAGATCGGGTGCTCTACTGAGAAGTGTATTGTTACATCCTCCGAGAATTATTAGCAATTAGATAGTAATAAGGAATAGATCATTAGCAAGGGAATCCTAGGGGATTGTGATCCGAGGTGTTATCTTTTCATCTCTGATTACCCCAATCTACCAATTATTCACATTAGTTTTTAGTTAGGATATTCAACTAGCTTGATTACAAAACTCTTCTTATAGTTAGACTAGATAAGAGAGGACAACTAGTATTAGTGGTTAGTCCTTGTAGATTTGACTACCCTACCATTAGGTACTTTACTACTTGATTAACCCCATATACTTGCAGAAGAAGTGTCGCGTATATTTGTGCATGCAAGAATAAATTTTAATATTGTTATGGGGAAAATCTGATCATATATATGGTTTGATCCTAGCGGTTGGTAGTTGAATATCCTTAACTTGAACTTATAACCAAATAAAGAGAGAATCTCACCATATATATGGTTTGATCCTGAATTCTTGGGAGCACGAAATATCATTAGCGACCTTATAACCAAATAGCGGTGAACAAGGCTTCTAGAGGGCATTTGATGAGTTAGGGCAGAAGCTTGTGAAGGCCTTGAGGAAGGCTCTATTTGGTGGCCTTTGAGCTGGCATTTAGTTGCATACGCAAGCAACAACTTGCTTGCCATCCAACTCATCTCTAAGCGGCTCCTTGGAAGTATAAAAGAAGTTGATCAGAGAGAGAGTAGAGGGACTTACTTCAAGACCTTCCCACAAGCTCTCTCTCTCTCTCTCTCTCTCTCTCTCTCTCTCTCTCTCTCTCTCTCTCTCTATATCTATCTCACTTCTTGCTCACTATCTACTCATTCTTTACTCTAGTTTTATCTCTGAATTTCTTTAAGAGAGATCGTCGATCACCCTTTTCCTCTCCTGATCGTATTTGGGTACCTTGATCGTTGGAGAGTTTGGGGATAGACCTCGGACTTTCCCTTATAGATCGCCTTCGTCGTTAGACTTCAACATTAGAGGGAGTTCTTCTCACTAAAGTCATCACCGATGACTGATCCGTCTTTCTCATTCTAGTTGAAGAAGGTACCATCTCCATCAAATTTTACTAGTTGATTTGGATAGGCTCTAATCCCAAGGAAGAATGATTGTACCCATCAACAGTTGGCGTTGTCTGTGTGAAGTTCGATAATGAAGCTCTGTTCATTATGGTGATGGCAAGAGGCAAGAAGAACCAAATCTCTCCTCTAACTGAGGGAGAAGTCACAGGATGAGATGCGATCCCCGACATGAGGAACACCCCTCTAGAATGAACTATCATCACGGAGGAGGACCCACATGATCTCGGATCTAGTTGCTCTAGAAGCGGCTTAAGGTGCTTACTAGAGCCCCCATGGCGAGGAACAACGAATTCCTCAATCTCCCCACCAGCCAAGGAATTCTGAAGTATGGTCTCCCGAAATTAGAGGCGAACTCTCACATGTACTCCAGAATGGAAAACATGTACTCAAAAAGGGGAGGAGAGGTTCAATTCAGACAACAGCACCGAATCAATGCAAACTCGGGCTCGTTCTAAGGAACCCCCTCGACTCTGATGTAAGATCACTTCCCAGCTGAATAAGGAGTAAGTAAGGTATGTTACTCATATGGTTTCTCCATTTATTCCTGATATTATTGAAGCATCTCTTATACTCGACTTAAGGATGCCCTCTTTCAAAACTTACTATGACATCTTCGACTAGGTAGATCACCTCGAATCTTTCAAAGCTATGATGCTCCTTCTAGGAGCTCCTAATGAGAATATGTGCCAAGCCTTCCAAGCGACATTAAGAGGCACAACCATGACATGATTTTCTAACTTACAGCCAGAATCTGTCTCATCTTTTGGAGAACTGAGTGAGCTCTTCACCAGTCACTTCATGAGTAACAAAAATTAGAGGAAGACCTCTACTTTGTTGATGAGGATTAAGAGGCAAAAGGGAGAGAGCCTCCATAACTATATTCACTTATTCAACATGGAGATCCTAGAAGTCGTGGCCTTGAACCAAGCATTCGTGATCACTGTACTCATTAAGAGACTACACAAGTCTCCATTTCAATTTTCCCTATTTAAGAAGTAGCCGAAAGATCTATGTTGATCTCCTCACTATGGCAAAATAGTACATTAACGCCAAGGAAATACAAGTCGCTAAGCGTGAAGAAGTCCGACTTGAGTAGTCGAAGAGTTTGAAAAACCCTATATAGGAATTGCGGAAGCAGCTCAATAAATAAAAGTTCTCAACTTGAAAAGATATCAACAAGCCCAGGGCACAGATCTACAATTGTGCTCCTTTGCTACAAGTCGGACCAAGATCCTCATGAATATAAAGGACTCTAAAATGCTTGAAGTGACAAAATAATATTAAGTACGGCCAAAGAAAAGAAAACAAGAAGAATTTCCGGTTCTACAGAGACCGTAGGCATGATACTAATGAGTGCAATCTCCACCAAGTACGCGGGATTACTCAAGTAGTAAAGTACCCAGAGGGTAGGGTAGTCGAATCCACTGGGACCGCACCAACTAGTACTACTTTGTCTTCTATTATCTAGCCTAAAAATAGGAGTGGTAATCTAATTCTAACTCAGAACTCTAAGGAAATATCACGTGAATAGTTGGCAAATCTAGGGTAAATCAATGCGAGAGATCTTGGTATCCCAGGATATACATGCCCTAGGAATCCCTTGCTCGACTAAATCCTAATACTAGCTCTCTAAGCTGATGTGTTCTTGATCACGAGTAACCCAAATCCCATACGACAACTCATGCATTATGATTGCATTATAAGGTTTTATGATTCTCACTATTAGGTTTCACCCTAATTCGAAAAGTGCGACACCATACACCCAATCTCTCGGCATGTACTTGCCGATAACATCTATTCCCATATCTAGCTTGACCGAGATCTCTCTACCTAATCAAGCAACTCAGAGATGCAATCGGGGCTTAGTATTAAAAAAAGCCTAGTATTAAAGAAAAATGAATTTAATCACAATTTCATCCTAGAATTCTAGAGTCTGAGACACCACAGAAGGTTTAGCCTCTCATACTAAGAAAACCTAACACAAAATCTAAGGAGGAAGACATAATTAAAGATAGACAACTTCCAATATCGGTATCTCCTCCACCATAAACCTTTGCTTGAAACACTAGCTGTCGGCCAACGAGTGTCGAAAAGTCCCCTTCAATTTGCATATGGTGACCTTTTATATGCTTCAAATTTATGACACGTGAGCGTGTTGGCCTCGTGTATAACTTTGGTTTATGCAATCCCCACCACTTTCCAGCGGTTTATGCTAGCCATTTTGGAAGATTTTGTAGATTATGGAGGTATTCATGGATGACTTTTCCATATTTGGAGATTCTTTTGACCTATGCCACAATAATTAGAGAAGGTGCTTGCTAGGAGTGAGGAGAGTAATGTAGTCACGAAATTTGGGAAAAATGTCACTTTATGCTTCATGAAGGAATAGTCTTTGGGGCACAAGATTTCATGCTAAGGCATTGAGGTGGATAAGGCAAAAATTGAGACTATAAAGAAATTGCCTCTACCTACTTGATCCAAGGTTGTTGAAGCTTTCTAGGGCATGCGATTCTCTGAGATGGTTCATAAAAGACTTCTCTAAAATAGCTAGATTGTTGATGAATTTACTTGAGAGGGATACACCATTTAATTTCAATAGTGAATGTTTGACCCCTTCACCATCCCTAAGAAGAAGCTCATCTGGGACCCGATCAAGATCACTGCGGATTGGAACATGCAATTTGAGCTTATGTGCGATGTGAGTAACTATGCAGTTGGGGCAGTTTTGTGGCAGTAAAGAGATAAGTATTTCCAACCCGTCTACTATGACAATAAGACCCTAAATGATGCTCAAGAAAACTACACAACCGAAAAGAGTTGTTTGCCATAGTTTTTCTTTCAACAAATTTCACTCTTACTTAGTCTAATCTAAAGTTGTAGTTTATATTCATCACTCTACACTTCGTTACCTTTTAACCAAAGCTAATACTAAGTCATGTCTAATTCATTGAGTCTTGTTGTTGCGGGAGTTTGACTTGGAGATTAAGAACAAATGAGGGGCCAAAAATCTGGCCGATTACCACCTATCTCGTCTTGAAGACCCGAACATGGGTGTTATAAGAGGCGGAGATATCAATGAAGCATTCCCTGAGGAACGTTTGTATAGTGTACAAAAGGTGAGTGAGGAAAAAGAAAGCCCTTGGTTCGCCGATTTAAGCTAGCTTTTTGGGTGCAGGGAGTATTACCAAATATTATACCTATCAGTAGAAGATGAAGTTCTTTGCAGACTTGAAATACTACATTTGGGAGGACCAGTACTTATTCCGAATATGTGCCAATTAAATGGCTAGAAGGTGTGTTTCATGAGAAGAAGGGTGGAAAATCCTGGAGCATTGTCATGTAGGACCAACATGTGGGTATTATAAGCATAAATAGGATGGCAAGGAAGGTCCTCAAGTCAGCTTTTTATTGGTTTATATTATTTAAAGACACCCAGAGGTATGTACAACTATGTGATGATTACCAACGCATAGGTAATATTTCTCGACGAGATGAAATTTCACAAAATTCTATTAAGGTGTGTGAGGTATTTGACATTTATGGAATAGATTTTATGGGACCCTTCATAAAGTCTCATGGGAATAAGTTTATCTTGGTTGTAGTAGATTATGTTTCCAAGTAGGTATAGGTGCATGCTCTACCTACTAGTGAAGCTGGGGGTAATCAAGTTCCTCAAAAGGTTATTCTCTAGATTCGACACACCCAAGGCCACAATTAGTGATATGGGTACCTATTTTTGCAACATACAATTTGCAAAGGTTCTTAAACGGTATGAGGTTGTACATAAGACCTTAACCCCTTACCATCCTCAAACAAGCTGTGAAGTAGAGGTCTCTAACCGTGAACTAAAGCGAATTCTTGAGAAAACAGTTGCATACCATAGGAAGAACTAGGCCAATAAATTAGATGATGCACTCTGGGCTTACCGCACAACATATAAGACTCCTATAGGGAGCACTGTATATAGACTGGTTTATAGGAAGGCTTATCCCTTGCTAGTCAAGTTAGAACACAAAGCTTACTGGGCTATTAAATTTTTGAACCTTGATCTTTCTCTTACAAAAATGAAGAGGAAACTCTAACTAAATGAACTGGATGAGTGACGCTCCACAGCCTATGAAAATTCATGATTCTATAAGGAACGAAACAAGCAACATCATGATCGGCTTATAAAGCAGCAAAAGCAACTCAAGGAAGGTGACCTAGTACTCTTGTTCAACTCTCAACTCAAGTTATTCTCAAGTAAGTTACCATCAAGATGGTCCGGCCCATTTATAGTTATTAAGGTCTATCCTCAAGGGGCAATGCAAATCAGTCATGAGGAGAAGGGCACATTTAAGGTAAATGGACACCGGCTAAAATTATATTAAGATGGGGGTGTTCATGAAAGCATCGGAGAGAACTTGCATGTTTTTGAGCCACTATAAGGTAAAACTAGGTATGTCAAGATAGTGACGTTAAACTAGCACTTCTTGGAAGGTAACTCAAGGATTAAGAAAATTTTTCTAGTTTTCCTTAGTTTGGTTTCAGTTTTCAAATAAATGGATGCAAGTCTTGTCACAATTCCTCAAGTCTATATTGATGGGGTGAATTTTTAGAATTGAGTTTAGATTATTCATGTAGGATGCGTGTAGATCGATTGGAAGTAAAATTTTTTACTGTATATAAAGTTCTGAACATCAGGAAGCCCTGCAGGGGTCTATATAGGCGCATTTACACCCGTATTATTCCTTGTTTTTAGGAAGCAAAGAAACAGATTAGCTAAGTAGGTGTATCTACTCCCTCTTGACTCATCCTAGCGCCTACACGGGTGACTAAACGGGTACATGCGCGGGTGTATCTTTTTTTTACTTGGTTCGTATAAAACCTTAGAAAGAATTTGTTTTATCCACTCACCTTGCCCCCCAAGGTTTTCTTATGCATCCTAACCACTTTCGGGGAATCAGATTTGGCATTGAATTATAAAAATCCTAAGGATAGCGACTACACATCCAGCATGGGGAGTATCAAACAAATAGAACAAACCCAGGAAATAAAGTTGACACGGCGCCATACTAAACATCTTTGCTAAGCTTATCCACGTCTAATGGTCACACCACCATGGACACCATCTCAAAGTGAAACCCCTCATCAATGAGTTGAAGACAACATAGACGATGAGGAAATCGCCAATCTATTGGACACTTTGTCAATTTTGCGATTGAATGTATCATCCCTATCAATAGCTAAATCAGTGCCTGCTGCAGCACCGACACCACCACTAATCGCTCCGATTGTCATCCCTGATATTTTTGATGAGGAGTAGTATTCAGTTTATGGATTACTACTTTGTATCATTTTTTGTACTAGTTAGCAAGGGCTTATCCCTGCTACACTTGTTATCCCTTTATTTCTTTTGTTCCTGACTTTTTGGATTTTTATTTTCATTATGCATGAGTGTTATTGATTCCTTCATACCTCGGAGGATTAAAAAAGTAGACATTGTGGATGCCATGGAAACACACCCTGGATTCGAACTCAACTCGAATCATCGCTACAAACCTGGGAAGTCTCAGTTTTCCCTCTCACTAATTTATTTTATTTCATAAATTTCATGCTTAATTGTGCGCATTGAGGGCAATGCACGACTCTTATTATGGAGATGGGTAGCAGGGTAGCTATGGAATTCATTGAAAATCTTATAGCAATTGCATTGCTAATCTTTATATGAAAATACATGCTTAGTGTACATAGATGACAGCTTGTTGAAAAAGTTTTGTTTTTCTTTACTTCTAGTTTACACCATTTGAGCCAAAAACTTTTCAATTTTCCTATGAAACATCTTGGACTTAGAGAAACTCTTTGTGACAATTATATTCACTAGTGACATTAGGTAACCCCGTGCCATGTTCTTTTGACTTGATTTGCTAAGTATCATCTTCAATGGCTCTAAGAGGTTTCTTGACACTACAAATTTTTGGCCATCATAAATTAAATTTTTAATGGACAAATAAGAATAGTACATGGGACTTGTGAAAAGAGTTGTGAAAATAATAACCAGGATAATGCTCCTCTTCTCGTGGTGACGAAGTATGCACGGGGTTCTCGCTCCTAACCAGAGTGTTCCTCAGGCCAAAATGTCTCTTGTGAGCATGAGTGTGTATATAGAGTTGTAATTTTCCAAGTAGTTGGGTCTTCTGGTGCCTAATCAGCTTGTACATCCCTTAGAATGGAGAATCTACACTCTGTTAGTCCTCAGTCACCCGGAAAGTTGGATCCATTAGGGATGCCCTATAGGAATATATATATATATATATATATATATATATATATATATATATATATATATATATATATATATGGGCCAGTTGTTTTGTCCTTAGAGTCACGAGGAGCCTCTAGATTCCATTGGGGGTATGCTTGTCGATTTAAGACTCAAAAACATGGCATGTGGAGTGAAAACTTGCATCTAGAGCTGTACTAAGTTATGTCACGGGATTTATCTGAGTCCAGGGAGTTGAAATAGGGGAATGCAATGTCAATTGTAAATTCTTGAGTAAAGTAAAACTATCTACTCTCTAGCCGGAGGTTAAACACTTATCACTTCTTTTGTTTTCATTGTTTTATTTGCTTGAGGACAAGCAAATGCTTAAGATAATGAAGATTCATGTTTGATAAGTGTTTATGTAGTTATAATTTTATATCATATTTAGTTGCACTTTGCATGTTATTTGGAGAAAATATAGCACACTAGAACTTAATTTGTGTTAATTTTTATTTACAATGCAATGCAAAGCTCAGGTCTTGAAAAGAAGCATTTGGCATCAATGGAAGCTGAAACCAGGAGAGCATTGGCCAACACAGGCGTGCACACGGTGTTTGCGCCCGTCTAGGGCATTCAAGCCAAATGCCATATTTCCTGGAGAGCACATAGGCATTGATATGCCTGTGTGACTCCCTGTGTACTCCCAAGAAAGAAGCAGGAATTCTCACGAGCACCTACGCACCCATGTATGCCCCTGTGTAGCACGTTTTCAGGCTTATCCTGTCCCGATTCTTACACGATGTGGAAGCTGGGGTCATAGTCGAGCCGTTGTCTAGTTTGTGCTTCGGAAGTTTTTGGCCTAGCGTCCAAGCTTGGTCATTACCTCAGAAGCTCAGATTGTAGTTGAGTACTTGAGAATCAGACATAATTAATCTGCTAGAAGCTTCAGTTGTGACTGAGCGAAATCTAAGTCGATGTTGATGTTGGCATCTATTTCAAACTCTGTACTACATTTTTTACTAGATCCCTTTTTGTTTCATATCGCACTTTTTGAAACACTTGGTCTGAAAAGGCATTGCGTGGGGTGGTGACGTAATGATGGACACGACCTCTAGTGTCCACGTGTCTTGTTTTCAGAAAGGTGCAATTTTGTAAGGTTGTCCGGGCCATTTAACCTTATATGGTTGTTCTGGCACGTGATCTTCTTCAAGGATTCAAAACGATATAACTTTGACATTTTCATCTTCACTTCTTCTTCCTTCTTTTGTGAATCTCTGTACGAGTTCTGTTTCTTCGTCCTTAGCTTCCTCTATGCTCGTTCATAAGTCAAGTAATGGAGATCGTTCCTATTTTATCTAGGGCACCTTCTCCTTCTTCTTCTCCCTCGTGCTCCGAGTATAGGGATCCCCCTCCGGTTTTCTTGTTTGAGAGGTCATTCTTTCGTCTTCTAGGTTAGCTAGCATAGTATCCGAAGCTTTTCCAAGAATCCTTCCTCTTGAGGAGGTGCAGGCATTAGTTGACCATTAAAATATCTCCTCCTCCCTTTCTCTTATAGGGTCCCCTTCCCTTCTGAGAGGGTCAGCTTACCTTCCATGGAAGAGGAAATTGTTGTCTATTAGGACTCCTTTACTGCCGGTCTTAGGCTTCCCTTCCCTGAGATCATCCAAGAAATCCTTGACCATTACCACTTATGCCCCTCATAATTGACTCTTAACTTATGGAGATTGCTTTGCGGGTTTGTGATGGTTCTTAATCATTATAATGTCAGATCGACCCTTCTTTGGTTCCATCTCCTCTTTGTCCTGAGACAGCACTCGAGCACTGACTAGTATTTCTCCTTAGCTCACTTGAGGAGTTATTTGATTGTTAAAGTCCACACTTCTCTTAAGAAGTCGAAAAGCAAATTCTTTTTTTGTCTCATAAAAATCAAGGTGGAATGTTCTAACCAAGTGGGATACCAGTCAGACAGACACCGCTTATAAAGTGGGTATGACTGCCGAGGAGGAAGCAAATTCCAGGTTCTCCAAGACATCTTTGGGGTTTTTGTTGACCAGTACTTGACGACAGAGAAGCTCCAGAAGTATGGCCTTTGCGTAGCCGTTGGTAGGGTCCGTCCGTACTTGCGTCCAGAAGTATGGCCTTTGCGTAGCCATGACATGTGTCGGCCGATTATTAATTCCATCGTTGAGGTTTTGTAGGTGAGGAAATAGACCCCAAACAGCTTCCTAGTTCCTTGCTGGCCGAGTTTGCGTCCGCTCGACCCGGCTCCTCGGAGAAGATGAAGAAGAAGAAGGCCGAGGAGTCCTCAAGAAAGAAGAAAAAGGACAACATCGAGGGGTCTATAGGGAGAAAAAAATACCCCACAAAAGAGCCGAGCTATCTTGGGAGAGAGACAAAGCGGTTGGTCCCCACTCGGGATGTACACTTAAATTCCTTTGTCGGAGGAAGACGAGTCTCCTCCGATGAAGTGGCTCGTAGACCAATTGGCGATGTTGAGTAGGCCAGCTCCGATCTTGCTGCTACATAGGCTCTTGAAATCTCATCTTGCCCGATCTAGAGCCAACCGTTGTTCAACTTTGCTTGATTTCTGCGGGGGCGAGGGTTGAGTTCCCTTAGGGAGCATTCAACCTAGGAGTATCACGAGGGTTGGGCCTTAGTCGGGAGAGCTAATAGAGGCCGTTGCATTGGTTGCATTTGATTAAGCTCGAAAGCAGCGAATGAAGATCTTTGCCTCTGAGGTATCTGAGGCTGAAGTGAGGAATCTCAAGAAGTTGGATCGGCCCCAACTTCTCCTAGTAGTCCGAGCTGACATCTCGACTTCTCCTCAGAAGCTTTCTCCCAAGAAGGTAGTAGCCGAGGCTTGGGATGGACAAGCCTCCTCAACGGTCTGCCCTTCTGACGAGGTTCTTTCCGATAGCGTGGTAGCGGCAGCCGAGTCTTTCGACGTCATTTTCTCGGAAGCTGTTGAGTCGAAGGTCCGTTGTTTTGGGAGGAAAGAAGTGGCAGGCTACCTCTCCCACATCGGATTCTCGGTAAGTGACCTTCCAATAAACTTCTCTTATCCTTTTCTTTGACTTCTTCTGGACGTTACTCCCTTGATGCAGGTTGGCGTTTGGATAGACCATGCTTCGTGGCTACTCCGCGAGGAGGCGACATCGGTGAACCATTGCTCCATGTCCTCGAGCTAGATGAGGTTGAGATCACAAAGAAGGAGGCCGAGAAGGCGAAGAAGGATAGAGCCAACTCCTACAATGTTTGGGAGAAGGAGAAGAAGGTGTTGTATCTTTCTTTGAAGAAGTCCCAAAAGCTCAAGAAAGACGTCAGCCGGCTAGAAAACAACACCACTGACCTCTTTATTAGGAAACAGGTGCTGGAAAGGGAGAAGTCTGAGGCCTTGGATACTAACGAGGAGTGAAGGTCAAAGAATGATGATTGAGAATAACTACAAGAACCTCTAGCAGAAGCTGAACTCCCTGAACTCTGAAATCTCTCCCCTCACTTTAAAACATGAGGGTCTGGAGGAAGAGAAGAAAAATATCTCATTGAACCTCGACGTAAATAGGGTTCTCCTCATGTGCTCTTAGGAGGACAAGGCCGAAGCAGAAGATGGGAAAAGGAAGGCCCTATAAAGCTTGGCGTTGAGCAAGGCTTCCCATCAAGGTATCCTGAGAGTAGGTGAGGTCCTTGGAGAAGCACTTAAAGCAACTCGAGAAAGAGTTAAGGAAATCTCGGGGCGCTTTCGAGAGTGGGACCAAGAGTGGATTCAAGATCTTCCAAAAGCTTGCTCAATTGGACCTCACCAACATCAAATATGAGTAGGCCCTGACAATTAATTTCGATATGAAGGTCGCACAAAGGACCGTCGAAGATGGGGTTAATGGTGATGACCCTTCTCCTTCTCCATCAACCTCCTCGGGGACACCCTTTGGCTCAGAAGAGATGGCTCCTACTCTTGCAACCGCGACCAAGGAGGCGATCCCTATGGATGCTATCGAGGACCTTTGCCCTTCTTTGCTATGTCCATAGGTGGGGAGACCATTCTAGAGGAGGCTGTGAGGGTATAAACCTGCTGCGGTGGCTATTATAGAGGGAGCTGCGCCAATGGAGGTCATTGGAGAGGAGGCTACACTTGCTGTGGGAGAGCTGAGAGGAGTGGTCCGGTCTACTTATCCTTACCTTGGTTTCTTGTCTTTGTTATACTTCTCCGGATAAAGTGTACACATATATTTATTAAATGTATGTAGCTTAAGGATGAGATCAAAAATTTGATCTGCTGAGGATATCTGACCAAATACCTGAAGAGGAACTTGTAGGAGGAGAGCCATCTTTCTGATGAGGAAACCAAGCTCTCATGGATATGATACATATAATAGTTGGAGGGCTTGCTGATAGCTCTCGAAAAGAGTTATTTTCAGAGGAAATTATCACATCCTTAGGGCCTAGATGTATTGTTTTAATATAAATAGATCACGATTTTGATCCTAAAATGTAATATATTGTCAAAATAGTTGGATCATATGTATTAATTGGGTTTACCATCTGTTTTGTGTATATAGATGATAAAGTAAGTGAGATTTTTGATGTAACGTGTGATGATGGAGCAGCTAAGTTGATAACATTGCGATGTCAAAGTAAACATCACAATAATCACTGAGGATCCTAGCAAACCATCAGAAGGAGCATAACATCGCAATACCACATTAGAGCAACGCAATGATTAAGAAACATAGACAGCAGAGTTCCCCAGCTTTCATTAGTATCGCGATGCTCATATGGAGCATCCGCGATGTTACGAGGAGATAGAAGATAGATTTCTCGATTCTTGTGACATCGCGATGTTCATAGGAAGCATCGATGCTCAAGATAGGAGGCCTCGGGGAAAATGAAAGAATATTGTGATGTGTGCGAGATCATATCGGGATGCTTTTACGAGAGGTTTCAAGAAGGATGAAACATCATGATGCTCACCTCGAGCATCATAATGTTTGACCCTTGGAGTATAAAAGGCCAAAATTTTAGGGTTAATCTATATTTGGTCTCTGGCGATAGCGAGTGTAGAGAAACGATCCGAGGGTCTTCAATAGTGTTTAAGTCTTGGGTTTTCTCTAATCGGGAGGGGAAATCATAACTCTTTGTTATTGAATCTTTATTTCCTCCTTTTATTTTTGGACATGGATGTTTATGTTAATGTTGTTATGGATTTGAATGTAATCAATGTAATGGCAGCTTAAACATCATTTCTAGGGTTGTATGAACTCATGACTTGATATCTAAATTATCCTTTGATTGCTTGATTGTATTGTTGTATGCGTATGATTCTATATACTCTATATTATTAGCCGAAAGGTAGTACCTATCTTTAATATTCAATGCATAGACATATGTATGTGAGGAACATATAGGATCTTAGGGTGGAGTTGAGTGATGGCCAAGTCGTCTATAGCTTAGACATTAGCATCAGTAGTCCATGGTAGTGATAGAATCTTTGTCCAATAATGCTTTTATTTATATGTAGGAATTTTCCTCTCTCTACCCACTTTTTCATTTTATTTTATTTCCCTATATGTTCTGGTGAAGCAAAGAAAAGGGTTAAGTGAGAGAAATAATTTTTGTAATCTTTCTTGAAGAAGGAGATTTCATTATGGTTGACTCTGGTATGTTTAATGAAATCTTTATTTCCACACAAAGAATAATTATTTGATTTTCATGATAGTTGAAGATTCTTTTTGAAATAAATTAAATTTTTATATGTAGTATCAGAGTAAGGTTGAAACTATTATGATTTTCCTTTTATTTTGTTCTTAATGTTTTGTGTTCTATGATGTTTGGAACACAAATTTATATCTTATTATTAATTTCTAAATTCGAATGTTCAGTGTATTGTTATTTCACCGTCTTTAATGAATTTCATAAGATCTCATATTGGCTAAATTTATTGGAATTTCACTGTTTGTTGTGATTTATGATGGATTTCACGTTATTGGCTTGATTTCATGTGGGTTGATTATAGATTTGTTGTATGCATTATATGAAACCCACGGGTTAATTCAAATCTGATTTTTTGGTAAATGAAGTTCTCTTTGTTGTTTTAGTAGACTTACTATCTAATTTGGAGCAACGATTTTGGTTTGATACGGGGTCACTTTTATGTCTTATACGAGCTATATTGATATTTAATGATAGTAATGATTACTATGTTATGGGCTAATAAGTGCATAATTATACATATTTTCATGATCATATTTACATACACTTATCTCGTTTGTTGCACCTATTTCTATATTTTTGTGCTCCTTTGTGTATGTTTGTGTGATTGGACAAGTAAAATAGGTACCTGGAACAAAATGAGGTAGAAACGGGACAAACCAAGATGAAACCAGTTGAGAAAGGCCTTCAAAGAGATGTACACCGCCTTAAACACGACCATGATCTAGCCCGTGCAACTCTCTGTACTCAAAAAGTGTTGAAAACTTGTTGCACGGGCATGCAGATGCTAAATATGCCCGTACTTCCTAAAGCTAAAATCTGTGAATGAGCTACTAAGTTCCGGAATTTATTTCATGAGATCTAGGATTCCAAATCAAATCTCCGCTCCTCAGATTGAATAAAAGGGAGTTAGTAATACCTAGTTAAAATTTTAGGTCAATCCGAATTGATTTGGTTATCCGTTCGATCATTTGATGAAGACTGCATAGAGTTAAAAAAGAGAGCGGGAGGAAGTGCGGCCATACTTTAGATCAACACGGCCGTGCTGACCCAAAAATTATCTAAAAGTACGTTAACTTAATCCCAAAGTTATCCAGAAGTTATCCAAAGATAAATATAGGATAAACATGACCAAGGCACGTTATGTTTTATCTTTTCCTAGCTATATAAACCTTATGACGGCAACATATTAATCATCTTTGGGCGGGGCTCAAGATCAACTTTTGGCGAAGCAATCTCAGGCGATTCTCGCTGGGGCGGCTAGGCTTCCAGAAAGGAGTTGAAGGCAGAGTAGATAATCTAGGAAAGATTTCTATGCCTACTTTTATAATCTCCTCTTGTATCGTAGTTATGGTAATCCATAGCATGAGAGGGTAAACCGTTTATGGTGCCTTAGATACATGAACTCTAGGATGAACTTGTTGATTGATTTCTTAATATGTTCGATTTTACTTTATTAATAATTCTTGTTAACATCTTGATTGTCTGTGTTTGTACTTCTATGTGGTTTTCCCATGCATGAGCTTAATCATCTATCTCCTCAGGGGATAGCATTATACGATTAGAGTTCATGTTGGATGGTTGTGTGGTTATTGTTGCATTAGCCCGTAGTTGTTATCTTTCTAGATATCCTTGTGTGGTTTTTCTGTGCGTAAGCCTTGAGTCATCTACCTTAGTAGGTTAGAGCATCTAGCACCACAATTGTTTGTGCTGTGATTCAGAATGGTTAGAATATCGTATTAGCTTGGGGATTTATCTCGATAGGTTCCAGTCGGACACAGGTGTTACGGTGTGCATGAGCATCACGAGAGATCGGGTGTTACACTAAAAAGTACAATTGTTACATCATCCAGAAGTTATTAGTAATTACCCAGTAATAGGGAGTCAATCATTAGCAAGACAATCCTAGGGGGATTGTGATCTGAGATGTCATATCTCATCTCTGATTAACCCCAATCCACCAATTGATCGTATTAGTCTTTTAATTAAGATATCGAATCACACCAAATCATCACATATAGTTTAGTTAGGCTAGGTAATATAGGATAATTAAGACTAGTGTCCAGTCTCTGTGGATTCGACTGGGGGTAAAGCCATTTTTGGTCCTTGAAAACGGGACCAATGTTCATTTCCATCCCAAAATTCAAAATTTGTTCAATATGATCCTTATGTATTGCATATTTTGACATTTTGGGTCCCTATATATTTCGTATTTTGGCATTTTTGGTCCCTATTGCTGACGTGGCGATCATGTGGAATACCAATGAAATGCATATAATCTTTTTATTATTATGTTTAGGTCATTATTTTCTTAGCGATATGGGTGATAAGTGGCGGTATATCTTTGATGTGGACCGTATTGAACAAATTTTAAATTTTTGGGATGGAAATGAACATTGGCCCTATTTTCAGGGACCAAAAATGGCTTTAACCCATTCGACTACTCTACCTTTGGGTACTTTACTACTTGATCGACCCTATATACTTCTGAGAGAAGTGTCACGTATATCGTGCGTGCATCTTGGGCTCACTTGTATCCGGTTAATAATTGTATTTATGCATGAATGGGTTGAACTGTTATGGGCTGGATTTTGCATGCAATTAAGAAATTAAAAGAGAATGCTAGTATAGGATCCTGAACTCAAAACATAGTGCTCAAAACAATGCATGGTTACCAAATGAGCTATTCTCCTTTATCATAATATTTTTATTCTGGTATATTATTTATTTGTTTTGAACGTGGACAAAGTTTTTTGGCTATTAATCAATCAATATTTATATTATAGGTAGTATGTTGTCGCCAAAGTGAACTTGTTGGGAAAAGTTATAAATATTGGTTTGAATTATGACAAAATTAGTATGGAATGATTATTTGATTATTATTGTTTGACCCAAATGTGCACCAACTTTCAAGTAGTAGTCATTAAATTAATTAGGTTAATTGATTGAATGAAAGTGAGATTGGAATGAATACCTGAAGGTGACAAACCAATCAAACTTTAAAGGGTCATCAATTATTCCTAGGTGAATGAAAATCACCATTAAATTGAATATTAGTATATTTCATTAGTTAATTCAAAGATTGAATGCAATATTACTATTAGAAGTAATTTTCTAACTAATGTTGTGATGATTTTATTGCAGTGTCAGTTCCAATTTGACTTCATTTGCTAGCTTCTTACGTAATGCGATCTTTAGTGGACGAATTTCTTTTGACTAGAAGGAACAAATTCAGTTTAACTTTTTGTTTTGGATCTTGGCTTAGCACTATGAATTGACAAACCGACTGCTATTACTGAAATAAGCAGGTCGGAGCAGCAAGCTTTGATTAAGTCATGGGAAATATCGAATAGATTAAGCATCATGTTTACGTGAATATGTAAAACAAACATATTAAATCCATGCTTCCTGAATTGAAAATACAAAGGAATATTTCAATGTTGTGGAAGATTGGTTTCGTTAAATAGATAAGTCCCTTGGTGGGAGATTAATGTCAAAGCTTATCACCATAAAATTTGACGATAGCCATGGAATGGATGAACATATCCTTGAAATGAACAATCCAGCTGCCAGACTCAAATCACTAGGTATGAATGTTGATGAAATTTTCCTTGTTCAGTTCATTTCGAATTCCTTGCCTGTTTAGTATGGGCCATTTCGGATTCACAATAACACTATTAAGAAAAAGTGGAATGTGAATAAATTGGCAGGTATGTTATTCAAGAAGAGGCAAGCTTAGGCAACAAGGACAACATTCTGTTAATGTTATGGGTCATGAAGTTGGAAACAAAGGAAAGAAACTGGAGAAGAGTTTCAAGAAAGATCAAGCTGAAGGTTGAAGGACCTTCTCATGTCAATGAGACCCAAAAAAGAAACATAATAGTTTGAGCTGCTATTTTACATCATGGCTATGAAACTTCTGAGAAAACTTTCCTAAAACATAAATCTTTGTTCGAGAAGAAGGGTAAGCCTTTGGCTTATGTATGTTGTAAATCAAATATGACATAAAAGAATCAAATATGACATTAGAAGGTTGAAGGTCCTTCTAAGACATGGTAGATTAGCTCTGGTTCTACTATTTATGTTTCAAATTTGATGGAAGGATATTTTTCGATTGAGAACATAAAAGAACATTAGCTTTTTATAGTCTTGAGAATTGGAACTCAAGTACAAGTTGAACATTACGTTTGTTTATAGAGTTGATAAGCGTTTAAATAGTCATATTTTTCATACTATTTTCATGTATATTTTACATATAATATGGAGCAAGTATAGCCCATTGGTACTTAATTTGCTTTAAGTTCTATTTATATAGGGAATTGGAAGGCCTCAAGAGCAAAATGGAAGCGGTTGGGCTGATGGTGAGGCAAAAACAAGCCCAAGACAAGCTACGGGCATGCACCGCGAGCGCCTTGTGCATACGTCTAACATCGAGGAAGATAAGTTTCCAGTTACAGCGGGGAAAACAATAGAAGCGAGGAGGATAACCTAACAATCCAAGGATCAGCCCAAGCCACGATTGAACCATTCCCGGCCCAAACCATTTCTGTGGAGGCCTAAAGGTAACTTGATGGAAACCTTCACAAAAGCACTACCCAATGAGATATGTTTTTCATTTTAAAGGAGTAGCTCTGCGATATGCGACCATAGAGGAACACACTTTGTTCAAGCCACCATAAGGTAAGAGCAGAATCACGTCAAGCTATTGACATTAAACAAAGCGCTTCTTGGGAGGAAACACAAGGTTTTAGGAAAATTTTTCTTATTTTGCATCTTAGATGGTTTTAGTTGGTTTTAGTTTTTAATAAAATGATGATCTTCTTTTGCTATTATGATCCCTTCTTCCCTCGCAGGATTTAAAGCATTGATATATTGGTCATCCTAGATGATTACATGAACTCAATATTTGGAACCATCACCAAGTAACTGTGGAAGTTTCAGTTTACCCTTCTCCATGGTTTTCTCTCACTTGTATAATATTTTGTTATGCTTTATTGTGTGCATTGAGGGCAATGCATGATTTTAAGTGGGGATTGGTAGAGAAAATTAATGCATAACTCTAAAATTTAATTCATTGCAAAATTTTAAGTATCGAGATAGATATTAGAATCTATTTGATTTGTTGCAATTCTTTGTATGAAATACATGCTGAGTGTACACCGATGACGACTTTTTGAAAAAATTCTTTCAGTTCTATTTTACTCGTAATTCTATCATTTGAGCAAAATTTTTCGATTTGTCTATGAAACATCTTGGACACCTAGAGAAATTTTCATGACTTTTATATTCTCTATTGACATTAGATAATCCATAGCTATGTTTCTTTAACTTCGATTGTTAAGTATTATCTTCAATGGATCCAAGAGGTTTCGTGACACTAGTTCAAACTTCTTGCCTTTGTAGCGAGTCGTAAAAAACTAAATAAACCTTTGCATATAGTGAGTATGAAAATAAGAACCAAGATAGTGGTCCTTTATTCTTAGTGCTGAATCTCGGGGTTCTGGCTCCTAATCAGAGTGTCCCTCAAGCCGAGAAGTCCCATTTGAGCATGAGTGCATGTATATAGAGTTTTAATCTTTTGAGTAGTTGGGTGTTCTTGAACCTAATCAGCATGTGTAGCCCTCTGAAAGTAAGATCTTCACTCTATATTAATCTTTGATTACCCATGAAGTTGGATCCGTTATCAATGCCCTAGAGGAATATATATGGAAAAGAGAGAGAGAGAGAGAGAGAGAGAGAGAAGAAAAGATTAAATTGATGGTTTATTTTTCATAATGGGCTAGTTGTTTTGCACTTAGTGTCCCAAGGAGCCTCTGGAGTCCACTGAGGGTATGCTTGTCACTTTAAGACTTGGGAAAATGGAATGTGGAGTGAAAATTTTTATCTAGAGCAACATTGAATTATGTTATACGATTGATCTATGTCCGGGGTTTGAAATAGGAGAATGCACATGTCAATGGTGAACCTTTGAGTGCAAGAAAATGCTTAAGTTTGGAGATATTATGATAAGTGTTCAAATGATTATAATTTATAACACTTTCATGCACATTTCGCATGAAATTTGGAGTAATTATGACCCACTTGTACTTATTTTGTGTTAATTTTCAGTTACAAGGAATTGGAAGGCCTCAAGAGTAAAAAGGAAGCAAATCAACATCAATTATGTAGGTATTTTTGTAGGAGAGAGGACTTTTGAAGGTTTTCAAGAGCACACAATGTTAGGAGCTACAAAGGGGTCTAGAAATGTTCCCATAAATTATGGCCAAGTTCCACGGCGATTTGGAGTGAAAGCGAGAATTTTTGGATCTCTAGAGGAGCATCTGATCGGGCCATTTCCCACTGGCATACTTTATTTACTCTGAGTTTTTGAGGATGCTTTGTAGATATAGAAAAATAGGATTTCTTGTTCACCCAAGAAGTGCCCAGGCGTGCATGCGTCCGCACATGTTCCTGGACAGTGTCTATGCCTGCACACTATACCGCACTATAGCTTCAGAAATTTTAGAAAGCGCGCGTACCCGTATACACCCGCACGGGTGTATTTAGGCCCGATTTTCATGGTTTTTCAGTCCGAATTCGGCCAATACGGACCCAATTCATGTTATATACTTTTCTATTATTGTAATCCCTATAAATACCAATTTTTAAAGTTAGGGAAGACCGTCTTGGATATCATTAAAATTGACACTATAGTGCCCTCAATCCGGTCTTGAATGTCAATGATATAAGATCTCCCATCTCCTGACTATTTGGTCGGCGCATATATGAAACAGGTAAGGATCAACCCAAACAAATTTTTCAAATCAGCAAAAAATTTCTTCCTTTGGGAATAGGTGTAGCTCTTTGGGAGTATCGCGGCGACCAAGTAGTTAGCAAAATCCGCAAACTATGGCGGTTTGCTTCCCCTTTTTACTACTTGTAGCTCTTTGCTTATTGTGTGTACACTATATAGATTCTCCTTGGGGAATGATTCATTAATATCTTCGTCCTGTAGGGTTTCTTTGTGTGGATTTTCTAGTTGGGACAGGTGGCCAGTGAGTAGATTTTCTACTCCTCTTTTATTCTTAATTTGTAGGTCCAATTCCTGCAATAACAACACCCAGTGAATCAGCCTTGGCTTTGCATCCAATTTAACGAGGAGGTAACACAACGCGTAATGGTCAGTATAAACTACAACCTTGGATAAGACCAGATAAGAGTGGAATTTGTCGAAAGCAAACACAATGGCTAGAAGCTCTTTTTTGGTTGTTGTGTAGTTTTCCTATGCACCCGTCAAGGTCTTGCTTGCGTAATAGATTGGCTGAAAATTTTTATCCTTCCTTTGCACCAACACTGCCCCCACAGGGTAGTTGCTGACGTCACACATAAGCTCGAATGGTAAGTTCCAATCAGGGGTGGCCATGATTGGGGCCTGCATGAGTTTCTCTTTCACAATGTTGAACGCAGATAGGCACTCTTTATTGAAATCAAATCGGGCATCCTTCTCTAGCAGTTTGAAAATGGCCTTGCGATCTTGAAGAATTGTTTTATAAAACGCCTATAGAATCCAGCGTGCCCCTGAAAACTCCTAATTGCCTTAACTTAAGTAGGTGGAGGAAGCTTTTCTATTGCTTTTATTTTTGCCTTATCAACCTCTATACCCTTGTTTGAGATTTTTTGTCCCAAAACAATTCCTTCACGTACCATGAAGTGACATTTCTCCCATCTAAGGACCAAATTAGTTTTCTCACATCTAGCAAGGACATTTTCCAGGTTCTGAAGACATAGATCAAAAGAGTCCCCAAAAACAGAGAAATCGTCCATGAATACCTCCATGATGTTTTCCATGAAATCCTAAAAATAGTGAGCATGCACCTTTGAAATGTTGCGGGGGCATTATATAAACCAAAGGGCATACGACGGTATGCGAATGTACCATAAGGGCAAGTGAAGCTAGTCTTTTCTTGATCCTCCTAGGCAATGGGAATCTTGAAGTATCAGGAAACCCATCGAGGAAACAATAATACGCATGACCTGCCAACCGCTTAAGCATATGATCAACAACGGTAATGAGAAATTATCCTGCAAGTGTGGCCAGCATCGTTGGAGCTTCCTTAGGTGGCTGATGCGGTAGGAATTTGCACATTTTTCTCATTCGTTATTACAATCATCACGCCCTTCTTCGACACTACATGTACCGAACTAACCCAAGTACTATCCAAAATGGGATAGATTACACCAACGTCCAAAAGTTTAATAACTTCGGCCTTAACTACTTCCTCCATATTCGGGTTGAGCCTTCTTGAGGTTGAGCTACTTGGGTTTATAGTTCTCTTCCATTAAAATATTATGAGTACATAATGATTGATTGGTGCCTTTAATGTCAAAAATATTCCATGCTATTGCTCGCTTGTGTCTCTTGAGCACCTGAAGTAATTTCTCCTTTTGAGGTGTTGATAGAGTCTGCGTGACAATAATGGTACAGTAACCGAATAATCAACCAGAAAAACGTATTCAAGGTGCTTGGGAGCTCCTTCAACTCCAACTCTTGGGGTTCTTCTAATGATGATTTAATTTTCTTCTCATTTTCTCCTAATATCTCCTCAGTAAACTCCTTCGTGACCTCCGAGATTTGGTGATCTGCTGAGTCTTGATCTATACCATAATCCTTCTCTTCGGCTATTGGTGATGCTTCATCTCGCTTATATACCAATCCACTCTCTTCTTATGTGCTATCTGCAATGCAGGAGTTGGAGCTTACGGAAGGGGTGCATTTTGGTCTAGGTGATTTCTTCGGGAGCTTAGGTCTCTGCTATTTCATGCACTCCCATGTAAACATCCATAGGGTTAGGCAGGGGTATCCCTTTGTCATAGATATCAGGAACATATTGCTCAGTGTAACGGTGGTTGAGTTGTTGAAAGTATTCATATTCCCGTTGCACAAAATTATTAAAGACTCTTTACCAGCTAATATTTTCCAAAAGGTTCATATGCTGCCGAGATGTGGGACCAGGGCTTTCTGCCCATGATTCTAGATAGCTTATTACACATGGCTCGCCATCATGGTTGCCCATATATTGATCTTCTTGAATGACTGACTTTCAGTGATTATTATTGGTCAATTTATTTGGGGATTTACCATTATAGGTTTAGAAAATACTCTTGCTGCGTCCATAGAAATCGACTACCACAAGGACCGGGATTAGCAAAAGAAAAGATAATAAGAAAAGAAAAGGGAAGAGAAGAAAATTTCCTAAACTAATGGCTAAAGTAATAAGCAGCTTAGTTTTCCTAGTAGTCTAAGTCCCCGAACAACTTGATTGCAAAAAACTTGATAAACTTGCAGATGTTATACATAAGTGCACAAGTCATATCAAGTAATAAAGTGGAGTATAGAAAATGTAGAATTGTCGAATCCTCGGGGACCTAGAAATACTAATACTAACTAATTGTCTATTATCTAGCCTAAGAGTGATGGTGGTGATTTGATCTAATTACCTATTAGGGAAAACCTAATTAGTTTGCACAAGGACAAGGTGAAGTGGCAAAGGCAACCAATCATAAAATGGGAGATACTCTGGCAATGAATCCCCTCTGGATATTTTAAAGGATATGAGTATGAATTCCGACATTAAAGATCGCTAAGTTATGGACCAAGAGTTCCTATAATTCTTTCATCACTCTTTCAAAGTGATTACTAACCTAATACACTCATCACATTAGCCTTCTAGGGAACCTATACCTTGGGAGAGTTGTAGGAATAAGAAATTTGAAGGATTCTCTCACCTTAGTACCCAATCTCTTGACGTACTCACAACTCTCTCTATTGAAGTTGTTCTAATACT
Source organism: Dioscorea zingiberensis (assembly GCA_026586065.1). Taxonomy (NCBI): domain Eukaryota; kingdom Viridiplantae; phylum Streptophyta; class Magnoliopsida; order Dioscoreales; family Dioscoreaceae; genus Dioscorea; species Dioscorea zingiberensis. The sequence continues at coordinate 14,223,177 of CM048827.1, read as the reverse complement.
AAGAGGCATTCGCTTCTTCCCTCGTATGAACCCTATTGACTATCCGGGCTATCACAATGTAGATCATCAATTTTATACTTCACATTCAATAGATCTCACAACAATAGACATTCATTCAAAATAGGAATTCATAACATAACATTAGATTCTAATCCGGAGGTTCATCATGCCTAAATAACTAGTAAGTTAGTTCCTCTTTAATGGGGAACACTGATCCAACAAAAATAAAGTGAGAAGGAAACTAAACATATTTGAGAGTTCACTTCCCTCCACCATTGAGAGGACCATTGGCGGAGTGTGCAGTGTCCCTTCAATGGTGGTACCACAACCTCGCTCTCAAGATGTTTAATGAAACCCTAATCTCTAGAGGAGAAGAGGGATGGAGCTTGCCAAGGGACCAAGAGTGTTGTCCAAGTTACGAAAATTACAAAAGAATGAAAAAGCTAAACTTCTAAAACCCTAAATCATCTATATATAGTTCACCTTTCAAATCCGGTCCCGGATCAGTGGTCTGGATTGTAGGAGTATAATTTATGGAGTAAAAATTGGATTAGGCTAACAAGGTCAGAGTCCTGTGCCGTGAAGTTTGCCGTGCAGGAGTGGGATTGTCCACGCACTCTACAGAAAATGTCAAAGTGGCCCATACATCCACTGCACAGTTGTAAAGTTGTCCGCAGGATTACTCAGGTCGTGATTCTCGCATCGTGAGGTCCTTTATGCGATCTTTTCGTAGTACGTGTGGTTGAATTACGCGGATGCACGGATGCCTGTACCGTTGGAAATTTGCTTCGTGCGGGTTCGTGCGGCCGCACGCCTGCTTCTACCGTCTCAGGTTGCTTCCTTTTCACCTCAAATGATGTCGAATTGCTTCCTTTCGATACTTGAGGCCTTGCGCAGCCCAGTAAATAAAAATTAACACAAATTAAGTATCAGAAAGCAAAAACTACTCCAAAGTGCATGCAAAATGTACATAAAACAGGTATGAAAATATGATCAATTGAACACTTATCAAGCATCGTGGAGACTAGAAGGGAGCTTTTATTATTTATTTTTATGTCTTTACTTTGTTATTTCTTCGATTTGTGTTCCCCTTCCATGGGGAACTAACATATTCGGTATTTAGGCATAATGAACCCTTGGGTTAATATTTACTTTTGACATTGGATTTTAATGTTTAATTAATTGCTTGTTTGTTTAATTTAAGATCTATTAAGTGTTATTCATTGAATTGGCGATCTACATTTGTGGCGGACTGGATTTTTCCATTTCGGCCTTACTTAGGAAAAAGCGAACACCTTTCAGTGTGTGAGCATACCTGCCTCAATAGAGGGATTATGAGTATCTTGAGAGATGAGTCTTGAGGAGGCGAATCTTTAAGATGTATTATTCCCATAATCCTTCCAAGATATATGTTCCCTAGAGCGTTCACTTGATGAGGTACTAGGTTAGTAATGTCGCTAATAAGTACGTAATTATACATAAATTTCTCTTATATTCACATGCACTTATTAGTTTCTAGCATCAATTCTCTATTTTTTGTGCTTCTTTGGATATTTTGTGTGATTGGGCCAGGATAAATAGGTGCGGGGGCAAAATACTTGATATTCAAACATTTTCGAGGTAAAAGGGTAAAATAGAGCACATGCGGAGAAGACTTAACATGCGATACTTTCACTTAACATGGGCGTCTTGATGGAAACCGAGGCAGTGTCAACCCGATGTAACTCTTTGTTTAGGTAGAAAACACATTAAGCTAGCGTTGCCGGACCAAAATGCTTAGGCGTGTCAAGATCAGCTTGGGCACTGCTTAGGTCCACACGATTGGGTGCTTAAGTATCAATATGGTAGATTAAGTGCTTAGTTGATTTGAAAATCTATATAAAATTTTGTGTGTTTGGTTGGGGGTTATCTCACTTGGGGATAGGAATAAGTTTTGAAAAATTTAAAAATTTTTTGGAGAGAATTTTAAACTAAAGGTATTAATGATAAGATAGTGATGTGTCTATTATGTATTGGTGGGTTATATTTTTAAATCTTAGTTAAAGGTTTTGGTGGGAAAAACTTTTTTATTGGGGATTGTGTTAGGGATAACCCTTGGGGTTATTCCCCAACCAAACATGGCCTAAAAGGCCGTTCACATAACCCTAATGAGCAACTTTTGGCGGGCGATCCTAGGTGAATTTACTTAGCGGCAGTTTGGGGTTTCAGCTTGACTTGGCCAATTTGAGGCCCGATTTTACTTAAAGAGATTGAAGGCAAAGGAGGCATGATCGCGGGGAGAGCCGAGAGTAAGACTATGCAGAAATTTTGTTTGATTGCACCATTAGAGCTTTGGCATACCACGACTTGGTGGACCGGCGTAAAGGCGGAAGGTGATTGAGCCAAGTTCAGGAATTGGGGAGCACTTTGGACCGCGTTTGTTATTTTGGCCATAACTTTGGCTACCGATATGCTCGGATTCGTACTAAACCCCAATTGAGCTTCGATCTCGGCGATGCACGTGACCCTTCCTTCATCCTAAAATTACACTGTTTTTCTTGTCGTTTCTTCATTTCTCGGTGTGTTTTTTCCATTTTGGCAACACTTCTTATACCAATTTAGGATAGGATATGAATCCGATTTAAACTTCGATTTTTAGGAGTTATACATGTTTGTTTTAGTTATTTTAGAATTAGATAAGTTTTTCTATTTGACCAAAATTTGCCGATTTGGGCAAATTTGGATAAAAAGATAGAATTTTTAGGTTATCTAGGTTAGTTTTTTTTAGCTATTTAAACCCGGCTTGTGGGTTGAATTTTATTCATTGATTATTGAGTTATTTTTCTTTCAGAGACTTTTCTTCTCTGTTTGTCCTCCCTTTTTTCTTGCTCTTCTATCAATCCCCCCTGTTTACCAGCGGAGTTAATCACTACCACTTGCGGCGTCAAGCGCGTCGTCAAGGAAGATTTCTATGTCTAATTGTATAACCTCCTCTTATATCTTAGTTATGATAGATCATAACATGAGAGGTTAAACCTTTTATGGTGCCTCGGACACTTTGAGAATCCTAGGATGAACTTTGTTTACTTATTTCCTATATTTATTCAATTTTTTTCTTATTAATAATCCTTGTATTTGCATCTTGATTGTTTTGTGCTTGCAATTCTCTTTTTGGTTATCTTATACATGAGGACCAATCGTAGAGGATAGCATTGTCATGTAATGTTCACACTTACGATGGTTGTGGGTTTGTATTAAATTAGCCCGAGGTGTATCTATCTAGATATCTACATTGTGGCTTTCCTTTTGCACAAGCCTTGAGTCATCACCTCGATGGGATAGATCACCACTGCGCCCATGAGTACTTGTGAGGTGACTCGGAACGGCTAGAGTATCACATTAGCCCTAGGGTTCTTCTCGATAGGTTTTTAGTCAGACAAGGGTGTTAGGGTGTGCATGAGCATCACGAGTGATCGGGTGCTTTGCTGAGAAGCGTGTTGTTACATCTTCTGAAATTATTAGCAATTAGCCGGTAATAGGAAATCGATCATCAGAAAGGGAATCCTAGGGGGATTGTGATCCGAGTGCTATCTTTCATCTCCGATTACCCCCAATCTACCAATTGTTCACATTAGTTTTTAGTTAGGATATTCAAAAGGCTTGATCTCACAACTCTTCTTATTGTTAGGCTAGGTAATAAAGGACAACTAGTATTAGTAGCCAATCCCTGTGGATTCGACTACCCTACCTTTGGGTACTTTACAATCGACCCCATATACTTTTGTATGCGTCAATCACCTCGAGAGAGGGATGAAACACACTATAGGAATCCTTGGTCCAAATTTTTGTAACCATTAACCTTAAAATCCATTGTCTATTTTTATGAAAACCCGAGGGGGATTCATTGCTCGAATACATCCTTTCGATGATTGATTACCCCAAGACTTCACCCTATTTTTATTGAGTACCGATTCTTAGGTTTTCTTTAGTTTAGCAATTAGATTAGAACTTCATCAATTCTAGATAGACTAGATAATAGGCGAATAACTAGTACTAAGTATTTCTAGGTGCATGTATTTTTTGATACAGACATTTTTCATAGTCCAATCTATTACTTTTTCCAACCCGTACACTTGCGGTTGTAAGCATATCGCATTAGGCTCATCAAGTTTTTGAAGCCATTCTTGGGGGATTGATAATACTAGGAATACTAGAAGTTTATTAATTTCGTTATTAGTTTTAGTTTTTTTTCTTTGATTTATATAAAAAGAAAAAAAATCTATGACTTGTTTCTTTTCATCTCTTTTGTACGACTACCATGTTTGATGCAAGAGATGCAAAAGAGCTTACACTATGAATGTCCTAAAATCAACTTTATAAGCTGCGGTTGAAGCTCATTACGAAAAGGTTGACAAACTTATCAACAATACATCAACTTAAAGATGCGTGCAACAATACCTACAAGCCATATTGGGAGGACATCGAAACAAATTCAAGCTATGCATTATGAACCACATTAGGGATGTCCTCAGCAAGGATTTACTCTATGTCCTCCACCTTAAGAGTAGTGGCGTAATTATCATCCAGTTTTAGGTATATGATCGGAACAACGGCACGGAAGATTTGAAGTGGCAATAGTTCTTTGATAACTTTGTGAATGAGTATACACGGATAGCCATGGATTTGAATTGGCAAGAGAGGTCTTTGATAATTTTGAATGAGCATCTTGATCAATACGGAATTGAATTGGCAATAGGTCTTTGATAATTTTATAAATGAGCATGCTGGACAACCCTCACCCGTTGCTGAAGATGGATTACAATTCACAATTGTCCCTATGGATATGGATACGAAAATTGACCATCAGAATGAAAGTTGAAATGATGATCTTAATTTAACACATAGGTTGGAGGAAAAAGAGTGGCTAGATTTGCCACTGTTGCAAGAGAAAGTCTCCACATTCATGGAGGAAGTTACACAATTTACACAGCAAACAGAAGCCAAATTTGAAGCTGTTGATGTCACACTTACAAATATGCAAGCCTTTATTCTCAATCTTGAAGACCAGATGGAATAACCTCTTAAAATGAATTCCAATAAACAAAGGAGTTGGGAAATATTGGTAGATGAATATGTTGGTGTAGAAAAATAGGAAGAGGTAGAAAGAACAAAGACAAAAACACTTGAAGAAATTCTCTGCCTTTAAGGTGACACACAAAAGCACATAGGAGAAATGTTGAAAATAGTAGAAGTGAGGAGGATAACTCCAACAATCCAAGGATACACTTAAACCCACGATTGAGCAGTTCGGCCCAAACTATTTACGTGGGCACCTAAAGTTAACTAGATGGAAACCTCCACAAAAGCACTACCCACAGAGGTATGTTTTTTATTTTCTAGATGTAGCTATGCGGGTGCTTAGCGGGAGGAACACACTCTCTGTTCAAGCCGCCATAAGGTAAGAATAGATGCGTCAAGCTAGTGACATTAAACAAGCGCTTCTTAGGAGGCAACCCAAGGTTTTAGGAAAAATTTTCTTATTTTTTGAATCTTAGTTAGTTCTAGTTGGTTTTAGTCTTTTTAATAAAATGATGATCATCTTGTGCTATTATGATCCTTTTTTCCCTTGCGAGGATTTAAAGCATGGACATATTAGTGCGTCATGGATTATTGCTGAACTCAAAATTTGGAATCACTACCAAATGGGAAATTTAAGTTTGCCCTTCTCAATGTTTTCTCTCACTTTCATTATAATATATTTTTATGCTTTATTGTGTACATTGGGGAAATGCACGATTTTAGGTGTGGGGATGGGTAGCGAAAATTGTTGCATATCTCTAAAAATTTAATTAATTACTAAGAATTTTACCCAAGTATGGGAGATGGATAATATTAGTATCTATTTAATTTCATTGCAAATCTTTTTGACATTGGATTTTAATATTTTAATTAGTTGCTTGTTTGCTTAATTTGAGAGATCTATTGGGGTTATTTATTCATTGAATTGGGAGATCTCACGTTCGCGACAACTTAGGATTTTTCCAATCCGAGCTCACTACAGGGAAGAAATGAATGCACCTCTCCGTGTTAGAGGTTCCATACCACCTCCATAGAGGGATTATGCAAAGTCTGTAGAGATCGAGGAGGTTACTAAGGAGGCAGGAATCTTTAAAGATTGTATTATTCCCATAATCCTTCCAGAAATAGAGTTCCCAAGAGCGTTCATGAAGTGAGGGGTACTAGGTTAGTAATGCGCATACTCGAGGAAGGAGCAGTGATTAGCTCCTCAATAAGAGAGCTATTTAGATGATATATTATGCTAGGGTTGAGAGGATTCAAATATGGCCATCTAATGATGTATTTCAAAGAGCCAATTTGGGTTTATTTTTGGCTATATAAAGCTCTACCTCAACTAAGTAAAAAATGTACACTTGTTTTAGTGAATTTCTATTCTAAATGGATTAATTTATGCACTGTAATGCAAGTGTTTTAATAATCGACATATAGTGCAGATGGACCATTGGAAGTTATAAGGATGATCTTGGGCAAAAGAGGAAGGTGTTCTACTTATGACAAATATGAGAGCGAAAGTAGTGGAAAGAGGAGAAGAATTAGGCATTGTGATTTGCCTAAAATTTGGGCAGCTACGAGATCCATAATTTATTGAAAATGCTACACAGACCTCCAAATCCAATCTCCACTGTTCCCACATTATGGAATATCCAACAAGTTAGGAACACTTTCGATTAAAATTTTAACTCAATGCTGAGTTAGGAAATGATCAAATCCGATCTTGGAGTTGATGAAAATATTGCGATGCCGGGTACGCATACATAGCGATGTAATAAGCTATGCTTGATAGCCAACTTTCACATAAAAGCCGGATCATGATATCACCGCCCTATGCATGACTTCGTATTGATAATGTGTATATGAGAGTATGAGGCGGGCTATAAAAAGGGGCTGATATGCTGAGGATTTTTACTATCTCTCTCATTTGGGGCGGACGACTAGGGCTCCAAGGAAGAGATCCGAGGAGGAGGTTTCAAGGCCAAATATTGAAGGGGTAGCTCAAAATGAAGGGGAACCTATTTTCCTATTGATTTCTAGTGTTTAATCCTTCCTTTTGTACTTGCTGGACATTGGATGTTTACTTTCTTTTTGCATCATTATGGACCTTTCATTTGTGCCAATGGTAGCTTGAACATCGATCGCGTTGAATCCACTGAAGTATACTCTGAGGTCGAATCAAGTAATAAAGAGTGGACTAATGTAGGGTTTTGTCGATCCTACTCGAGAGGGAGAAAGGAAGAACTAGTAAATTGGCTATTCAATCTATTATCCTAGAGCTAGATCTAGAGATTGGTTGAGTGGTGACTAAAACCTAAATTCTAAAATGCTTAGCGATTACAAATTAACAAAAGCAGAAATTGACTGCTTGAAGACAATCAATTGAGTAGAAGAGGATCACTTGGAGTTCGTGAAGATCCCCTTGGATTTTCTTAGAGATGGATAGATTGCTATCTATGCTAATTCTTGAGTGAATCATTGGCCAAAGGTTCCTAATGTGTGCTTTTTATCCCTAGCTCGAGGGTGATTACTAAACCTAGTGCCCTTACTTGGAGATTATATTCTAGGGAACCTATCTCTTTGGAAGAGTTATGGGAATAATACATCCTAAAGCATACTCACTCTCCTTAGTACTGGAGGCTCTAGATTTGTACTCACTTAGCCCTTTCTATTGGAGATTGTCTACCCATGGGAGGCACTGGCATCTTCCCCATATGGACTACTTAAAGGGAAAGAGCCTCTCAGGGCTCTCAAAGCGTTAGAGGGGTTAGCTCTTGCCATTACATAACATCCAATAGACCATAATGAATTCAACCAAACAATTAACATAGAAAAAAACAATATCAATTAAACATCATCCAAGGGTTGCATCAACACCCAAGTATCAAGAAATTAGCTCTCCATCAATAGAGAACAACAATCCATACTATTACGCTGGAAAGAAATCATAAAGGATTCATGAGGAAAAACCCTAATTGTGTGCTCCGTTGGTGGATTCCCTTGTGCACTCCTATTGCCGCTTCTTCTCCTTCTTGAGCTTTTGAATGGGAAGAACTCCTCCAATCCTATCTCCTCCTTGGGTGGTGGAGAAGATGGTGAAAACTTTCCCCCCAAGAAGACTTGATTAGATTTGCTCCAAAGATGCCCCAAAACCTAACTAAGCTTTGTATTTATACCACCCACACTAAGGTTTTGGAATTGTATTTTTTTACGATTTTACCCTTTGTTCTATCAAAAGCTGGCATTTTGCGGGCTACGACATTATGACCCGATTATCACAGGACTCCCATACTCTGAGGTCGCATTATGTCTCCTGAAGTCATGAGTCACGTATCTGGGGGTCACGCGTATCCGAGATGCGATTTAGGGGTCCGTCTGTTAGGGGAGGATTTGGATCCCGAGATTCTCAGAGTCCCATACAGGTCCCGTATGCGGACTCAGAGTTAATGGGATAGTTCTCTGCAGCTTTCTGAACTTTCCCTGACTTTTGGCTCGTATTCTCTTGAAAACACTTCCCTTCTCTTAGAACCTCCTATTTTCTGCCTACATTTACACAAACAAAGCCATCATTTGAGTACAAGCTTGAACCAATATTCCTCCAAAACTTATAGTAATATGCATGAATTTTTATATATAAATGATGCTCATTTAAACACTTATCAACATCTATGCTAGGGTTGTATGAATTCTTTGACTTGAATCTATATGGCTATCTTTTTGCTTTGCTTTGTTAT